>CM054112.1:272710557-273310557 GCA_028673005.1 Tanypteryx hageni
TAGATGAGCTGGAGATTCGAAATTGTTTTCTTAAGTAGGATTATGTGCATAACTGACTAGAAAAAACGAATATCTTCAAAAAGTGCAACAACGCGGCCGCTAAAAATTGGCAATTGTTTAAACAAAATTTCAAGGTTTATGTATTTCGAAGTGAGCTATTGAGCTGAAATTTTTTTTAGAGGTAGGATTTGTAAAAAAACGAAATAGGGATTATACAAATTTTGATATTTTAATTTGTTTGGAAGTTAAAAATTCTTAAAGTTTTAACAAATAGATAACTGTTTAGGTACTACGGGATGAGCTAGGAAACTGAAAATTTCAAATTATTTACAGAATAGTGAATTTGCACAAATAATCATTTCAATTTTACCATATATGAATTAGGGCGGCCGTTAAAAATTATTTAATTTTAAACAATTAGAAAAATATTATTTTACTTCTAGAAGTGCTAAAACTTTAACATTTGGCTAAAATGTGTACCATTAGTACCCCATAATGAAGAAAGTGTACAAGTTTTAAAATTGCAACTTTTGGGGATTGTTTTAAACTATTATTTTTACATGTGGGAAAAACGGAAATCACTGCGGAGGTGAAATATTTAGAATTAAGAGAATATTTGTAATGATGACATGTCTGTCTGAAAAATGAATGTTTTTTCAAAGTGAGATGAAATGTTTGCAATATGCAAGCACCAACTACTAGTGTATATATATAAATGACTTAGATAAGGTTATTACAAGTAAAATCAAGTTATTCGCGGATGATACGGTAGTTTACAGAGAGATTAACAGTCCTGCTGATCAAGCATTACTCTCTAACGACCTACATGCAATTCTCGAGTGGTGTAAAGAGTGGCAGTTAGAGCTGAACTTAGGTAAGTGTTCCGTCATGAGATTCTGGAGAAACAAAGAAATTGAGGCGATAAATTACAGTATAGAAGGCATACATATAAAATTAACCGAATCTGTCAAATACTTAGGTGTCATTTTAACAAGTAACCTCTCATGGGACACACACATATGAAATATATCCGGGAAAGCTAAGCAGAAACTAGGATTCATCAAACGGATAGTAGGTAAAAGCGATGAAAAAGTCAAAGAGACATGTTACTTTTCTTTAGTTAGACCGCTGCTAGAGTATGTGTCGAGCATTTGGGATCTGTACGAGAAAGGATTAATCACCGAGTTAGAGAAAGTGCAGCGAAAAGCTGCTAGATTCGTCAAAAATTGTTATGATAGAAATAAAAGCGTTACAGGCTTGAAACAGGACTTAGGATGGGAATCACTAGCTGAGCGCCGATCACGTGCTAGGTTAAAACTTCTTGAAAGATTTAGAAAGTGTACTTTCTCCAGGGACATCGAAGAAATAATAAGAACTCCCACCTATATCGGTAGAATGGATCATCCTCATAAAATAAGAGAGATAGCCTGTCGGACGGAGAGATACAAAGGCTCATTTTTCCCTAGAACGATAGCTGAGCAGAATGAAACTTGCGATCAAAAGTAACCTCGCGTAGGGGGGTAAACCCAGACCTAATTTTGGAGTTTTCCCCTTGGTGTTAATGCATCCCCTGCCACACACCCTTGCGGTGGCTTGCAGGGTAAACTGTAGATGTACTTAAGGATTTAAATTCGGAGTAGCTCAGGATCCTTTTGAGTAGATTGTAGGCTATCGCACAAGCGTTGAGCAAAATGAAAATATGGTCCATTAGGTTTGCCCAAAGCTATGTGGTAACATCTAGATTTGCCCAAAACTATGAGCAAATCCCAAAAAGGTGCATTTTTATAAATTATTTCTGGATTTGCACAAAACTATGTGGTCACATCGCGATTTGCCTGAGCAAATTCCGAAAAAGTGCATTTTCTGAAATTATTTCGGGATTTGCCTGGGCAAATCTAAATGTGCCCACATTTCTGGATTTTCGCTTCAAGGAGTAAGGTGCAATAATCGGACAGTGAGGTGCTATCCCTGGCGAGGGAATAAGGAAGAGATTTCTTGATGTGTTGTGGGTGGCAGCTGGTGTAGTGGAGGTATTGTAGGTAGTTGGTATCTTTGATCTTTAACGTGCACCGAGGTGTCAATGCACCCATTACGGAGAAGAAGGTTAACATCGAGGAATGTGATGCAGAAGAGTGATGAGTGAAAAAGAGAGTGGGATGGGTAGAAACTGTCCAAAGAAAGGAATTAAGGGACTCTGCCCCATCGGTCCATAGAAAAAATGTTGTGAATGAAGCAGAGCCAGATGAGGGGCATTTGGGGAGAAGATTGAAGGAGCTGGCACTCCCATTCACCCAGAAAGCCGTTCGCGTAGGAGGGGGCCAACCGAGTGCCCATGGCGGTTCCTTTAATTTGAATGAAATGGTGCCCTCCGAACGAGAAGTTGTTTTTTGTGAGAACCATTTCCGCCAGTGAAGTGAGGAAAACAGTAGAAGGTTTCTTCTCTCCTGACCTGTTATTGAAACAGGTTCAAAGAGCAGCAAGTCCATTGGTGTGGGGTATATTGGTGTAAAGTGAACAAACACCTAAGATAACCATGATGGTGTTTGGTGTGAGTGGGTACTGGAGTGCTTTTAGGCATTGGAGGAAGTGGTCAGTGTCTTTGACGAAGGAGGGGAACTGTTGGACAAGGTACTTTAGGTGATAATCAACGAAGACGGAGATTCGCTCAGTTGGCGAGTCGAAACTCGCGACGATCAGGCGACCTGGGTTTATGGATTTTGGGAAGGAGGTAAAAGTTAGGAGTATGGGGATTAGGGGTCACCAGTAGAGTGGTTACATCCTCAGATAGTCCTTCACGTGTTCCCGCTGCGTGAAGGACAGTGGAAATATATATATATGATGATTTTTATTTGTTTATTTAATTAAAAAGGTCCACAAATGGCCAAATATGGCCTTTTACAATGGATCATTAACATAAATCAGTATAAAATAAATAAAAAATATAAAAAGTAAAAAATTAAACAAACTACAGCAGAAATTAAAATTAATAATCGTAGAACAAGTATTAAACTGTCCCAAGCATGAAACAGAGAAATATACGAACACGAATATATTAAACGCATTGGACAATGAAAATTTATAGGGATAACTGGGTAACTAGTGCAGCAAAGGATGAGATGGGGGAAAACATATCAATAGTAGGGAAAAAACACACCAGAGAATTGAGTTTGGGCCAATTGATAAAAGACAGATCTTTTGGTGATGGAAAGGTGGCATTTGGGTAAGTGGAAAGGGCTGAGGTTGCAGGTAGGACAAGGGGGGACATGAAGAGAGAAGTAGGTAAGAAGATATTACACAAAAATAAGATATTTCATTACACTGTGTGCAAGCGTTCAGGCTCCAGAGCCAAGAAAGGCAATGGAGACACAGGTATCTAAAAACTGGATTTCCATCAAAATCGCAAATTTAATTCTTTTGTCTCAGTATTTATTTTATATTGCGCATAGTGCACATTAAGAGAATAAGAGGCTAAAATACGCCCATTCTTAAGCTAATTACAGTTAAGTGAAAGGTTTGAAATGCTATGGTAAAAATACAATCCCCAAAATGCAAACTTCAATTGAAAAGATTTGACCAATACAGATACAGTACAAAAATGGTATTTTCAAATGGGGTTATCATTACACTATATTATGAATGGCTACTGTCAAGGAAAATTTTGGAGTAGCTCACACTACAACAAAGAGCTGGTTAGCTCCATGAATCATTGATGATTACGTGGTAAATTTATTAGAAACCATTATATTCCTAGTCTATTAGATATTTATTACAGGTGAATAGATTTAAAAAACGAATAACATTGAACTTAGAGAATGGGCAAAATCATATGCGTGAAACAAAATAATTGTGATAATTTAGTTTAGGCCACGGTGTTAACTATTGCGTTTTATAAAGATCTCCAAATTAACTGAACCGTATTGAAACATACCCCTTCACTTTATTCAGAATTTCTGCCTGTAGAGACTTTGGCTCGCTCTTGAAACGCATCTTCGCCAAATTTAATGATAATAACAATGGACTCATGGCTCGTATAAGTTTTGGTAGCACGCCACCCTTTTCATAATTGACCTGCAGGATATGAGAGAAAAAGTTATTACATTAGAAATTATATACTGAATCGCTGAAGAAATATGCAAGATTCTTAAATTCATATTTTATTATTTTACACGTTTTGATGTTCATCACATCACTTACGGTAAGGAAAATTAGTCGTTCGATAATTTACTTACACCTCAACTTTCCCGTTTTATTACAATCGCTTTCTGGAACACATATACAGGAAGTTTAACACATCGGATTATGGTTTATATTATTTCTAAATTTAAATGTCATACTAAATTACAGCAGTCACTAAATCACAAAGCTTGTAAAACAATATTTACAAACGTTGAATACGACTTTATATCTAGATAATAATTAAGATTGATCCTACAATGTGAATTTTACCCTGACGTTTAATCAATTTATTATTTCCGTATAAATAAAATTTATATTATTTTGAATTTATTACTTATTTCATTACCGGTATTTAGGCAGGAATTAACTGCACGATCTCCTCGCAGACGATAATGCGCAACGACACTCTTCTTTCTAAGTATGACGGTTGGACCAATCTTAAACATTAGTTGCTACCAATGATAATTCTGCTTTAGTTCAGGGGTTATTTTAAGAAATATTTTGAACTGGACAAGCAAGTACAAGTAGGAAAATCCAAAAGGAAAATAAAATCATATGGTTATATTATGTTTCATTTATTGGATCGAGTGAATAAAAATTAAGCAAATGCTTAAAGCAAACAGTAAAAGCATAAGCAAATGCTTATGAGTGAATAAAAGTTTGCTTTTGCATATAAGCATTTGCTACCCAGTTTTAAGCAAATGCTTAAATTTTACGGAAGAAAGCTCTTTGCAACTCTTCCTTCACTTGTTTTTGTTTACATAGTTGAATTTCAAACTAAAAACATATATTGGGTAATATTTTTTAAAAAGTTAATTAATAATTTTTTAAACTATTTCTTTTATAACTGAATTCGATAATATCACAAATCATGGTTGTATTTTTATTCAATTAGTTATAGTAATTTTATCCAGTCATTTGCCTGTATAGCGATTTTGGATGCCACAAATTTTTCTATCTTACATACAGTTGTGCATTGTACGTGGTGATCTTCCCCGACTCCTATTTGAAATTCGGGATCACTTAAGTACCTTAAAAATATTTCTATCTTCTGTTTGGAAGACAGTACCTCACCACGTCTCTCTTGATATTCTCCGAGTAACAGATTTGAAATATAGGTACTTAACATTTTCTTCAGAGAAACTATATAAATTTTTATAACCGTTGGTTGTTGAAACTTTTCTCGTATTTTTTAACATTTCGTGTCCCAATAAATTACCATATTTATATTTAGGATCAATTATCATGAAAATAGAGTACTTAGAAATATTTTAGCAAGCCCTTTACCTCACTTAAAAAAGTTTAAGCATATGCTTAAAGCATTAAGCAAAAGCTCGGTTTTATTCACACAATTTTAAGCAAATACTTAAGAAAATTCCTAAAAATAAGCAAATGCTTATTCTTTCTAGCAAAAGCAAATGCTATTTTTTTATTCATCCCAAATTAAGAATTTGCTTAAAAAGTGAGGGAAATCTTAAGCATAAGCATTTGCTTATTTTTTATTCACCCTACCCATTGTAAAGATAAATTATTTATGCATACAGTGGGCAAAAAGAATATTTGCACATCTCGTTTTTTTACAATTACTTTAACGACACCAACAACCCATTGATCATAATGAATTTATTAGAAAAAATGTTACAAACGGAAACACCTGGTACTAATGAACATCTTAATAAAGTGAACAAAAAATTATAGAACGAAATCACAATTTCCAGTAAAAAAAAGTATTTGCGCACCCGTAATTCTCATTCATTCATAGTCCACAGTTCATACAATGCAAACAGAACAAAGGAAACAAAGTATCTACTTGGGTTGCGCATTAATGCTGCTTCAATTTATGTTCTGTCAGTTTCATTTCAGTCATTCAACAGTATTAAACACAGGATCATGTCTCCCAAGAAAGGTGAATTGTTGATATCTTTGCGGAGCAGAATCGTTTTATTGGGCTCGCAAGGTCACGTAGGGGTACTAGTGTTTGGTAACAGCTATCGTCAGATTGGGAAACTGTTGAATCTCAACTTATCAACAATTCATTACGTTATTAAGAGGCAGGAAGAAACCGTCACTATTGAGAATAAACCAAGATCATTTCCAGGGAGCGTCGACAAATTGTGAAACAGACCGTAAAAGAACACCTTTTAAAGTGCTGTTTCTTTAGCTGCTGATATCGCTGTGCAATCGAAGAAACATGTCCTACCTCAAACCATCAGAAATGTTTTTCACAGTGCCCAAATACATGGCAGAGCCCTGAGAAAGAAGCCTTTCATAAATGAAACCAACAGACAAAAATGGCTCGAGTTTGCCAAAATGTATCTAAATAAGCTAATGCAGTTTTGGCAACACGTTATATTTTCTGACGAAAGTAAGTTTAACTTGTTTGGTTCAGATGGTAGGAAAACCGTTTGGCGAAAACCAAACACCGAACTCCACCAGAAAAATCTTCTAGTTACCGTAAAACACGGAGGTGGCCCCGTGACGATTTGGGGGTGTATGGCATATTCTGGTGTAGGAAATCTGGCTTATTGATGGTATAATGGATACCAATAAATATGTCGAAGTGTTGCGCAGCAATTTACCAACTAGTGCACTGAAATTGGGAATACGAGATTAGTATTTTTTCCAACAGGTTAATGATCCTAAGCACACCGCCAAGAAAACAAGGGAATGGTTGCTGTACAACATTCGCAGACGGCTCAACACTCCTCCGCAATCACCGGACCTCAATCCCACAATCCTATTGAGAATCTGTGGCACCTGCAGGGCCGTATATATGGGGAGGGTTTGAGGGGTCCAAACCCCCCCCCCCTTACGGATTCTTCTTTCTTAAGAACCTAAAGAAATAATGACTGAGGAAAACACAAAATTTTAACTGCAATTCAGATGGGCGGATTTATGCTTAGGCACATGAGGTGCTACTTAGTGGCCTAGAAAGGTCACTATGTTTGACCATCGGAGAGGGAAACATTTAAGGGCGACTCATAGGGTGAAGGAAGTGAAATAAACTGCTCAAAATATACTTCATCAGTGTAGATGGGTTGCCAGATTATAGCTCCGCAAAATCACAATCGGAGCGCTTTCAAATCATCCAAAGTCACACATTTCCATCAATTTGTTGAATAATAGGAATACTTTTATAATTTATTACATGGGATTTACATTTTTGGAGCCACAGGAAAGCTAAAATAAATTGAATTGAAGAGCACATTCTTTTATATCAGAATGTTTATCATTCGTTTATGCGGGAGACATAAGAGCAGGTGGAGCATTTTGTAAAATATGTGTATTGTTTAGTACGAAGGCTTCCACGGCGTGCTGTTGATATGATGGTGATTTCCGGGATTCTGCCGAAAATAGAAAACCAAATCCTTGGTGAACATATCAGAGACGTGGAGGATTTGCGTTGAATCGTAATCAGGTATGGCATGAGCATGGAAAACACTTCTCCGTCTTTGGGTCTCAAATTCGAGACCTTTCCTCAGGGGCGAGGCGCGGTCTCAATTCGACCCCGGTAGCCTGCAATTCTACGGCCATTTTTTGTTTCCCCTCAGTCGCTCGAACTTCCAAAACATATATCCCACACCACCCTTCCCCTTTCTCGCTGCGAATCACATAGTGCCAACATATATTTTAACTTCACTGTTTGGCCGAGAGCGGCGCGCCCAAGCTTGCCCACAGACTTTTACATTGTATTGCGTGCCTTAAATACCCGGAAATTGTTCGACGAACAATAGAAAATGCGAAATTACCAGCAATAACAGCAGAATGAGGTACCGTTTCTAGAAAAGAAACAATTTCCAATCATTTAGACCAAACGTATCATAGAGACAGTGTTAAAGCTTACTAATTAGACATTTTGAAAAAATCAAAAAAGTCTCTTCCAAAGATAAGATGCGCCCTTAGACAATCGAAGTACCAAAGCCAATGAAGACATTGCTAACAGAATTGGCTGTTTAGCATGTACAGTTTATAATGATACAAAAAGTTAACATTATCAGCGTACAGTTGGCCTTCGCGAGTAGTTGCATCGGAATTTAAATATAACTCTCCTTATAATGATCCAACCCAAGTAAATTTACAATATATTAATCTTTTACATCATTTGGAGATATCCATCCAGTTTTATTGTTAAGGCGGATCGGGATAATTTCAAACAAAGAATTGAAAATCGTCGTGCATTATCACTGGGAATAGATTGTTCAGTAGAGCGAGCACAAATGGACAAACTTTACATTATGGTGAAGATTATAAATGATAGTGTGGAAAAGGAAAGTTTATTTCTTGGAATAGGGCATCAAACTGGAAGAAAAGCCATAGGGGTATTTAACTACGTGAAGGAGTCATTAAGTAATAATTTTGGTGATTATAAATGGATTTTTGAAAAAACGTCTCGAGTTACTGATGGCGCATAAATTAATAAAGGAGAATAAAAGGGTAGTAGATAAGGAGATTTCAATAATTAAGTCACAACCAGTAATAAAAATTTGATGCACGCCACGAGTGCAACTAGCCTGGGAAGACTAGCAGTTATGTTGATGAAGTTACAGCCGTTTTTAAGACTGTCCGAAATTGCTGATTACTTTTATAAATCTGGTTTTCAAACAAGTGAGCTTCATAATATCGCCAAAAGTGCTCGTTTAAAAGTTGTGAGAATTTCCAAAGTCTTTGAAGTTCGTTGGAGCGAATTTACTTATGATTTATTAAATAGTGTCTTAATATCGTGGAATGCGTTACCGACACCAACAAGCCATTGATCAAAATGTTACAAATGGAAACACTTGGTACTAATGAATATCTTAATAAAGTGAACAAAACATTATAGGAGAACAAAAACACAATTTTCAGAGTCAAAAAAGTATTTGGACACTAGATAATTTACATAAAGGAGAATGACCTATTCGCAGCAATAAAATAGCAATAATAAATTAATATTTAGTATGCGTATCCTTTGCATCTATTACGGCTTGCAATCTTCTGGGCATTGATTCTACTAATTTTTTAGTTGTTTCTGTAGAAATGTTTGACCAATGTTCGTTGAGTGCTGTTTGTAAATCACTTTTGCTAGAAATTTTACTTTTCCTCACTTCCACGTCTAGCAGGTGCCCAAGGCCGTAGATACAGTTTAGTAAAGGGGGGGGTTTAATGAAAAATAATTTCAAAGTTTTAATATTTTAATACATTACTGTAAGTATCATAAAAATACATTTTATTTAAATAAAAGAAAATAAAATAAAAATTATTCTCTAAATTACAAATTCTTTTTTTCTTTTTTTTAAAGCAAATTTAAATATAATATCATCTACATTTAAAGGCACACTGCGATGCACACTCATCAATGCCAAACCCATTAGACGTTTGGTCTAAATGATTGGAAATTGTTTCTTTTCTAGAAACGGTACCTCATTCTGCTGTTATTGCTGGTAATTTCGCATTTTCTATTGTTCGTCGAACAATTTCCGGGTATTTAAGGCACGCAATACAATGTAAAAGTCTGTGGGCAAGCTTGGGCGCGCCGCTCTCGGCCAAACAGTGAAGTTAAAATATATGTTGGCACTATGTGATTCGCAGCGAGAAAGGGGAAGGGTGGTGTGGGATATATGTTTTGGAAGTTCGAGCGACTGAGGGGAAACAAAAAATGGCCGTAGAATTGCAAGCTACCGGGGTCGAATTGAGACCGCGCCTCGCCCCTGAGGAAAGGTCTCGAATTTGAGACCCAAAGACGGAGAAGTGTTTTCCATGCTCATGCCATACCTGATTACGATTCAACGCAAATCCTCCACGTCTCTGATATGTTCACCAAGGATTTGGTTTTCTATTTTCGCCGATATACCTAGAAGTGTTTGGAATGGAGAGGGAAGTGAAGGAAGAGGATTACGGGAAATGAGGTTAATGAAATTTACCAAGGGCTTCTTTAGCATCCAACCACATAACGTCAAATTAAGAATTATATTAATCCTTCAATTTAACTTTAATTTGTGTAACTCACGGATTGTATGTGGAAAGAATGATTTGGAAACCTCGTGAAAATGAAAGCTATTAAATTCTCTAATACGTTTAAGTATGTTTTTATTATAACAAATTATTACTATTTTGGTTTAGTATTAACGGTTTAGTAGACCTGCTGTTTTGCTCAGTTTTTAACTTCTTTTGTCAAGTAGGTTTTTAAACTGGTGGATTGGGCTGCGGGGGCATTGGACAAAGTTCCGGTGGGCCGATGGTCTGTGAACCTGTGGTGCTGCCTCGGCCAATAGGTTGGTAGCCTAAGTATTTCCAAAATGAGCCAGAGACGGGCTTTTTTCTGGTCCGTTTCCCACTTCCAATTCGCCCCTAGTTATACACTCGCAAGTACCATTCATCGGGCATTGGAAATGGATCGAGCTCCGTTTGCTGAGACTTCGCCTGCGGTCAGAGGAGAGATTGTGGGGATGGTGGCTGCTGGACATTCGGTCGCCGAAGTAGCAAGGCAGTTCGGTGAGCACCGAAATTGCGTGTACAGATGGGTCAAACGTAGCAACGATTGGGACCGTGATCTAAAAAATAAACCGCAAACGGTCCGGCCCAGATTCACGACTGAAGATCAAGATTTGGCGATTCGGCAGCATGTAGCAGAGCATCCTCTCACAAGGCGTGGATTGGCTTCGGTGCAACGAGATTTCGGTTATGGATGCAGCTATTGGACCTATAGGGCAAGAGCGCTTGAGGCTGGACTGTACCACCATAAGCCGTGCCGTAAGCCACAACTTACAGCAGGACATAAGACATCCCGCGTATTCTTTGTGGAAACATATGCAGAAATGGACCAGGCCTTCTGGGATCTCGTCATATTTGGCGATGAAAAATCATTTCGGAGTGATGAGGATGCCAGGATACAGTTGTGGCGTCCCCGAGGAACAAGGTTTGCATCACAATTTTTTTCTTATTTTCTTTTACTTCTCGCAAGATTTTGTGCTCTGCTGTAAATCTGTAAATATTATCATCAGAAATTTTTGATATGAAAGAAAGTTTTCCTGAAATATGTGTTTTCAGGTACGAGCCGCAAAATATGGTTCACACTGAAAAGTCAGGGCACATACGTGTAGGTTTTTGGGGTGCGATGACTGCAGCTGGACCCGGTCCTTTGGTGAGAATCCCGCCTAGAATGACGGCAAGAATTTAGTGATATTCTTCGCGAGCACCTCCTGCCTTATGCGAAGGAAATCGTCCCTGAAGGCGAGGAAGTCGTATTTACTCGGGACAATAGCCCGATACATACGGCACGCATTACAAGGGATTTTTTAAATAATCGTCCCGAAATACGAATTCTTCCCTGGCCTCGCGTTCTCCATATTTTAACCCGATTGAAAACCTATGGGGCATCGTTGTTCAGGAGTGGTCCGCAGAATACCAGCGCACTCCTGAATCTCTGGAAGAACAAATCAGGGAGATATGGACTTCTTTTGGGCGGCGTCCGGAAATATTTCAAAATGTAGTGGGGTCCATGGGACGGCGACTACGTAGCGCAATGGAAGTTCATTGAGGTATCACAGAATATTAAACTTGTTAACATTTCTATGTATTTTATTTATCTAAATACCCGCTAAAAATGACATTTTCCTTATGCACAGGGGAGACCGGGGCTAGTTGTTACACTTTTCACTAATTATTTTTTTCTCTTTTATACCTGAGATGAATTGACAAAAGACTTTCCTTGCTATGTTATAATTTTGCTTTATAAATTATATTTTTATGCGCTATTTGCGATGCGACTGATTCCAAATTAAAAAATCCGAGCGACAATTTAAAAAAAAACGTAATATCTTCATGAACCCTCGAGGGAGCAGATTTTTGGTATTAGTGAAAGATGGGTAGCAAATTTGTTACAATGCCGAATTCTTCATATTCTTCCGATATGCACTAATTTAGGACATTTAGTGGTTATTACTGATAAAAAACGCAATGGAAATGCATTTTGCTTATAAAATAATTCAATTCTATTTAATGTATCTGTTGAAAAGAAGAACTTCTCAACGTTCTCTGGCAATGGTAAAAATTTGATTAAGTGAAACATAATTTTAATAATGCAACAAAATATACTACAATTTTCGTCTACTATGTATTTCTAGTGCCAAAGTCGGTTTAATGTTTTCTTCCAGTAAACTGGAATACTTATTCGAATAACAGATATTACTATATCTATTGTTCTTAAAACTTACAATATTCTGCAGTGTAAAATCATCTTTTCGGTTTTCATTAAAAAAAACTAAAAAATCAACCTCAATTCCATGAAATAAGCGAAAATTTAAATTAAAAATTTTGTATTAACGCAGCGGGAAACCACATCCTTTACTCTGTTGTCGGTTCAAGTCCCTAGCGATCACGGTAACGCAGCCACAGTGTTAGTCCAGCGGAAATGGAAAGCCATATTCTTTGGTGGACCATTTCAGACGTGGAATATCCTCGAGGATTTGGGCTGAGTCGTAATCAGGTATGGCATGAGCATGGAAAACACCTTTCCGTCTTTGGGTCTCAAATTCGAGACCTTTCCTCAGGGGCGAGGCGCGATCTCAATTCGACCCCGGTAACCTGCAATTCTACGGCCATACCTTGATTCCCCTCATTCGCTCGAACTTCCAAAACATATACCCCACACCACCTCTCTCGCTGCGAATCACGTAGTGACAACATATATTTAACTTCACTGTTTGGCCGTGAGCGGCGCGACCGAGCTTGCCCACAGCCCCACAGTCTTTTACAAATGACTGTGCATATTTTCTTCCATTTTGATGCCACAAATTTGAAGTCGTCTTCTGAGCTGTTGGATGATAATGGTTGTGCAGTCGTCGATGTTGATGTTAAATAAACTTTTATAATTCTTCTTCAGCATATATCTTACTAAATACACTTAAACGTTGTTCTTTGTTTTTCTAAAATGAACCGAACAAATGTAATGAAACCTGTTAGGTTTGAGTTATATATATATATATATATATATATATATATATATATATATATATATATATATATATATAATTTATTTTCGACTTTTTAGTGCACCATATTGTTAATATGAGGTGTTTTTAAAACTAGTTTTTCATTTAATTTTTTTCATATTTGTCCGTCAGATTCACCGTTATAAGATTGTTACATACATTGTCGATTTTTATACAATTATACTGCACATTTGGATTTTAGAGGTGCGCAATAAAATAACCCCTGCTTTAGTTGATTGGTGGACTATCATCCAGAAAAATAGTTACATATTTACTTCTTAGCATCACCTAATTTGTTCTCTAGCGTTTTGCAGTTGCCATACTTAATCCAATGTTTTATTCGTCAGTGGTGACAAATCTATTCGCCAATGAATGGCCTAGGTCTTGTGGACAGGTGTAAAGCAAGGCTGAATTATGATCGAACTTTAAAATGGAAATTACTTGATTTTAACAAAAATTCATAAAAATGTCCAAAATGTGATGGTCTTATAGATAGTTTATAAAATAATTTCGCTTGGTGAATTCACCTGGACTTGTTACGGATACATTATATAATATATATGTGTGCGAGCAAAGAAAATTACTGGCCGGACAATTTCGGTTATTTCTTCTGTCTCTAGCCTGGCAGGTAAAGAAATACAAATAGTACGACCTGCTAAAATGCCTTCAATGGCTTATTTATCTATAAATAATGATTCTTTCGATGTAGAGTCTAAGTACTAATTATTATCAGACGTCATACATTGAATCTTTTTCACTATATTATCAGATGATATTTGTCGAAAATATGAATGTAGCTGATAATATGTCGTTAATAATCATCAGGGAATTGATCCATTGCGCAATAAAAACAGCATTGCACATTGTTTAGGTTGCACCTGCTTCGTCAATTTAGAGCATTGTGTCACGCATCTGTCGATTCATCCTTGAATGACAATAAACAAACACGCTGAATAAATTAGTTTTTATAGTAACTACTACTCGAAATATCATATATCTAAAAACTTTATAATTTAAATTGCATGAAAGCAGTAACGTCACAAACTTCACGTATATGAACATCGCTGTTCACGTCGCGATTGGTAAACAGTCGCGCAACGCTAGTCTCAGCTGTTTCAATGGTCAATATGGAGTAAGCCTGTCAAGGTCGTAGAAATTTACGCAATATATATGCAAAATTTTGCCAGAAACGTAGATGTATTGACGCAGGGTTTGAAGGCTGGTATATCAGGACTAATGAACCTCGCAAACCAAAGCGCTGATCCCAACAGTGGTGTTTTCTTTGTTAATTTTAACCAAGATTGCACGTAAGTGTTCCAGTCGTTCAGATTTCACTTAGTCTCCTTGTATTCCTCATTAAAATATCAATTCTCCTATGATTCTTCGTATTGATGTCCTGTGCTATAAACCGCAATTCGCTAATCATTTTCTTTTAGTTGCTATAATGTGAAAGTTTGTTACGTTGTCATTTTCTGTCGGTGAAAGTTACCAAAATGTCATGATATATATTTGCGTAACATCCACTTTCGCTTCAACTTTAATAGTATTTCCAGTGATACTATAAGAAGTGTACATTTTGGCACCTTTCCCTTTATGTATGACTGCCGAAGATATCTAATGAGTAACATTTTTACTATTTTTGTATACTATATTATTTGTCATATTTAAGTTGTGTAATAATTAATTTTTATCTTTTTGTAGGTCTCTTGCAGTAGGGACAAAAACTGGCTACCGACTATTTTCACTTAATTCCGTCGACAACTTAGAACAGATTTATGAAAATGGTATGCATTTAACTTCCTTTCAGTTATCGTTAATATTCATTCTGATAATTAGCATGAATATAATTAGAATTAAATGCCATCTCTTTTACAGTAAATTCATTGGCAAAATATTTTAAAACCTACCGATATTGGATTCATAAATCTGAATTAAAATTACAGCAATACTAATTTTGTGTGAACTTCATGAATTTCCCTTTATGGATTTTTTAAAAGTATGCTGAGCTTCAGATTTGTTTAGAAATAAGAAGATAAATATTTTGATGTGCAAAGTTAACCCAGAGAATATCACAAGCTTTTCTTTCCAAACAAATTTAACTAACACCCTTTTCTTAGATTTATTATCATTTTGGCCGTATTTTATGATTTAACTAGTGTAATTATCTTTTGAAAATCATGGGTGGGCATGGAGCCTTACATTAATTACAGTTAGCCCTTGATTTACATGCTGGTTACATTCCTGGAAAATGCCATGTAAATTGAAAGCATGCAAAATAATACTGAAGGGATATGGGTAAAAATCTGATGTGGCCACCACATGACTTTCTCCATATCTGTAATATTACTAAAAATTCCAAATAGGTTACATTATAATAAATATTTTAAGAAACTACGAGAAAATTTTAGACTTTACAAAGAACAGAAATAAACTTCTGATATTGGATATAGCCACAAAGCTCCAACAATTAAGAAAGGAAAAAGGAGCGTTACTAAGACATACCTAAGCGTCAATTAATTAATGAAACGAATACTTTGTGGTTTCCACAACTTGAATATAACACAACCGGTTTCACTACGATCGTAGCATCATCAGGTGAAAATATATAAATTGTTCCATATATATATATAGGGTAAAATGAGGGGGGAGAGGGAGACAGTAGGGGTTACAAAGAAAACGAATGGGAGGTAATTGGATGAGCGGTTGGGATAAGAAGGGGGGGAAGCAAACTTACAAAATTACAAAAACTTGGTAAACAGGCCAAGGCAACCATGTAGATACAAAGTAATTACAAAATTTTTTGTAAGTTGAATAGAGGAGAATGATTGTCGAAAAGGTATTCGTTTAAGAGAGGCGAGTCTTTACAAATGATTATTTCTAACTGCTCGAGGGCATCCAATTTACAACCTTTACTTTCAAAATGGAGGAATTAAGGGTTGAAGGAACTATGATAGTTGAGGTTTAACAGATGTTTCGCAAATTGGGAATTCAAGTTATTTAAACGGAAGTATCGTTTATGTTCCTTAATCCTCTTGTCAAAACTCCTCCCTGTTTGACCGATGTAGACCGCTCCGCAATCATCACATGCCAATTTGTCAATTGCTAACAATAGTCGTCGGTAGGTGGCATGCTGGTGGCAGCTAAAAATATAAGATATCTCTTAAACAATGCATTATATGGAAAAATGTTTCAAACAGAGGTTGTAGAAAATTAAATTTCCTACAACTTTTATTCCAGTACATTTTTACATTTATCGAATATTAAAGCAAATATTTCAAAATAACAGATGTGACAAGAGTAAACACCCACTTCCGGTTGGCTGAAATGGTCAAAACATGTTCAGGGGACCTCAAAACGTGTATTTCTGTTGAAATCTCTAAGTCGATTTTTTTCATGAAAACAATACTTTCCCCTATACTACATATATGGAGAAAGTAAAAAATGGTTAGGTTCCAGGCTCATAAGATTATACAGTACATCATAGCCTAAGAAAATAATGCATAGAATAAAAGATTTCAAAATGAATCACATCAAAGATCAGTTAAACAATACTTATTCCAGCATATCTTCTGCATATTGATCCAAGATTTGCACTTTCCATCATGCAAAAACTACGGCACTAAGAGCAAAGACCTTCCTTTTTGATATGTGTTATTTAAAGATAGGTAGGAGTAAGGAAATCACAAAATTTGGTTTTCCATGTCACAATTGTCAGTGTTAAGTTACAATCAATGCAACTTGGAATAATTAAAACATTCATCTCTATACGCTTCTTCTACAATCATGTCTTCATTCAGACTAGTCCTGGTCCTTGACTCACAGGTACCACTGAAAAAAATATTTTCATGTGTTTACAAAGTCAGCAACATAGAAAAGGACAATACACAAAGGCATAGAATAACATAGTGAAAGTTACATACATATATTAGTTTATGCAAAACATCACTTTGGTCACGAGCACTTCAAGTCAGAAATAGTTAAGTACAAGAGGCTGCGGCATTGCACCATGTAAGAGTGAATCAGCAGCATGTACAAAAAATAAAAGGTCACAATTAGCTGGCCGTGTAAGTGTATAAATATGCCATGTAAATTGAGGTATGACTGTAATTAAAATTACGGAGTAGTACGTTTTATAATTGTTTAGTTTCATTTATATTAGAAATATCTTTGTGTAATGATTATATATACAAGGCTAATCAGAGGGGAGGCTAGGAGGGCCATTTGGCCTGGGTCCCAAATTTGCATTTGAATAGGCTCACCATGCTTTATATCAACAGTAAAATTGCATGAAAATTAGATTCTTCCTCAATAATTAGTGCATTTTGACAGAAAAAAGCTAGAAAAGCTTTTTTTAATAAAAACTATTAAAATTACATCCCAATCTTTGTTAACTAATGATTTCCTTATTTGGTTTTCATGTGTTTTTATATTTTTATTATGGCCTCAAAATCTAGAAATGGCCCAGACATTAAAAAAAATCGAAATTTCTTATGGTCCGGTACTTGGACAGTAAAATCGCAATGTAGTCTTATCTATCCGTTCTGCTACAAATTGTATTGACCTTACAAGTTCGTACACTGCAAATTTGTGAACAGAGCTGAAGTGACCACTTAATTCATGATTCATGAACACCACCACGCGTAAAAAATATGCTCGAGTGAACATCCAAATTTTCCCAGCGTGTATTTCAAATTACTCTTTTACACCATGTTTCGGAAGAAAAGACTTTCAACCACACGTACTCAGCCAAAGGATTACGAAAACGCATGCTAAAAAGATTGGGAAAAACACTTGTGTGAAATATTGTATAGATATTAAATAGGAACCACTACTACTACTACCACCACGTAGTAATTCTCCATCGTTCAAATTTTCCATGCCATCAGTATGATCCAAAACAATTTATTAATTCTTTATTGGCTCTAGGCAATTTCATTCATTGCATTGTAATTTTATTTCCATTCATATTACACAGCTGTAATAAAATATAAGTGCTCTCAAAATAACGTGGTTGTATTTGTTATGACAAGTGATGATTTTACAATATTGTACTTACGAATTCTTTTCTGCAATATGTACTAAACGAATTCTCCCTTTGGGACTGCTGGTGAGGGGATTTAAATCCATGAATAGCGTCATGCAGGCAGGAGGGAGGGGTAAGGGTCAAGCTTAGCGTAGAGTGCCAAGTTTAAGGTAAGGGAAAACTAAAAAGGCAAACATAAGCATGACGTATTTTATGGACGATCTCTTAGAATTGTAAGAAATGCTCTTAACCCATCAGCATCGTCCTGGGTACGCAGGACGAAAACTTCATATGCTGTGTACTGGGTACGCCATGGAGATTGCTAATTTCTCTATTTTTTTTGAAGCAATAAATTTTCTTAAATCTGAAAAACCTTGATATACGTATTTCAAAACAGTAACCTTGGACCTTCCTATTGTGCTTAATTCTGCAATTTTTACTGTTTTCTTGTCCGTCTGCATGTTTCATCTCTGTAACTAATGGACATGAAATTTGGTATTTAGGACATAAAGGCAAAGAAAATAAGAAAATGATATGAATGTTTACGTAGCCTAATCTGGAGTGCCACTTTACTGGTGACAAAAAATGAACTTTTCCTTATATCTTGTACAATATAACTTATAGCAAAAAAGTCTTCAAATGAAATTTGTAGAACTAGTCAAATAGCATATGTTTTGTTCAATAAATTCTTATTGAAGAGTTGCAGATTTCAAGAAAATCAAATGAGATAGTCATAATTCACTTTGAACTTAGAAATATTTTCCCTCGTTTTTTAATTCCTGTCAACAAAAACGATCTTTGTGGTAACTGAAGTAATAATATCTGCTGTAAATACCTTATAAGTTTAATTTTTGTTAGTGCTCACATAACATTTGGGAAATGGATAATCTATGATGAAGAAATGAACATAAATACGTCTATTTTCTTTAGGTATACACAGCATTTGTAAGTGAAAAGAAATGGGTAATTTATGACGAAGGAATGAATGTGAACTTAAAGATTACATTACTACTATTCGAGTAAGATAAGTTTTAATTAATTGTCGATTGTTTTATTAATTACAACCAATTAGGAAATAATTTGGTGAATCAAAAATTCGATATTTTTATGCAATACTAGTTCTAAGACATTCTACTAAGCCATTTATATTTATCATTTTTTGACACGATTGTATAAATCGTAAAAAATGCCTCGGCCTCGTATGTAGACATGCATGGTGTGTGCATCTTTACACTCTTGTTTCTTAATGGATTTCCAATTAATCCTTATTTTTGGACAGAGTAATTTAACAAGCCTAACCTTTTAAGCATACTCCTGCTAATTGATTAGCAAGTGCAACCTGTTAAACTCTACAATGGTTTTCATTTTTAATTGAACATATGTATTTGTTTGGGGAGAGGAAACATAGATAATATTTTGCCACAGACCCTTCCACTCCTAGTTATGCCACTGCTGTTAAAATACACTATTTCCTACTTAAAATAGTTGAAGAGTAAATTCTGAAAGATTGGTTGAGATGTTTGTGACTCATTTTCAATATTCCTGTTGCTAATTGACCTGTTTTTAACTTAATTTCTTTAGCTACATAATCTTCATTGTCATTGAAAGTTTTTGTTTTCACTCAATATTTACAGTGTTGAATCTTAGACAGATAAACGATTTTATTAAGGACAAAATTGAGACTATATAATCTCTTCTTACATTTAACCTGGTTGGCAGGGAAGAGCATTAAGTAATAAATTTTTAAACTTTATTTTAAACATTTGACAAGTATTATACTACACCCAATTATGTTTGGAACATACAGAAGAATTATATGCTCCTAAATAAAACCAGAGTCTTATCATTGAAGTGGCGCTCTAAAACTCATGAGGAGTCACCACTAACATCTGGTGAATGATTCATTAACTTCAAAAATCTTCCTTACAGAATGAGACTTGATGTCATTGTAGGAATTGTAATTCTATCAGTTGTTTAATTATATATTAAGCTAATTTATATAGGTAATTGGCAATTAATTTTCACTATAAAGCAACAATTTTTTCTTTGATTGATAAACCATTATAATTATAATGATTCTGAATAATTACAAATGAGCAACTAGGATATTCAAAAAATGTATGTGGAAAGCAATTAATGAGCATTTTCATTCCTTTACATAGATTCAGAGGATATTTGTATCGTGGAAAGGCTTTTTAGTAGCAGTCTCGTGGCTGTGGTTAGTCTTTCCTCACCAAGGAAGCTGAAAGTGTGCCACTTCAAGAAAGGGACTGAGATTTGCAATTATAGTTATTCAAATACAATTCTTGCTGTGAAGCTTAATAGAGCAGTAAGTAATTTACAAACCTTTGATACTGTTAAATATTTTTATCTATGTATAAGATGTATAGTGATGACTTTAAGTAAGAATTTTTCATTAATGAAAATAATATAAGAATTTAAAATTGTTTCCTAGAAAATAGCCATTCGACTTTTTGGTGTTAAAAATTCAGTGAATTTTCTTTTTATATTAATAATAAATTATGTTGAAAAAGTGGCTATTATTAAAATTCCAAATGTATTTATTATCTCCTAATAAGAGAATAAATCATGTACTTTATTATATCCACTTTTAAACCAGTTTCACAGTTACTACTGGATTATCAGGCATTTAACATTTACAGTTTGGATATGTATGCATAGGGCCGTGCCGTGGGTATGTGCCAAGTAGAATTTGTAGCCCCCAAGTAATTTTTAAAAATATTGCAGTTCGAGAAATAAGTAGATGCAAACTCTTAACAATTATATTAACATATTTATTAGTTACTAACGTATATATTATTAACAATTTAATATATTTTTAACAATGCTGAGCAAAAATAAATAAAATCTTATCATATACAACAAACAGTTACATGGTTACAGTTTATCAAAAACGTTATTTTAATAACCATTTACTTTGCGAGCTTTAAAATTAGAAAAGCGTTTTATGACATAATCTATATCTAAATTTTCACAAAGCTCATGTTCTATTGAAAAAACAGATAAAGATGGAAGTCTATCCTGCATCATAGATGATCATAAATTAATTTTTATTTAGAGAATGATCTTTCTGCAGACGCAATGGTAACAGGAAGGGTCAATAATATATTTAGTGCCACTGAGACGTTTGGAAATGTTGTTGGTACGTTATTTTCTACCATATACTCTAAAACCTCATTTATATTAATGTTAGGGGCCAAAAATGTTTGCAATGTTTCTAATTCATTCAACAGATCTATTGCACTGATATGTCATTTCTCTTAGCATCACTCTGTTTGATCTCTAAATCGGTGCAAAACTTCAGTTTATCATCTTTGCTTAATTTATTGAAATTATGAATATCGTATAAAATATGAAAGGTTTTCTATGATCCTCTAGCAGGGTAAATCTTTCTATAACAGAAAAAATTGTGGTACCTAAAATTTTGAAAAAGAAATGTATTTTAAAATTTTGTTTTGCATCTGGTACCGTCTCATCAGGGGATTTATAATCGAAATTTCTTTTCTTCTTTCGCTGTCAAAAAACTGCTACTTCTGGAAATTTAATGTCTAAATTTTCAGCAATTTTGCCGGTAGTGATCAAAATGTCATTAAAACCTTCGTCAGATCTTAACTCCCTAAAATAGTGAATGAGATCTTTTAACACATCAATACATTTGCGAATATTTAAACTTGACTGTTGCATGATTTTATTGACTATGTTAACTCTCGATAACATTTTATACCAAATAACTATGGTACTAATGAATTCATATGATTGAATTTTCATGCCAAGGGATTGTGCCATTTGTTTTGTGTTTAAGTCATGATTTTCATCTGAAAACAACACATCATAAATTTTTGGTAAATTAACTCATAATGAGCTTCAATCCTGCTTTCCAATCTTGTATCAGAGAGTGGTTTTAATGTCATAATATTTACATGTTTTTTCATAACCTGTCATCGGTGCGTAGAAGAAGAGAAAAATTATTTACTTGTTGAACTGTGACAAAGAAATTGATTCGTTATTGACTTTAGCAATGAGGTTAAGAGTGTCAGTAGAACATGGCACAAAGAAAGCTCTGGGATTTATATTTAAAAATTTTTTGCAAACTATTTTTTCTTCCTTTCATATTCGCTCCATTATCGTAACCTTGTCCCCTCATGTCCTGTATGTCTGTGCTTGTTTCCAAATTGAACAGGACAAAACGAATTATTACACTTGGTTCAATATGTCTCCTATCTGAAGTACAATCTAATATAATTGAGTAATGTTTAGATTTTACCAAATTTAAAATACTTTGTTATTTTTTATGAGATAATTGAAATAATTTCGTTTTGAATTTTATTTCCAAGGTAATGCGGCATACTTTCTTTAATTTTTTGCACTCGACTAATATGTTCTGCTATAACAGCATCAAATTTGCTAACCATTTCTACCAGTTTTAAAAAGCTGCCATTGTTCAATTCATATAATGTGCTGGAAGTTCCCTGTAAAACAAGGTTCTGTCTAGGTAAAAACTTTATGATGCATACAATCCTTTCAATAATCACGTACCAATGCTTCCTTTCATGATCAATAATAAATTGATTTTCATGATCAATTGTGGTATTATTTTTTTAAATCTCTGGAAGCTGGATCCAATCCTTGTATGCTTTCATATGTTGACCACTTTTCTCATATCTACTTAAAATTTGAGACAAATGCTGCTAGTCACTACAACCAATTAAACTATACAAATTTGAATTGACTCCAAATATATTACAACAAAAGCAATAAACAGCTACTTTTGACAGAATAAATCAGCCAATTTCTTGCTACATTTTCACCATTTTCGTGAAAGATTTTCAGGAGGTCGCGAAGGCAGAACAAGTTTCAATATTTTGTTTTCGTTGGTTTTAATTGCATAATTTTATTTCATTATATAAATTGATAAACTGCTGATTTTCTGTGAATATTCAAATTACATTTTATATTTATTGTCCGATGGATGGGATTGAGGGAGTTGCGATAAGGTCAGCTGCCACAATAGGGGGTCGCGACTATATCGGCTGCCGTAAGAGGGGGTCGCAGGTGCATAAAGTTTGAGAACCACTGGTCTTGATCATATCCTGCACTATATTCTTGTCCAAAGTTACATTTAAAGTTGACGTGGAATTGTCTTTTGTTTGAAAAATGTTGGTAATTATTCTTTTTTGTTCTATACTCAGCCCCAGAAAATCATTTACTTTTACCAGCAGGCATCTAAAACAAGGGTTAATTTTTAATAATGAAAGCAAAATCAAAACTTAAAAACAAAATTATGAAAAATATCAGAAAAGAAAATTGAAAATGAAGCAGAAGTTGTGTTTATGGAGGAAAAATTAATCGCTCATACAATGGAATAGTCCAGAACCAACGGCATCAAATTAGATGGTAAACACTTCAATTTCAACAAAGGCAGAACAGAGAACATCCTTAAACTATTATGTAAACTGTAATTCTTGTTATCGATATAAATGGTTCTTTACAAAACAATAGACACGCCTTTCAGTGTGATTGTGGTTAACATAAAAAACTTCTTCTGGAAAAGTGCGAATCTTTCTTTAATTTTCCAACAAACCATAAAATCAAAATCAAGATAAACTGCTTAAAAGATAAAAGGTATTCTTTGATTGAAATTACTATGAGTACTTACATCCTGCTCTGATGTTGACATTTCCAAGTTGAATGCACAAAAAAACACAAATCACTATCACTGTTGATGAATAACTTTTTGAATGCAAGAAAGCACTGACATAAAAGTAAGGTTCGTGTGATATCATTCCTCACCAGGGACCTGTTGTCACTCAATCACTCCAACATAACCAAATCTTAAAGTTGGAAAAAGTCGGGTTTGTGGGAAATTATTCCATGTCAGGGACCTGAATATAACACTGCTCAGTGGCGGATTTATGCCTCCTGGGGCCCCTGGCGCTAGACATTTGGGGGCCCCTAGCGCTAGACATTTAAGGGCCCCTAGTGCTAAGCAGTCGGAGGCTCTGCAATCTAAATATGTAGTGAAACCGCTCCTAACAGCCGTCCTCTTTTGCGACACCTCCTTACGACCGTTTTTCTATGGAATCACAGAGAGGTTCCACTGATTTTTAAATTGAAACATTTAATATTTCTGAAATTATATACACGGACATTTTTCAGGGCCCCTTACTTCAAGGGGCCCCTGTCGCGCGCCAAGTGCGACTCCCCTTAAATCCGCCACTGTTTGTGAGGGAGAAGTTCAATATTTAGGGAAATCTTGCATTTTTCTCCCATTTTCGTGGATAGAACCCCTATAATTCACGGAACCCTAGGGTTCTGCGTAACCCAAGTTGAGAAGCAATGCCATGCATCATGGGGGCCCTGGAACGCGCCATTTGTAATCCCTCCTAAATCTGCCACTGGGCCTGTACGTGTTATTGCCTGTACGCACATGCTGGGTGCGACTCACCACTCGCCGGCGAGCAATATACGGTATGTGTCCACGGCTCTTAAGCGGCGATTACACGCGAGTTGACTTGTAGGTGGTCGGTTTTTTATCGAATCGAACTCAGATTGACTCTACTTGGAAGACAAATCGTGGTTACATGCAAAGTCATGAAGGAAAATTCAAAGGCTGCGTTGCAAAGATAAATGAAAGATGATCAGCAGATTTTTTTTTCGGTTTGGGGGCCCCTGGGCACGTGGGGCCCGAGGCATATGCCTCATATGCCTGTGCGATAATCCGCCACTGACACTGCTGTTAGGAGGTCTGTGGGTGTGATTGACTGCAAAAGAGACAAAGTAAATATCCACACTCATGTAAATAAAAAAAATAAGAAAATAAAGTGAAATTTAATACTTGGGTTTTTAAGGGGTTTTATCCGGGTCCCTAGTGCAGAATAATTTCCCATAAAACCGATTTATTTGTTTTTTCCATCTTTAGAATTTGCTTGTGTTGGAGTGATTGAGTGCATGCATGAGTGACAACAAGCCACTGGCAAGGAATGATACCACGCAAACCTGTGTTTAACCTATTTGTTTATTTTCTATTTCATTTACTTTTTTTTCTACCTTATATTTTGTGTTTTCCTATCATAGTTCTTAGCGTTTCTCTAAATATTGGATCATATGCTTTAGGAATAATCTTATGAGTTATATTATTATTTTAAAATACATTGTTAAGGAGGAAATAACAGTTGATCATCATTATTGTCTTCTCCTTTTCGTATGTATTAATTAAAGTTCAATGTTTTTCATGCGAGCTGATTCGTTTCCTAGATGTTTCAGAAAATCAGAATTTGCTGCATGCTTTGCTCACATGAAACATTGCAGAGCATATTTACATTCAAAACTTTCAATTTATTAGTTTGGCTACAAAAATTAAATAAGAGCAACTTTTTGGGGATCATAACGCCATTTCTTAAATCATATCAAATAAAAGAAATGCAAAGAAGTGCCAAAGCGAATCCTTTTACATCCCTAGAATGACATTTATTAATGAAATCTGTGTGTTAAAATTTTTGATCATCAAATCATGAGTTGTCAAATGACTAATTATTCCTATATACTGTAGAACAGATAATAAAAAATTTGGAAGGTTGGAAAAAGGAAAGGGCAACTATGAGTTAAAAAATTAACAAACAATTTTAGTTTTCAAGGTAACACAAAGCTTAATTGTTTATTTGTAATATGAATAGGTTCAGTAGTCATATGAAAATTTTCTGCTACTGGTTGGTAAGCATTATACCACATGTATTTCACCCAGAGCCGACTAGGAAAATTTTTAATAGTAAAATTTGATAAACTGTAACAGTGTTTGATATTTTTTCTCAGTTTTAATATGTATGCACTTTGTAAGTGGAACAAATATTTTTTAGAGAGCATGGGGCCTCTGTAACTGTGGAGGGCCCTGTGCACTGCTATCAAGTCTGGCTTGATTTCACCCCCTCAGTTTTTAGTTATGATATGAGAAAAATATACCGTATTTACTTGAAAATAAGACGGATTTTTTCAAAAAAATGGTTGAAATTTTTGCCCTGTAGGGCCGTAACTCGACCGATTTACCATGACACAGGTATTTCTAACCCAAAAAGTGAAGTGTTCAATCTTACTGCATTTAGGCCCCATGAGAGACCTCTAAAAAATTTCCTACTTCAAAACGCTTCAAACAGAAGCGTTTTCTAACCACAAAGCATATTTTAATACGATGAGCAAGTTACTTTTCTCAGTTTTAAAATTTAAGGGACACCCTAATGTGGGGTCATCTTATATTCGCGAAGAGAAGAATAACATTTTTTTAAATAGCTAGAGCAATTATTTTTACTATATGGACAACCCATATGTTTTTACTTTTCTCAATGTTTTTACTGGAGAACGAGGAGACACTGTAGAAAGCCATTCAATAAATAAAAAAAACTCTGTTAATTTCCTAGAATACATGTATTTTCCACGACCGGTTTCAGGTATAAATAACGATGTGATGTTGACGATGTATCGTTTAAGCTGACCGTGACATGTGAACGTGCAGCGGAAATGTTACAAAGTGTTTTCATCTATATTCTATATTGCTGCAATTAAAGCATTTTAAAACATCCCTTGCAAAAATCAAGGGTTTGTGATACAGAAAATGCTGCAATAGGAATTAGAAGAATTTAGCACCCATAAACTGTCAACTGCTTCACCATTCGAATGGGAGTGTGATGTACCGCTAGGAAAGTTTTTTTTTAAGTTAAGTGCTATTTTTGACCCTTAAATCATGGAAGATCACATAGAGAAAAGAGGTTTTTTAATGACCAAAGAATATAAAGAAGCAAGCCGTTTTAGCTATGACTCGAACTTTAAATTAATGGTTGTGCATCTTGCCGAACGATGTAACAATTCAGAAGCTGCACGCCACTTTAGTATTACGGAACCAAATGTTCGATGATGGAGGAAGGCAAAGGAACAGCTTAAATATGCTCATTCTACTAGAAAAGCAATTAGTGGTCCTAAAGCGGGACAATATAAGTTGTTGGAAGAAGTCGTCTTAGCATATGCCAGAGAAATGCGCCGAAAAGGACTTGGCAACACACGGGAGACGATCTGCATGAAAGCTTGAGAAGAAGCTTCGAAATGAAAGATACCAAGGCAAGAATTCAAAGCTAGTGTTGGATGGACAGTTCGTTTTATGCGGCGGAATGGACTTGGTCTTCAGAGGAGGAAGTCACTTGCACGTGAATACGATTACGTCTTAGGTCAGATTGGAAATGCTGATGAAACTCCAGTATATTTTGATATGCCAGAGAGTAGCACCATTAACGAGAAAGGAGCAAAATCAGTGATTGTAAAAACCACAGGCAATGAAAAATTACGAATTACAGTAATGTACCGGCCAATGGAAGAAGACTGCCGCCATTTGTGATTTTAACGAGGGAAGAATCTTCCAAAAGAGAAGTTGCTTTGTGGTATAGTGTTCAAATGCAATGACACTGGATGGATGACTGAAGATCTAATGATCTCTTGGTTAGATGAAGTATGGAATAGACGACCAGGTGCTCCATTGAGGCTAATGTTATGTTGACTCTTGATTCCTTTAGGGGACATTTAACAGACGAAGTGAAGAGTAAAAAGTCCACACTAAATATAGACTTGGTGACCATTCCTGCTGGCATGACATCACAACTCCAAGTCCTCGACATTGTAGTAAACAAGCCATTTAAGGACCATCTTTGCCAAATGAATGGGGAATGGTTACTATCAGGAGACTGCCCCCTAACTCCAACTGGAAACAAAGAAACCATCAGTGGTGCAGCTGGGATAGTGGATCACAACTTCCTGGGGAAAAAAATCTCACCAGAATCCACTATGAATGGTTTCAAGAAGTGTTGTGTGACAAACAATCGGGATGGTTCTGAGGATGATGTAATATGGAATGATGGTGATAAAGCTGCAGAATCTTCCAGTGAGAGTGAATGTTATGAAAGTGATTAGGAATGGACTGGTGGACAGGCATTTACCATCTTAAAATGTGTAGTATTTGTTTTTGAGGTTACTTTTTTATTATAATATCTCTAATACATAACTATGGGTTAGATGGAAAAGAGACTTCCTAATCTCAATCTCTCCCAAATAAAGACCCATATCTATCTAATATAAAGTAATGCAAATTTTCTGATAAAGTTATTCTTAATTTCCAAGCATTAATATGTATCATCTGTATAATTACCTCAAAAAATTGTAAGTAAACATTTTTTATTCATTTTGGAGTATTATCAAATTGTCGTTTTGAAAAAATGTGAGTTATCATGAAAACTGTTAAAAACTCATTTTTTTTTAAACTTAAGTGCTGAGAATAGGGGGTCGTCTTATATTCGGGTAAATACGGTAATTGAATTTTTCGACTGTATTATGCAAATAATAATTTACCTATAATACGCTGAAAGAATCCAATATAACTGCTGTAAAGTGGATATGTACAAAACTGAGGAAGAACGCATGTATGATAGTCGAGAAAGATGTCCAAAAACTGCCCGACAAGTTTCTCTAAAATGCCTTTTGAATCATCGCCAAGGCCCTAATCTCACCAAAAGAAGGCAAATACTATGAAAAACAGCATTTATAACGTTGAAATAAGTGTACTTCCACTGAGAGGGATGATGCGAAAATGGGTTGGGCGCATCATGTTAGTATTTACCAAAGAAGAGCATCTGAGAGGTGTTGGAAAAGTGTCTTAAGGCAAAGAGGGGAACCCAAATGGGCAAATATCTGTCGCAGCATTAAAGTTAAGAAACGTGCAGCGGTGCAGTAATTTAAAATATGGTTCAGATAATTGGACATTTGGATAATCAGAGTTCTACTGCATGTCTATGTGGTTAAAAAATTAGATTTTTACAAGCTGGCTGCAAATGTAGGAAATGTAGCTGGTGTATCTTTCTGTGTGTGCAGATTGATGCGTAACAGACAGTTTTCTAGAATAACAAAAAAATTAGTTTTACTAGTAATTAGACATTTAGTAATTAAGGAAAATGTTATTCATGAATGTTTTATATAATGTTAATAATCTCTTTACAGAGACTAGTTGTTTGTCTTGAAGAATCATTATATATACATAACATCAGAGATATGAAGGTGTTGCATACCATTCGAGACACACCTCCAAACCCAATGGGCCTTTGCACTCTTTCGGTCAATAGTGAAAACTGTTTCCTTGCTTATCCTGGCTCAAATACCATTGGAGAGGTACAAATTTTTGATGCTGTAAATCTGGTAAGTAACAAATCTTTTCGAGTATGTACCTTATAAATATTACTTTTGAATTACTAACATTCATTTATGGGTTGACATTTCATGTTTACTAAAAAATAACAGGAAAAAAACTTTTATTAACACATTCAGTGCGGACGACTCACACATGTGAGTCACCCAGGATTCTACGGAGGGTCGGGCGACTGACGGTGTGAGCCACCCGAATCTTTCTTTTCAAAGCGGTGGGACAAACACCCTCATGCAGTTTACGCTTTTTGTAATGGTGTCTCGCCTTTCAGTATGACTAGATTCGTAGTGAATAGCATCGTTTCCATTTATGCCAAGTATTTTTTCTCCCAACCTTCCAAAAACCAGAGTTTAAGGTTTTATTTTATCGTTTCTATTTTTAATAATATAAATTATCTTAAGTGTTTCTTAGTAGGAGACATATATAGAAACATATATAACATACAATGTATTTTGCATATTTCAGGATTTTTTCATTTTAGATTTCTTATTTTTTTCCTAGTAACCTTACTGGTACCGTTCTTCATCCAAGAAAGAATTTTATCCACATAGTGTATTTGTTGTTAAAAATACTCTTGGTAGTATTATTCATCTCCTTTATATTCCTTTTACATGTTGCGCATTAGATTTAATGTTCTAAAATTTTGTTTGCAGATTCACATTGCGCCTACGTTTATCTTTGTTATAGACAACAATCTTTCATCTTATCTCCACTTAATAAAAGCATCAAGTTCGTAGTCCACAGTGAATGTGTTAAGTGAGATACTTGTGCATATTTGGAGAGATTTATGTCTCTTGAATAGATGCATCTAGATATTAAAATATTCATAAAAAATTTAATTCATGTATTTGCATCTATGTTATGCTGAGAAATAAAAAATGGTCATTCAATACACCAAAATGGACAAGTAAAGCGAAGTATAAAATTTATTTGGTTAAAAAATTTGCTTGGAAGGGCAAACATGGCGTCATGTGCATTTCGACAATGTCCACAGTCGAATAATATATTTTTTATTACAATTATTGATGGAAGAATGCATTTATTAGTTAAGGTATAAATGGCAGGACACATTAGACTGCTTAGATAGGTAAGCAATGACAATAATTAACCTGTTTTCTTATATCAGAAGCAACTATACCTCTGGGTAAATTTGCGGGAAATATGAATTCCGCTGGTGGGCCTATAGGCTGTAATTGGACTTCCGTGTCTGATATCTCTGAAACTATAGTGTCCTATAGTGTCTTTTCGCAATTTCCCTAAGCTACATCCATTTCCGTGGAGAAACTGACAATTTTATATCAAGTTCCCATACCCCTAAAAGTCTGTCATGGGGTCTCTGCCTACCCTATCCCTGTTGAACTAACAAGGAGAGTTAGACAATTGGCATTCTGATATCCAGACAAAACCACTTCGAGATGAAAGAACATCAAAATTAATCAGACGTATTTTTTCTTATACTCCTAATGGCCACTCCTTCAAAAGTTATTAACATTTAAATGTTACGAAAAACCTGCTGGCTTTTTAAATCCCCCAAAAATGTCCCTTGCAAGGAAGCAGCGTGTCCATTGGCTCAAGGTACTGGTAACTGTTTTCAACCTGAGCTTGCAGGTTCAATCCCCATGCACGGCATATTTTTTGTTGTCCCCTATGGCTATTTTTTTAACTTAAAATTTTCCATTTATATTATGTTATTGTTTCTTTCCTTCAGTAGATTTTTATCTCTACTTTTGTCATATTTTTGATATGTTGGATTTTTGAAAAGATGATAAGATATGCATGGTTTTCAGCAAAATTGACGGAGGTTTGGGAAGTGTTCCTCAATGTAAATGACGTGGCGGTCCCCGAAGAGGTTCACAAAAAACTGTGCAGTTGCAGTAGACAAGCATTTGTGAGATGCTCGTGGTGCAGACTTTTTGTGCTTTTCGTGTTTTTATGACGATTACCACCCAAAGGACTGTGCTGTGGAATCTGTCATCGATTAAATTATAGTAGTGTTTACATTAGTTATAGTTATATTAATAGTAACTTTTTCATAAATGTTGTAAATAAAATCCTGTAAAAGAACGATCAACGGGGAAACTTTTTACAGGTTAGATTATTGTTACCAGTTTAGGTTAGTTAGGTTAGGTGGAGTACATGGGATAGTGAAGTGTAACACACAACCTCATCCTTCCCATAGTGTACTCTGATTTTACTAATGAGGCAATGGCGACTGATTCATGGCGTAACCATTACAATCGAAATGGAAGAAATTCCATTATCACCTAATGGTTTTGTATGCGTTAATTATATTATAAAATAATTTACTTATTAATTTGTGTATCACCGAGAGGTGATTGCAAGAGAGTAGGTAAATATAAATATGACAAAAATAGTGACAAAAATCTACCGAAGGAGATACACAATAACATAATATAAACAAAAAAATTAAGTTAAGAAAATGGCCATAGGCAACAACAAAAAATATGCCATGCATGGGGACTGAACCCATGACCTCAGGTTGAAAAAATTGATCAGTACCTTGAACCGCTCGACCACGTCACTTCCTTGTGAATGAAGGAGATTTTTGGGGTATTTAAACAGCCGGAAGGCATTTTCATAACATTTAAATGCTAATAACTTTTGAAGGAGTGGCCTTAGGAGTGTAAGAAAAAATAGTGTCTGATTAATTTAGATGTTCTTTCAACCCAAAGTGGTTTCATTCAGATATCAGAATACCAATTCTCTAACTCTCCTTGTAAGCGGGATTTTCTTAACACCGGAGCCCGAGAATCCTAAACTCACCTAGCCGGCCTCCTTGTGCTTTGCCTACGGCGTATTGAGCCAAGACAGCTGCTGCCAACGTTTTGCTGGCTGCCTATCAGCCCCTGCAAAACAGTCTTTCTTGGTTTTTTTTCCGCTAACAACAAGCTCTTGCACCGATTGGTTGATTTTTGTACTTTTATAGAATTTGATCAACCTAAAATGAAACTGATAGTCATATGTAAACATTTAATAAGTTATATGTACTACAATGCACTGGTGGTGTAGTGGTTGTTGCCTTCCCATTACAAAGTTCTGGAATTCAAACCCCGCGAATTAAGGTTTTATTAAAAAAAAAACTAAGAGTGCCTGGCAGTAGGCAGCAGTACTGTCAGTATGGTATATAGCTGAAAACAAATGATGTTGGCTGGGTTTATATCCAATAAAGCTGTAGGCGTGATCAGGACGATTTGAACAGCTACAGTACTGTGATGTGGAAAGCAAGAGGGAAACTACCACATTACAATCCCTAGTAATGATTATCATCATCATCATCATAGGTAGTCTGTCCGTAGATTATTCATGGTTAAACCTAGTTCTCCATATACTCCTAATTTCCGCTGACCTCATCATATCTTGATAACTCTCTTTCCCTTTTGAATCGTCTATCAGCTGAAACCTTTCCCTACCTCTTTCCATTTTTCCATCTAGTTTTCCTTCTAACATGTCTTTAATCATACTCTCTCCTCAGGTAATGCCCAACCCAGTTTGCCTTCCTCTTACTTATAGTCTGTATAATCATTCGCTACTCTCCTACTCTTCGTAGTATTTCATCGTTCTTCATTCTATCTGTCCATTTTATCTTCAGCATTCTCCTCCAAGTCCACATTTCAAAAACTTTCCAAGTATTTGATGTCATTTTTCCTTAGCATCCATGTTTCTGCTCCGTACAAAGCTATACTCCATACATAGCATTTTATGAACTTCTTGCGGATATCTTCCATTATATTCCCCGTAAGTAGGTGTTTCTTTCATCTGAAAGCAGCTTTTGCTTTTCCTATTCTAGTTCTGATCTCATCCATTCATTTTGCTTCTCTTGTTATAATGCTTCCAAGGTATTTATAGTCTGTAACTTGTTCTAAAGGCTTTCCTTCAATACTTATGTTCAGATTCTCTTCTTTGCCCGATATTCGAATAACTCTGGATTTTTCTGTATTTATTTCCATACCATATTTTCTACCTGTTATCACTCGTCTATTTATCATTTTCAGAATTTCCTCTTCCTTTCTTGCTAGAAGTACTTGATCATCCGTGTATTTTATTGTTCTTATAATCCTTCCTCCAATTTTGAAATCTCCTGTGCCTTCTCTTGCTTCTTGCATTACACTTTCTCCATATACAGTAAAACCTCTTCTTTACACTTTTCTAGGAACCTGGGAAAATAAGTGTAAATTGCGGGAAAGTGCAAATTGAGGGAAAAGGAAAAATAGCTCAACTGATAAAGAGCTAAGTTTATAAAAAGTATATCTATTTATTCATTTACTAAACCAGTATACTTTTTAATAATAGTAATATTAAAATGCTAGTATACTATGTTTAGGTTTTCATTACATTCTCCATATTACATTTGTCTGGAAAATTGTACATAGACATAGGTATATTTACTTCAGGAACATCATACTTTTTTGAAGCTTGAATAGTGTTCGTTTTTTCCACCTCTTGAGGTACGACTATTTAAAATAACTTCAGATTCCTGTTAACCTGAGATTTGGAAGAAACTTTTTGCTCATCATCCTTTTTGTCACCCATTTTTAAAATAACAGTTGGGTAAAAACTCGCTAAGGAAGGTACAAAGAATATGCCGACGCACTAATAGCTTCAATTCAATGACTAATGTGGAGTTCAGCCGCTGACTGCACTCAGTCTAGTTTCGCCACAGATAAAGTGTTTACAATGTAACAAGTATTTTGTATTACTTAACATACGTGCGGAATGTACGGTGATTTTTTGAAACACGATTTTACGATCTTTTAAAATTACTATTGCTCAAATATAACGCGGGTGCTACTTTTAAAATTTCATTTTTTGGAAAAAACATCATGTCATTCGGGACAATATGGTAATTTAAATTACTACAAATTAACTTAAATTTAATTAGAAACTCGGGGAGCCAAGGGGCAGAGTTTGTGTGGAAAGGGTAAAAACATGATTGCACCAAACTTGAACATCTTTTCAATAGCATTCATACTTGGTTCAAAGGGTAAATAGCCTACCTAAATAGTATTTCCATATCTAGGTGCGCTGTTTATGCTCTGTTAGTGTGATTTACATACGAGGTTTTGAAGTTTTCACCCAAAAGAGTTCATATGTACGTATTTCGGTCTTAGAGTTGTCAGATGTACTGATTTAGGAAGTACAGTACTGATTTTGTACTGTCTTGCTTGACATGTACTTCTTTTCAATAATTTACAAAGAAGTATTACAATGTACTTCTTTTTGTCAAAAATGACAAATTTTTTGATGAAGACGTTAAAGAAAATCCACTGGTAAGAATCAAATCAAATACAATGTTAATGAATTAAGGTAATATAATGCAGCTAACAACATTGTAGAGTAATTAAATTTGTTGACTTAAATACAAACAGTTAGACGTAATTCGTATATTCTTTCATTAAATATTCATTATTAGGCTTACAAATTAAAATGAGGACATCTTAAGTAAAACCGAATGAGTCTCATACGTTTGGTAACTAGTTGTGTGTCTTACGATCGTGCCTTTCTCTGCACAAATATATCATTTCTCCATGGATTCTTTTCAACATAAAGCACTTTTGCATTCTTGACCTTCTCTAAACTGAGTTTTTTAATGGAACAAGGTGAGAAATCTGTTATTTTATCTTTTTTATTTTAATCTTTTATGATGTTTTTAGTTTAGTTCTTTTTGTTATTGATTTTATGAAAGTTTTTTAAATTTAAATTTTAACTAATTAAATTTTGAATTAATATGCTAAATTAGAAAACTGTGTACCTTATTAGTTTTTAAGAAAAATATGAAACAAAACCGTTAGTAGAAAATCTTTCTTCAGAAGAGAATAATACAGATGAGCACCAAAGTCAAAATCAAAGGTCGAGAATCAAGAGAAAAAGAAGAGGAACTAATCATTTTAACGAAGAATGGAAAAAACAATATTCTTGGATTGCAGCCGGAAAGGATGGATATGCAAAATGTATTCACTGTGGCCAATTAAATCTTATTTTAATTCAAAGACTTCCGCACCGACTTTATTGTTAGATTTTTTAAATAACAAACTAGCTGAGGCATATTTAGGTTTAGTTTCAAATGTAGGGGCGGTTTTACAAAATGTAATTTTAAAGTTGGAGCAAGAAGGTCCTATTGTTATTGAAGTGTTTGAATTACTAAAAAATCTGCAAGTTGCACTAAAATCTCGCATAAAAGAAAAGTTTTATTGTATGATTGCAAAATAAAAGCTGGATAGTTGTGATAACATGACTGAAAAAAAATTATTTATCAAAAGATCAACTAAAAATACTTGAGTACATTGAATCTAGATTTCTTTTTTCTGGAAATAAATTTGAGAGTCTGTGACGGGCTAGGGTTTCTCGGAGAGGAAAGGGCACAAATGAAAGTTACACGTAATAACACAAACACCTTTAATCGCCTGGGGCGCACACTACACTCCGTAAGCTTCCACAAGAGAGAAGAAGAGAACTGACGCGCACCCTGTTGGCTGCGCGCAAAAACAAAATAAAATGAAGAGCAAAGTCCGTTATCGGTCTGGTCTCGTTACATCCTCCCCCTTAGAATGGCATGTACGACCTCGAATGCAATTCTACAAGGTCTGCCACTGGCGGCATCTCCTAGGTGGCTGCATCCTAGTAGGTAGCGCAGGTATGTGGGAAGCCACCGATGAAGTAGAAGGTACCGATGTCCTGGAAGTCACCGATGTCCTGGAAGGCACCAATGTCCTGGAAGGGAATGATGTCCTGAAAGGCACCGATGATGTAGAAGACACCGATGGCGTGAAAGGCACCGATGTCCAGGAAGGCACCGATGATGTAGAAGGCACCGATGACGCAGAAGGCACCGATGTCCTGGAAGGGAATGATGTCCTGAAAGGCGCCGATGATGTAGAAGACACTGATGGCGTGAAAGGCACCGATGTCCGGAAAGGCACCGATGATGTAGAAGGCACCGATGACGCAGAAGGCACCGATGTCCTGGAAGGGAATGATGTCCTGAAAGGCACCGATGATGTAGAAGACACCGATGGCGTGAAAGGCACCGATGTCCGGAAAGGCACCGATGATGTAGAAGGCACCGATGACGCAGAAGGCACCGATGTCCTGGAAGGGAATGATGTCCTGAAAGGCGCCGATGATGTAGAAGACACCGATGGCGTGAAAGGCACCGATGTCCGGAAAGGCACCAATGATGTAGAAGGCACCAATGACGCAGAAGGCACCGATGTCCTGGAAGGCGTCGATGATGTAGAAGACACCGATGGCGTGGAAGGCACCGATGTCCGGAAAGGCACCGATGTCCGGAAAGGCACCGATGATGTAGAAGGCACCGATGACGCAGAAGGCACCGATGTCCTGGAAGCTGATTGCTGTTGCCGTGGACGGCCTTGTTTCCGCAGTGGTCGTAATAGACACGGATCAGGGGCACCATGAGTGGCGACAAAGGGAGTCAGCAGTCTGCTCGCATACTCAACGGGGCGTTGGTCTGGAAGCTCCCCCTGGAGTAGAACCGCTCCCAAAGCGTAAGCGCTTGCGTCTGTTCGGAGCACATAGGGCAGGTTGCTGACGTGGACGTTGCTCACAGGTACAGATGTAGCAATATCTTCTTCTCGTACAAAACCGTGGCGGCTACTGGGATCTTCCTTGAAGAACCATTCATGTCCGGGAAGATCCAGAACCATGCCAGCACTTCGGATAAAATCTATGCCAAGTAGCATCCGGCTCTCCGGATGGTCCGGAATTGCGATCAAGGTCATGAGGATCGTACGGTTGACAGAAATTTCCACAGAAAAACTCCTGGCTAATACGCGATGCGTTTTTCCATCAGCTAACTTCATGTCCAGGGAAGTCTCGCTGAACGGACGCCCTCGAGAAATTAATATATGATAAAGCTGTGCACCGGCTATACTTCTTTGGGAGCCAGTGTCAAGACAAGCTAGACCATCCAGTCCTAGAATCAGGACCAGGAGCATTAGTCGCGATGAACCATCATCGATAGAGAAGGTTGACTGCATAAAATTGAAGGATGAGACAATCGTACTTTCAGTTTTCATGGGAGGAGCACAGTTAGGGCAGTTGCTTCTGACCTAACCTGGGGCACCGCACCCAAAACACGTTATTTGTGGTTTTGGCGAATCAGATTTTGGGGTATGGGGTGATGATTTTACTGATTGTGCAACATCACCCTTAGTTGCCTTTGCTTTCCTGCAATCGTGGCCGAAATATTTACAGTAACTACACCTCGGACGCTGTTTCTTCTCCGGTCGGTCTCTACCTTCATTACGACTGACATCCTCTAATGGTCGCTGAACCTCACGCTGTGAGTGTTCAATGTCTTTTGCACGTTGCAAAAGACTCTTGAATGAGTCGAAATTGCTAGGTGAAAGTCTTTTCCTAACTTTTCTATTCATTAACCCGTATACAATATCTAATTGCGCGGGTTCTGGCAAGGTATACGGTAATTGTGACAGGAGGGCGCGAATGTGGCATACAAAAATCTCGCTTGTTTCATTTTCGTGTTGCTCAAGTTCCAAAATCCCTCTGAAGACGAGATGAGGCGGCAATTTGCGAGAGAACGCGTCTCGAAATGCGCACACGGCACCGTCCCAGTCCGAAATATCTCTTTTTATACCCTGCCACCATGTCGCAGCAATGCCTTCCAGAAGCATTGAGACACCACGTAATGCATTTTCTTCGCTGACATTTGCGCAATCCTTAAAGGTCAAAACCGAGTCTAAGAATGCGTCAACATCAGACGAAGCACTGCCGTTAAATCGAGAAGTAAATTTAGAAAAATTGCCGCTACTTGGTGTAACAAGGACGGGGCTCGTCAATTGCCTATCAAGAACAGTCATTCTTGCTGAGTCCGTAATTTGCGCAATCAGCGCCTGAAATTGTTCGTTTGATAACGTCAAGGCTGGCGGAGATTCACTCGTCCCTTCCGTGGGTGATGATTGAGATTTAGGCATGGTAGCTATTTCTAAACTAATCCACGCAGGAAACAATATCACTCAGCGGAAATACGGAAAAATTCGCTAGGCGGCAAGGCCCAAGGTCGCAGCGCGGAAAAAGCAATATGGTCGCAAAAGGAACAACCACGTGGAAGATCGCAGTTTGGCCAAAAAAGCAATATGGCCACGAGTAAAACAATATGGCCACGCGGAAGAACACAATGCCGCAGCGCTGAAGGACAGTTAATTGTCGCAGCGCGAAAGGACAAATATTTTCGCAGCGAGCGAATAATATCACGTGGAAATAAGAAATTTACGGACACACGTATCGCACTAAATTTCACTGTAGGTGGAAGTAGGCGAAGAAGTATCGCTTCGCGGAAGGATACATAAAAAAACCACGTGGCAGGATGTATAGCACTAACACGTAGAAAATAAACAACACACTAATTATGGCCAAAAATACAAATTTGAAATTTACGGAAACACGTATGACACTAAATTTCACTGTAGGTGGAAGTAGGCGAAGAAGTATCGCTTCGCGGAAGGATACTTAAGAAAACCACGTGGCAGGATGTATAGCACTAACACGTAGAAAATAAATAGCACACACTAATTATAGCCAAAATACAAATTTGAAATTTACGGAAACACGTATGACACTAAATTTCACTGTAGGTGGAAGTAGGCAAAGAAGTATCGCTTCGCGGAAGGATACTTAAGAAAACCACGTGGCAGGATGTATAGCACTAACACGTAGAAAATAGACAGCACACACTAATTATGGCCAAAAATACAAATTTGAAATTTACGGAAACACGTATGACACTAAATTTCACTGTAGGTGGAAGTAGGCGAAGAAGTATCGCTTCGCGGAAGGATACTTAAGAAAACCACGTGGCAGGATGTATAGCACTAACACGTAGAAAATAAACAGCACACACTAATTATGGCCAAAATACAAATTTGAAATTTGCGGACATAAGTATCGCACTTAATTTCGCTGTATATGGCACTAAGTGAGGAGGTATCTATACACAACATGGAATTGGTTGCGCTGCTTCCGGAATCCGATGCTCAGATCTGATGAGTGTTTAAAACGAATATATTCCTTTGCACACTTTTATCTGCCCCCGAGCCGCGAGTTGGGCGCCATTTGTGACGGGCTAGGGTTTCTCGGAGAGGAAAGGGCACAAATGAAAGTTACACGTAATAACACAAACACCTTTAATCGCCTGGGGTGCACACTACACTCCGTAAGCTTCCACAAGAGAGAAGAAGAGAACTGACGCGCACCCTGTTGGCTGCACGCAAAAACAAAATAAAATGAAGAGCAAAGTCCGTTATCGGTCTGGTCTCGTTACAAGTCTTAGTTTTTTAAAATTAGATGAAACTGCATTTTGAAGAACTTGAATGTAGTAAAATTATTTCCTATGTCAAATTTTGCAATTGATTTTGATGTTTTGTTTGATGAATGTTCTCATTTTAAAAAAATGGTGCCCTCATTAAAAAGATTTTCGTATGAAGTAAGATGCAAAACATTTTTAAATAAATACAATGCTCCAGATATGCAAAAAATAGTTCAATTTATATTTGCTCTTTCTCACCCAAATGCAGTGAGTGAAAGAATGTTTAGCTCGATGTTTTATACCTGGAGAAAAGGAAGAAATCGGTTACTGCTAAACAATGTGTAGGTAGAAATTTTAGTTAAACATAATTTCAATCAAACTTGCAAAGAATTTTACAAATTTGTTTTGGAAAATGATAATTTATTGAAAAAATTAAGTCAAGTGAAAAGTATGAATATTAACTCAGTTTATTTTGAAGAGTTGTCTTATAAGATTTGTTTCTAGTTTTTAACACCTACTTAATGTTAATAATATAATTTGCCAAAATGTAAAGTCATATCGCTTATACTTTTTACTCTCTCCGTTGTGACTGTATCAAATTGTAAATTTGAATTAATTGAAATTATTTGGTATTAGGAAATTAATGATATTGTAAAAAATTATTGTCAATTATTTAATAAAACAACAATTGTAAGTTTCCTATTTATGAATATTGCTTGGAATCATCGAGTATATTTTTATTAATTAAACAACCTTTATAAGTTTATCACTGTTGTATGTTTAAAAAAGAAGATGAATTTGATCTCATCTCTGTTATTTAAATACTCTTTTAAGTAAAGTATTTTTGTAACTAAAAACATATCTTTATTTAGCTGAATAAATACTTTTTTAACTAAACCTCTCCTACACCTATGTACTGATTTATGTACTGCTTTTTTAAGAAATTGTCCCACATGTACTGATTTTTGGAGATTTTCATCTGGTAACCCTATTCCATCTCTGAGTATGCTGCTCATGGTTAGCATCTCTGGGCTATCGTATTCTTCATCTTGATAAAAATAATCAAACCCTGTATTGAAGAGAGGGAATGGCTCTGCACTGGGGATTGAGGAGTAAGGATACCTTCTTGTGACAAAATGATTGAAGTTGATTCCTCCAAGCAGCAAGATGTTTGGTCGAGAGAGGTTCTGTGCAGAAAGCTACTTCACAAATCAACCAACAAGTCTTTTAAATTACTGGCCTTAAAGGGATGCAAAGGAGAAAATTTCAGGCTCACATTCAGTAAATCCATTGCTGAAGGAGGTCACATAATTGGACAGATTCACTACTCCTTACTGGAATTGATGGTCACTTAATAGTGTTAGAGAAATTGTTAGTGATAAGGCAGGCAAGCTTGAAAATGACCATTTTGGCAAAAAACTCACTGACCTCTCTAACACCTGCACATGTCAACATGATTCTGTTTCTCGCACTAATTTTAGTTAAGCAGTAATATGAACTGGGTTTCAATGATTAAACATCAACTTCAGGTGAAGATGACATTTAATCGTTGAAACCCAGATTGTATTTCTACTTAATAAGGTGGCATTTTTTACGTTATTATTACTTTCTATCATTTAAAAAAACCAAGTAAATTTATAACAATCTAAATGTACCAAATTACTATAATACTAGTGCCGTGGTTCTCAACCTTTTGGTGCTCGCGGCACACTTTGGGTATTCACTTTTTTGTGACACACTAGAATTAGATTAGAATAAAGAACTAGGATTTATCATAAAAGTACATACATTTTTTATATTATGTCACATATGTAATCGACCAAATTAAGTTATGATTAGGGTATGTATTTTTCGGGTAAAAAAAATTCATTTGGAGGGTAAATATTGGGTTTTATTATTTTCCTTTTCATTCGGGTTAAAATCAGGTATAAATAAGTTACAGATTTTTTGAGGTTTGAAAAAAGTTCAATCTCGGGTAATTTTTGGGTTTTATTATTTTGTAATTCGGATAAAATTATTTTTAAATAAAAATCTTATTCAAAATTTTAAAAGTTTTATGCGCTATAAAAACTTTTTACTATACCTTAAGTATGGTTGAGAGTGTGATATCTTGCGTAAAATGCCTCCAGGTGGAGAGGAACACCTCGCAGGCTGCAAAAATATCTTGCTTCCCATTTAACTTCTTTTGAAAACACATCAGTTATTAGTGAAATAATTTTTCTTTCGTAGTGTTTCCAACTAACAGACCCTTGGGCTCTTTTTTTCTTATCCTATTACAGATGTAACAGCAACTAGCTAAGGTGTGTCTTTGGCTATTCTTGGCGCGGGCAAACCAATGTTAAGATTAAGATTGTAATACAATGTAAGCTTAAGAATTAATTGTTTACAAAGAGAATAAACAGACTGAAGTGTCTACAAGTGCCAGAATAGAAATTCTGTGACCAAATCTAAAAAAAATGTGTTTAAAGAAAACTAATAATTTTGGGGTTTTTGGGTTTTACCTGAAATTTAAAAAAGGCAATCGGAGGGTAAAAATCAGGTAAAAATCAGGTAAAACCAGAAAAATCCATACCCTAGTTATATTATCATAAAACAGAACAAATGTTGAAGTTTTGTTAATAAATCTATTTTAAAATCTAACCTAATGTGACACTTGAGCTTGGCGTTTTTTAATGTTTGCGCTGATATTAGGATGTATTCCTGATAAGCAGACTCTTATTTCATCTTCAACACAGTTTAGCCGTTAGCTTTTTCTGCATTTAATGTTTGTAAGTGTCAAGAACCCCAAGTCACACAGATAGGATGTAGAAAACTGCATCAAAACTGCCAAAGATTTTTTCGCAATTCCTGAATATTCTTCTCTATCAGAAATCCAGCACATATCCAGAGACAATTCGGCGTACTTGATTTTCAGATTACAATCAGTTGAAAGAGAAGCTGACTCTTCATCTTCAGAGAGAGTAAAAACACATAAGTCAGTTGTCACTGGTTTGAATGGGTTCCTTACCCAGTTGTCTTTCTCTGTAGTCAAAGATGGAAAGTAACACTCGATATTGTGCTCTAGAGTTGCTAAATGCTTCACCACGAAAGCAACAATGTATTTCGTATGGGTTTTTCGAATCCAGAGGAAACATTTCAAGATTACCTTATCTAGCTCTCTTTTTCCAGATGACTATTTTTCTCTGCAATGCCAGTAGTAACAACTCTTTAAGTTCAAATACACTAGCCAACACTTTTCCCCTTGACAGCCATCTTATTTCTGTGTGTAAAACTAAATATTCCCTCCCTCTCTCTCCCTCCCTCCCTCTCTTTCCCTCCCTCCCTCCCTCTATCCCTTTCCCTCCCTCTCTCTATCCCCCCCCCTCTCTCCCCCTCCCTCTCCCCCCCTCCCTCTCTCCCCATCCCTCTCTCTCTCCCCCCTCCCTCTCTATCCCTCCCTCTCTCCCTCCCCCCTCTCCCTCCCCCCTCTCTCTCTCTCCCTCCCTCCCTCTCTCTCTCTCCCTCCCTCCCTCTCTCTCCCTCCCTCCCTCTCTCTCCCTCCCTCCCTCTCTCTCCCTCCCTCCCTCCCTCTCTCTTTCTCCCTCTCTCTCTCCCTCTCTCTCTCCCTCCCTCTCTCTCTCCCTCCCTCCCTCCCTCCCTCCCATCTCTCTCCCTCCCTCCCCCCTCTCTCTCCCTCCCTCCCTCTCTCTTTCTCTCTCTCTCCCTCTCTCTCCCTCCCTTCCTCTCTATCTCTCCCTCCCTTCCTCTCTCTCTGCCTCCCTCTCTCTACCTCCCTCTCACTCCCTTTCTTCCTCTCCTCTCCTTTCCTTCCTCTCTCACCCTTCCTCCCTCTCTCCCTTCCTTCCTCTCTCTCCCTTCCTTCCTCTCTCCCTTCCTCTCTCTCCCTTCCTTCCTCTCTCCCTTCCTTCCTCCCTCTCTCTCCCACCCTCTTCCTCCCTCCCTCTCTCACTCCATCCCTCTCTGTCCCTCCCTCTCCCTCCCTCCCCTCTCTCTCTCTCTCCATCCCTCTCTCTCCCTCCCTCTCTTCCTCCACCCCCTCCCTCTCTCTCCCCCTCCCTCTCTTCCTCCATCTCTCTCCCCCTCTCTCCCTCCCCCTCTCTCCCTCCCCCTCTCTCTCTCCCCCTCTCTCTCTCCCTCCCTCTCTCTCTCTCTCCTCCTCTCTCTCTCTCTCTCCTCCTCTCTCTCTCTCCTCCTCTCTCTCTCTCTCCCTCCCCCCCCCTCTCTTTTACCTAGGTTTTCCCCACAAACACATCTGTATTCAATTTTATCTTTTTAATTTGTATGATTTAGGTACATAATGTTTATATAATGTATTTTGTTATACCTTATTTTATTCTTTTTCTTGTATTTATTATATTGACAAAGGGTTAAATGTAAGAATGGACCTTCTGGTCTAAATTTCACCTGAATAAAGACGATTATCTATCTATCTATCTATCTATCTCCCTCCCTCTCTCTCCCTCACTCCCTCCTGCCCTCTCTCTCCCTCCCTCCTTCCCTCTCTCTCCCTCCTTTCCTCTCTCCCCCTATCTCTCTCTATCCCTCTCTCTCTCTATCCCTCTCTCTCCCTATCCCTTTCTCCCTCCCTCTCCCTCCCTCTCCCTCCCTCTCTCTCCCTCCCTCTCTCTGCCTCCCTCTCTCTACCTCCCTCTCTCTGCCTCCCTTTTCTCCCACCTCCCCCTCTCTCGGTCCCTCCTGTCACAATCCATAGCTCTCCCTCTTTTCTCCATCTCCCATATCTCTTTCCTTCCATCCTTTTTTAATTCTATACCTCCCTTACTCTCTATGTACCTTCCGTTCTATATCCCTTCCTTCTTATCTCCCTCCCTACATCCCCCTCTCTCTTACTCTACACCTATATTGTCGTTTACATAAGGAAAAGATTCCAAACTAAGTCCCATTCCCAATAGGATTACGTATTTTCGCGAAAAATCCTATGATAATTTAAGGCAATCTATGCACTTGTATATATTACATGTATATGGGTTGAGATAACAATTGATTCTCGACATTTAACAATGATGTGGTCGGCAAGGCAACATCCCATTTAAAAGCCGATATTTTCCCAAAATATGTGATTTAAATTTTTAATATGAGAGATTTCGAACGGTAGACGGAAAAGATGATTAGAATAAGAAACTTCATTAACTTTCCTAAAACATAGATTAAATTCAAAGATCATACGTCAACTTTTTAAATTTTAATTTACAAAAGAATAAAAGCCTGCACTTGAAATAGTCGATTTTTACATGTTATCTTACGGGAAATGGAGATGAACATTGGTCTTTTTTCGTATTTTTTTGTCATTTAATTTTTATATCTGAATCAAACATTCCTGCGAAATTTCAACCTACCACCTAATTAACCTAATTAATGCAGTTTGATGAAATTATATTTGGAAAAACTTTATGATAAGGTGCATGACTATGAAGTCATATTTTATGATTAATAAAATGAAGATAAGTTGTTAGAAACTAGTTGATGTGTCCTCTACAATCTCTGTTTAAGGAATGATGAATAAATGCTGGATATTTATCTGTAGATCTGAATGTAGAGGTAATTAAAACATTTGTGAGCACTCATGACTGCTAATTTGACGTACAAAGTATTTACAATAAAACGTTTCAATCAGAACTTGTGTGTCTGAATCAACCAGCATGTCTGATCCTGAATATAATTTAAAGATACTGTCATAATCAAAATGCATTGGCTTGGCTGCATTTATAGGAAATTGTAACTTGAAAAATTGTCACAGCATACATGTTTTAGTCTTTTTAAAAATCACTGATATTTTTCCTAGCATGCCAAGACAATGATTCCTGCACATGACAGCCCTCTAGCTGCCTTGGCATTCAGCCCATCAGGCGTTAGAGTTGCAACAGCTTCTGAAAAGGGAACAGTCATAAGAGTATTTAATGTTGCTGATGGTTCCAAGGTGTTTGAGTTTCGCAGAGGAGTCAAAAGATGCGTGTCAATATGCAGCCTTGCCTTTTCAATGGACTCATCTTTCTTGTGCTGCTCAAGTAACACTGAGACAGTGCATGTTTTTCGTCTAGATGAACCCAAAGATGTGTAAGCTTTTGTCATATTCATTATTTTGTTGTAAAAGAAAAACATTAACTTTCATACTTTCTCTTTAAAGTATTTTTAATATAACACTTTTGGTCATATTCTATAATGGTTTTCATAATTTTTATCAAGCACCTTCTAAGAAGGGATGAGCTAATATTTCAAGCCCTTCCTCGTGGGACAGTTTAAGAACCATTCTTCTACGGATATGATTAGGTTCTAAGCTTTTGTTTGGAATCTTTCTTTATATATATATTTTGCAGTGAAGTTGTTCGTTAATTTATCTGCAATTTTTAATTAAAACCTTGTTAACTTTTTTTGCAGTAGTTGTAGGACTGCTCCCGAGGAGTGCCAAGGCTGGATGGGTTACTTGAGTAAGGCAGTCTCTGCTTCAGCCAACTATCTTCCCACCCAAGTTACAGATGTATTTAATCAAGGAAGAGCATTTGCATCAGTTCATCTTCCTTTCCAAGGAATGCGCAACGTCTGTGCCATTGCAACGTATGTAAATTTTATAGATTGTACATAAATTAATGTTCAGGAATATATTCAAAATTAATGGACCTTAATTCAGATTTTTGTGTACTAATGATTTATGGGAATGGAGAAGATTAGTATAAAATCAACAGATGAAGCCTTTACTTGTGGAACTCCATAATAAATGAAATGGAAAGAATCACTTTGCAAAATCAGTATTCAAGGCCAAGGAAAATCTTCCCCACTATGCTGGTTTTGTCCCTCCCTCATGGTTTGACCTAACACTGGAAGGCAAGAACTGGAAATACAGTTAATGAGAGGAGAGGATGGAGGGGTAGGGATTTCACATGACAGTGTCTTTGAGGAGACAGAAAACTATCTATAATAAAAGAATAATTTGTTAATGGGAATCCGTTTGGTAGATGGGGAGTAGCAGAGATAGGGTAAGATATTCATGTTGAGCGACATTGGAGAAATCAGTGGTGACTACATCCAATTGTTTCAGGACATCTTTTTAATCCTAAGTGAGATGATCCTGGATTTAAGGAGCTGCAACATTATGCTTAAAACTGGTAATAGTATTTCAATAACCAAGAGTGATAATCTCGTGGAATTACATGTAGACTGAAGTAATTTCGTATTTAATAATCCATTTTATAGATGAACTGAAGGCATTATTACATAACAATTACAAAGCCGACATATTGTTGTTTCATTTCATGACAAAATTATTAAGTTTTGGTCAGCAGCGACATTTTTTTCACTCCGGTTTTCATTCTGGTTCACTCATAACAGAATTTCAGTCAGGATCCAGTTTTTCTCCTGCTACCACCATTGGACCGGTTCAAACTGTTTTTTCACTTTGAAATTAATTTTTTTGGGAAAATTTCAAGATAGTTTCAAAATACCAGTTTAAATTAAAGTTACTTTAAGCCATTAAATAAAATAAACACAACATGCATTACGCAATGCAAGAGATCCAATTAATATGAATTTTGTGGTTTTAGAAATATTATATGAAGTCAAAGGATGATTGACCTAATTTTTCAGAATATATAAAAATATGTATCATTCTTTTATTTTTCTTCATTTTCATAAAATGTCCAATAAAAATTATAGTTTCATATTTATCTCATGTTTTTTTAAGTTTGTTCATCTTGTCTGTTAATATAGAAACTCGAAAACGGAAATGGCTACAATGACCAAACTTTGCAAGAGGTTCTTTTATATTCAAAGGAATAGAAATATGCATGCTTTCATCCCAAGGGCTCAAGTTCGATTTTAATTACTGTATTTCTCGGCATATAAGACTTTTTTCCAGAAAAATCAGCCTGTCTTATATGCCGAAGGTAAGATTAATACTGCTCTCAATACTGACACTAACGAACACACTCATCCCCAAAATGGAATAATTGGCAGTCATTTATCGCAAAAACAATAAAATATACATTATTAATAATTAATAGTGAAAAATTTGTTAATATATATCGTAATACCTTATGCAACGTGAATTCCGAGGACGCATTTTCATGTATACGCTTTAATACATGTCTGTTCACAGTGATTATAATTTCGGCACATTTGCAATGTTATAGTTCCTAATGAGCCCGTTGAATAATGCAATTAATGCCACGGAACAATAGAATTTGTGTAGATGCCATAAATAGTTTATATGTATCTAGGACAAAATAACATTATGTGTGTTGAGATCACAATGACTACAAAAATGAAAAGATATGCCTACGCTATTAGTTATAAGCTTCAGGCGATTCAATATCCAAAAGGAAGGAAGTGATGGATAGTAGAACAGAGGAAGTTTGGTATTGCTGTATTGATGAAAATCGTTATGTATGAGGCAAAAACAGTTGCAGAAGAAATAGTACTAGTTGAGTGTACATTATTACATATGCATACCATTTATTATTTATCCCATTATATTAAAATATCACATGAACTCAAGTTTAAGTAAGTACTATTGGTAAAGGGAATCTATACATGCGACATGTGCGGCGCAATCTGACAGCTTTAATTAATACGACTGCCAAGTTCACGCAGGGCACATTTAGCTATACAAGTCTCGAAGCAATTATTTATGTTTTAAATCATCCGTATTTATTTTACAAATGAAGTTTATCTAAAATGTTATATTTAACTGTTATTACGCCGGAATATTTTCTATAAATGTTGCCGGATACAGACTTAATCACTGCTGGAAATGATACATGACGTGGCCCTTCGTAAATGCTTTGGCGAACCAAAATACGTTTTCCTGAAAAATCTTCTAAAAAAACCGGGGTGCATCTTATACCTTGGTGCGTCTTATATGCCATGAAATATTGTAGCTAAAATCGTGAGATTAAAATAATAAATGATCAAAAGTTTTTAATGCTCTAGAAAGCGAAAAATCAAGTCATAATGCCTTGAATAAAAAGACCACGCTCAGGCCAAAATAAATGAATCTCGAAAATAATGGCCACATACAGAGCATCAGAAAATTGAGAACTGAGAAAAAACCGATTAAATTGAATTATATTAAAGTTTTAAAACATTTCTTCATAATTTTCCTGGCAAACACCATTTATATCAGCTAGTATAATATACGCAAAAACATGCCAACCAGCAATAAACGACAGTTAATATCCTAGCACAAAAGAGAACAATCCTCATTCTACAGCTAAATGGGAAAGACTGGCCGAAGATGAGTACAATTCATATGGAGAAGGAATGATAGTTCATCTAATTTAGTCTAACCGAAAAAAGGGGAATGGCATAAGTAACGGTTTTCAGTTCAGAATTATTTTCTTTTTCAGTTCAAGTTCGGTTCCACTCCAGCCAAAACTATAGTTTTTTTGTTTGGTTCCAGTTTGATGCTCTGATTCAATGAGGTAGATGCTATTTCATATATACGAGGTGCAATCAAAAAATTTCTGGACGGTCCCCTTCAAAGTAGTCCCATTGGACAACGATACAGCGATTCCAGCGCTTTTTCAACTTCGCGAAGCACTCCTGGAACTCCTTTTTGGGGATGTTGTCGAGCGTGTCCTGTGACTCGGCCTGAATCTCTTCCACATCATCAAATCGGCGTTCTTTGAGAACTATTTTCAACTTTGGGAAGAGAAAAAAATCGCATGGAGCAAGGTCAGGAGAGTACGGAGGATGGGGAACAGCTGTCATGTTGTTTTTAGCCAGGAACTGTTGAACAGACAGTGCGGTGTGGGCTGGTGCGTTGTCATGGTGGAGCAGCCAGTCCTGTGATGCCCACTTGTCTGGACGTTTCCATCTGATGCTCTCCCTCAGTCATCTCAGAACTTCAGTGTAATAATGTTGGTTGACTGTCTGGCTTTGTGGAACGAATTCCCTGTGCACAATCCCTTCCATGTCAAAAAACACAATTAGCATGCTCTTCACATTGCTCTTGACCTGTCATGCTTTCTTGGGTCTTGGGGAGTTTGCACTTTTCCACTATGTTGATTGTTGTTTCATTTCGGGATCATAGACATAAACCCAACTTTCGCCACCTGTAATGATCTTAGAAAGAATGTTTTGGTCATTTTCAAGGCTTTCTTGAATGTCCCCACAAACGTTCACACAATGGTTTTTTTGTTCCTTTGTCAACAGCCGCAATGCGCCTCATGTGCAAAACGTCAGTGAGAATACTTGGAACAGATCCGTAGGAGATACCAAGAATATTAGAAATATCGAGAATACTTTGCCAGTGATCCTTGTGGATGGCTTCGTGCACATTTTCGATGTTTTCATCATTTTTGCTTGTTGAAGGACGACCAGAACGCTCAGAGTCCTCAACTGATGTTTGTCCATTTTTGAAACGTGAATACCACTCGTATGTTTGGGTTTTACCCATGGCTTCCTCACCAAATGCTTGATTAAGCATTGCAAGGGTCTCAGATGCTGATTTCCCAAGTTTTTAACAAAATTTCACACAAACATGTTGTTCTTTCAAAGAAGTCATTTTTACATGCTGAGAAAATTGCCGAAACACTATGACACTAACACATAAACACATAACACATAAAAATAAAACACAGCTTGTTAACACCTTCAAACTTGGGAGACAACTTCACAACACAACAACTTCACTCTGCATCCTAAGTTGCGCAGCTCGGTGGCACAAATGAGTGGTGTGCCATGCAGCCAGTACGGGAACATTTTGATTGCACCTTGTACATCTAGTAGTAAGTTAACAAGCCTAGTAGCACTTGATGTATCTATAAGAATCAGAGTGTCTCAAATTGGCCTATTGCCAATTGAATGCTTGATATCCTTTTCTACCACCTTTGACTTTTTCTAGTCATCTGGAATAGTTTCATTGTTTAACCTTGCATTAAATAAAACCCTGAGATACATTGCTATTTCACCTGAACCCAACTTGAATACTTCTGCAATATTGTCAGGGCCTTTCGACTTGCAATTTCCCAGCCTGTCTACTTCTTTAAAAATATCAGTATCGTTAATTCTGATATGTTTTGTCTCTTGCACTACCCGCACATCATTGCCTCGCCGGATATATGTATTTTTCCCAATGGCCGAGTTATTCTCCATAATGACGCTGTAACTCCTTTTTCTAAATATGCTCATATACCAGTTATTTAGTTCTTTTGCTTTATCCTCTTTGTTTTTTATTCTATTCCCTTCCAATATTTATAAGAAAATTCATTTACAAAATATGAGCTATATGGCGTTGGGATAATTTTGATTGATTAACATTACGGTTTGCTGCATTGCTACCATCAGTTCGATAATTTTATCATAGCAATGTAAACAAAGGTGTCACATATAGCAGCATTCAATGTAACAAACATAAATTCAGACGGATAATCGAAATACCTCTGAAAGAATGAAAAATATTTCAAAAACAAATGCAGTAGAAAATTATATAGTCAGCAACTTTGTTGACTCTTAGCAGACTGATGTTGATATATGATCAACATTTTGCATTTGCTTCCACAGTTGGATGTCGATATATAATTGACATTGTTTCTTTTCCATGTTTCTGTGGTGGGATGTTTGATCATAGACTAGAGGGAGTGTTATATTTCATGAATCTCATCAGATGACAGCCCTTTCCAATCATGATCTGCCACCTGGTGCAAATTTTAGGAACTTTTAGAATGAACTTCAGAGATTACTCCCCATGCAACTCAGTTGGCATCAAAGATGGTTGCAAGTAATAAGGAAGAATGTACCTCACATGATATTTTAAGGCAAAAATATTGACATAAGTGACTCAGAATGGTCAGGTGAGAGTCTAAGTGAATGTCAGGAATTGGCTGATGATGCTACCAGAAAAATTGCCACAAGCGTTGAGAATGAAACAAGTGCTGGTGGTTGGATAAATTTGGACTCTGTTGATAAATGACCAAATTTTTTTCGGTTCACAAAAATGAAGGACCAAATATTGACTTGTCATTTGATGATAACCCACTTGAATATTTTGGTTTGTTTTTCAATGATGTTTTAATTGGCAATATAATTCACAAAACCAAGATGTATGCTGCTAAGAAAATATCTGAAGCTATGACTATGGATAACATGGAAAGAGGTTAATTTAGTTGAAATGAAAGTGTTTCTAGGTGTTGTGATAAACATGGGGATCATATATCTTCTGGATATAAATGATTATTGGTCCTCCAATTAGGTTTTTGAAATTAAACTTTTTCCGAGATGTGATGGCCAGGGATTGCTTTCTGCAAATTTTCTGGATGCTTCACGTGGAAAGTGACACCATGAAAGGATTTTGAAGAAGAGCAAGATACCAAAAAATACATGGAGTTATCCAACACTTACAAGGGAAGCCCCCAAGGTGTGACACTCGCATCAGATTGAGACTTTGCAGAATGAAAGTATATGCAAAATAACGGACTCCTCTTTCTACCTAGGTGCCAACTCGACGTCGTTTACGAGAAAATGCCCTTTGAAAATAGTGATCCGAGAGTCAACATAATAAGAACGTTAAAAGTCCTTCCCTGATTATCTAGGAGCATTGGTCTAGGGGAAATGAGCTGGATTTGAAATATTTTTGCCGGGGTTCGATTCCCAAAGGGACCAAAATTTTTTTCTCTGATTTTTTTAAATTTTTTCACAATTTCCAGCATATCGTCTATAAAACTTGCACAACATTAAAAAAAAAATTATTCCATGCATTATAACTACTATTTTCCTCATCGTAATTCTTCACCATAATTCTTCACGAACATAATTTTACGGATCACTACCCATTCGCTTTACCATCATGATCAATACATGACGAGATTTGAAAGGAGGAATACAAAACAAAATGTACAAAATACTTTACAATATTTTCGTAGGGGCGTTTGAAGAGACCATTTGGGGTGTAGCTCTGCGAGTTTAACAACATTAACTTATCGAAAAAATAATTAGTTAGGGAAGATATTTTATAAAGTCAAATTTGTAGCAGAAAGAGAGGAAAATGCTTTACCTTTACTTCAAAAGGAATCTCATCTTTTGTCTGTTGATCGTCGTCACTAATCGACGATCTGGAGGATTCATCTGATTGTGAAGCTTCCGTCTTGCTTTCGTCAGAAATTTCCTCCATAACCTCCTCACCAATGTCCTTACTGCAGTCGAAGGGTTTTTCCTCAATTGTGAACTCCGTTTTGCAGAGCATTTTACATGTGCATCTGTAAATTTCTCGTCCCAAGATCTTACTTCAGTAAGAAATTGCCGGGCTAACGTTGTCAGTAATAAGCTTATTATTCCTCAACAACTGGTTGCAGAAATGAAGTGCATCCGTTAGGTCTTGTTTCCCAACATCGCTTTCGATGACTGACAAAGTGTTATCAGCAACTGCGGAGCCAGAATCAAATTCTTCGGTTGGTACGGATCGCGAAGTTCCAGGTGCAGGAGAACTTGATACTCTAGGGTCCATTTTCATCTTCTCACTTTCAAGAGTTTTGTATAATAGTAAATGATGCAGTTTTTATTGCCCCAAAAACTGAAGATCACTCGCAAAACACGAACAAAAACAAACAATTCCAATCACCACTCCAAAATGTGCCCTCTAACAATAAATTGCTTGGCAATATTCTGACATTGACTGTGGTAGAGAGACAAGGACGTCTGCTAATAAGGCCATGAAAAACTTATAATGTTGTTATTAAAGTTACGGTGTTGTTGTTAGAGGGATTCGTTATCAGTTACAGGTGTCAATTATTGTCATTATCATTATAATTGACATTATGTCACAATACTGTTGGGTTATTTCGATGCATTGTTCTTTATTCCTCCATTTCTAAATTTATACCTTGAAAACTGTATTGGCTTTACTTTTCAATTTGAATATTAGTGTAATTCACTATAATATTTATAACATGTCAAACATTAATTGGAAAGTCTACTGGGAGTTTCAAAACAAAAACCGAACACTGAAATAATAAATATCTACAAACCTTGTAGGATCAGAGTCAGTGAAGAAATTGTTGAGATGCGATCTCCAATTACAGGAAATAACACATTTTATGATGTCGATCAGTGAAGAAACTATTCAGAGACAATCTAAAATTATGCGAAATAAAAAAGTTCTATAGATAATAACAATAATTTTAGAATAAAATATGAACAACATCCACACAAAGAAAAAAGCGCTTATTTCCAGTGCAGCACTCTCTTATTGTTAGAAAAAACGTCCAAATTCAAAGGAATATCACAGAAAACTGAAAATGTTTAGCAGAATAGGTTCCAAACACGTCATTCCAGCTACTGAAGGGTCGGGGTCATAAAACGCCAAAGGAAAGGAACCCTGCCATAAAACGTGCCTGAGGTGTCCACAGCCCCCCACGCGGAGTACTGGAGGGTTAAAACTCGTCAGCTGCTGAGTGAATTATTCCAGTAATAATGCTTTTAAAAACTTGGAAATTATTGAATAGAATATTTTAGGAACTTTCAGACAGGATTTTGGTATGATTTTTTGTTTGGTATACAAGCATAGAATAGATACTAATAACACATTTTTATTGTAGCAAAATTTATAACCAATAATTTTTTACGCATTGTTCTACGCTATTTCAAAAGTTCAACACCTTCCACAAACTCTTCACGATCACTATGTTCATCAGAAGTCACTTCACTTTCAGTAGAACTTTCTTCTTCCAATCGAATGATAAGTTCATCAACAGCTGCGTCCAAAGTACCTTCTTTTTCCCAAGCGTCTTCTACTTCTTTCTTCACGTGGTCAACAGCCTTTTTCCAGTCTCCCGGAGTCACTTTATGAAGACCTTCGTTGAGCAGTGTTTCCACTTCTTTTAGTGTAAATGATTTATTTTCTCTGGCTACATGACCTTTAACCTGTGCCCATATCAATTCGATGGGGTTGAAGTGACAGTGATAGGGGGGAAGACGAACCACTTCATGTCCTTCACTTTTGGCCAGTTCGTCTATTACATATGAAGAGAACTGGGGTCTGTTTTTATGCACTAAATTAAGTAATATTCCCTTCATCATTCCCTCATCAAAAGGGATGTTGTTTTCTGCCAATCACTCCATTATCATGGCCTTCCTGTTAGCAACTGTGGGAGGCTTATTGATTTGCACAGAATGATATGGTGCATTGTCCATTATTATCACACTGTGCTCTTTAATATTTGGCAGTAGCGCTGTTTTGAAACATTCATAAAATTTTTTATGATCCATTTCCTCGTGGTAGTCGCCGGTTTTCTTGGAGCGAAACACAAGGCTGGCGTTGGGAAAAAGCCATTGGAGGACCCAGCATGGCAGACGATGAGCCTCCTTCCCTTACCAGATGGTCCCTCCGACATTCATTCTTTGGTATGGTTGGTCCATCCCTTCTTAACGGTGTGTCCCGCATTCACCCATGTCTCATCCAGCCAAACGTTATCGTCGAAGTTTTTTCCAACTAATTGGTGCAGGAATAAACTTCTTTTTGTAATAACATCTCCTCTCTCCAGAAGTAAGCTTCGGCCATTAATCTTTTTGCACTCAAAACCCAAGTTAAAAAATATTGTCCTCAACAAGCTTATACTTCCTTCGTACAAATTTTCTTCCCTAAGCGATCGATATACTTTGAGCAATGTTGGATGCTCTTTCCTCCGGTAATATCCATAGATGTGTCTTCGAAACACATCTTCCTGGAACGAGTCCAAGTTGGTGATCTTTGAATCTCAGGGCCTTTTCTTGCCCGGGGTTGATAGATTAGATGGCCCTGGTTCGTTGGATGGCGTTTTCTTTTCTTTCGACACTCTCCACATGGTATTTGAGCTAACATTAAGTGCAGCTGATGTCCTTTTGATAACCTTATTGAAGGGAATAATAGGAGAAGCGGTGTCGGTGATATGAGCATTTTCTTTCACAAAAAAGTCCCTCGCAGACCAAACCATCTCCCGAGCTTGACTTCTGATGGTTACTCCATGCCCAAATGGTGATCTTCCAGATCTGCTTGTATCATCAGATCGGCTCCTCGGTCTTCCTCTCGAGCATGATGGACGAGACATGTCCACTACGTGAAAAAAACCTGGAACTAAAACGCAAAAAACGAGATTCAAAATACGAGAAAACTCGAAAGACGTGAAAACTCAAAAGGCGAAAAGGCACACTGTAACATAAGAGGCAAAGGCTAACAGCACACTGAACTCCAGGCAGAGGCTCGGAGGCTCCATGAGGTTTGGCAACATAGGACCCGCCTGAGGGAGACTACCTGATTCGCTGTCGGCGCATCTCCTCTACCCGGAGGGCAAAACGCCCAGATCCCAACTCTCGTTAATTTTAGTATAGCTGCAGAACTCCTCTTGCAGTGGAAAACAGGCCTAATAAATGACATTTTTTTTAAACTTTAATTTTTGTAACTTTAGAAGGCTTAAGGTTATGGATAATAGTTAACTTTTACATTAAAACATACCATCACCAACACAAGAACCCTCGAAGCTCTATTGAATATAATGAAGCAAATTTCAGATGATAAAGGAAACATTACAAATAGATTTTAGGTTAGTTAAGGTATTATTAAAATGTAAAAGCATTATTGCGTGGTCTTATCTTAATTTTTAAAAGATATTTAAGTGAATTTTTCTTAATTAAAAATTGTCAATAATATCCAACAATGTGTTTCGATATATAATATAGCTCCATGGTTTTCTCGTGTTGTCAAGGAAATATTCTAAGAAGAGGATTGTGATTATTAGAAATTCTGGAAAGTGTACTTAGTGATGTTGAAAGGTTTTCCAGTCCCTTTTCTTAGCTACTTGACTGGGTATGTGATAATATCCTTAGTTATACGGTACGGTCAGATTTAACTGTAAAAATTGTTTCACTAAAGAACAAGATATCACTACTATCTGCTGCCTTACAAGTAAATGTTTCGCCAACGCCTGTCTATGATCGACCAAAGAAAGTCCTAAGCTTAAACGCAGATCCCCAACAGTCAAAAACTTAATTAATAGGATCTGTTTATGCTTATGTCATGAGTGACAGAACCAAGATGCAGAGCAGAAATAAGAATTCTCATATACGGGGTTGTTTGTGTCCTGACATTCATATCTGCGAGAGTTGTGTTCGTTAACTGAATAGGGAGTCAAAATTCCTTAGTGCGTGGAATGTTCGTAAGTCGAGGTCCGCCTGTATATAGTGCCGGAGGAGGAGGGGTGGTGAAGGGGGGGTTGAGGACATAGACTGATATTTTTGCAAAGTTACTGATATAGTAACCCTTAGTTGCATGAAAAAAGTTCTGTAATTAGCCATGTGGGGTCAATATGACCCCAAAATTATTTGCAAATTTTGGGAAGAAAATATTGTTTTATCTTTATCATACTGGAAATAAAATCACTTTTAGACTATAATCCAATTATTTATCAATAATTTTTCATGAAATATTGATTAAAATAACATTCATAACAAGAAAAATTTTCGTTTTTAATCACTTCCCCTGACCCCACAATCATAGCATTTCATTAACATATGCTCTTTGCAAATAAAAGCCCCACAATTGGCACATCTAAATGGCACTTTATTGTCCTTAGTTCTAGGGCAAAATTTCCATCTTCCTTTGGAAGATCCTGCTACAAAAGACAAGTCTTCCCCGTTGAGTGTGAATGCGCTTTCGGAGATATCTTGGTAAAAACTAACTCTGGGATCTCAAAATTTGTTGCTCTTTCACTAATTCTGTAGATAGTACTTTTAAGAAGTTTCATCTCATCATTTCATTTTTAACATTTTGTTTATAAAGTATGAAAACATCCGCATATATTTCAAATTTCTGTAAATAAAATGCATTTGCATTCACAAATTCAAAAACCTTTATTCTGTACCTTTTCGTTTTTTTCGGAATATACTGGCGAAAACGGCACCGACCTTTGAAAGGAATCAGTTACTCATCAATCGTTACATATTCTGTTGGGATGTATGCCTTTTAAGTTTTATGACAATATTTGAATAAGGTCCCTTATCAGAAAAAGCTTATCAGGTAATTTATGCACTTCTCGGGTTGTAGCATCGTCAAACCTTATGCATCTCATCAAGAAAAGAAATCTTTTTGACGTCATAGTCAAAGGATACATTTCGATTCCTTTGACATCATTCGCCCACAAATCATTGAAGCTGAGATGAGCAGACTACAACCCACCTAACATAAGTAATAGCCCCAGAAAAGCACATATTTATTCTTTTGACACATCTTTTGCATCTCGGTCTCTTTCAAAATTTGTTGCACTTTTTCAATATAAATATTCGTAATTTTGACAAGAATCCCTAAAATACGATCATCAAAAAATAATGAAAAATACAAAAATCGGAGATACGTAACTTACAAAAACTTTCTGATACATCTAGTTTTATGCAATTGTTTGTATTTATTTTATTTTAGCTCATAAACAGCCTTTAACGGGCTTTTACAATGGGAGTAATAACATTAACAAAGACAAACACATACAACCATGCCCTAGGCAGGATTCGAACCTGCGACCTTAGCATTGGGAGTCAGATACGCTAACCACCCCTCTACCAAGGCCGGCCGGCATGTACACTCTTTCTCTTCGTCCACTAAATCCCATGTGAAAAAAATTGGATGGCTGTCAAGATTCAGGGGAGAGCTCTACAATAGATGGGCATAAAATTCATTATCATAATACCGCTGTACACTATATAGCAATTTTTTAAATATATCGTTTATGTCATATTGTTGATGATATCAAGCTATATATAGAGATAAATTTGAATTGAAATTGCTCAAGCCACTTTTGAGAAAAATCGACAAAAATAAACCACCCTCCATTGTTGCTTTATATGTTACATATCAATATTATATATATTTCAGATGATATTATACAAAAATACGAGATTTTATTATGTTATGTGCAACCATTCAGGCACCAGGCGAGAAAAATATGACAGACAGATGGACAGATAACATAGCAAAAACAATTTTTTTGGACTCGGGGATACCTAAAAAGTGGATTTTCATTGAAATTTCAAATTAAAATTATTTTATAGTCTCAGTACTTATTGTATGTATATTGTGCACAAAACATTAAAAATATCACAATAAACAAATCCCAAAATAACAAAAACGCCAAAAAACCATGAAGGTTAGTGGCAAAGGTATTGCAAATTTGGTCTGGATAGGTAAGAAATTTCTTTTGATAGCAATGAAAATATATTGCGTGGGGTCATATTGACCCCACGCAACTAATTAAAGGTTAAATAGTGGCCCCCTATACCAAAGTAAATATGAACCCTCTCCCTTCATTATTACGACAAACAAAAGAAACAATCAAAAATAGCACAAATCTCTTTGATAAAAACTGATGTCTAGACTTCATGTATCTAACCCCACCATCCCTAAACTTTATTCTCTTCCAAAAATACACAAGCCTGATATCCCCATGAGACCAGTTGTCTCTGCCATCAATTCTCCTACCTATTATTTATCCCAATGGCTCAACTCCCCATTTCCTAATTTAAATTTCTTCAGTGAACATTCCATCAAAAATAACACTGAATTTATTGATCAAACCAAAAATTTAATTCTGAGTAATAACGAAATTTTAGTATCCTTTGATGTGGCAAGTCTATTCCCGAATGTTCCGATCATGGAAACTATCTTAATGCTTAAAGATTGGCTAACCAGCAAAAGTGTAACGCCATCTGTTGTTGAAGAATATTTACATCTTGCAAATCTTGTCATGGGGCAAAATTTTTTCCAATTCAATAGCGACTATTATAAACAAAATTTTGGTACCACCGTGGGTAACCAACCCCCTTTCCTTGCTAATTTATTTATGTTCCACTTTAAAAAAATATGTAAATCAAAATTTTCCTATTTTCCAAGGATTTGGTTAAGGTATGTCGATGACATTTTTGCGGTGTTTGATACCAGTAGGTGCAAAATAGAGATGACTTCCTCGTGAGCCTTAACAGTTGATTCCCATCTATTAATTTTACCTTCAAATTAGAATGAAACAAAAGTTTACCATTTTTAGACATCATCCTTTCAAGAACCAAAAACAGCACCATAGAATACAGCATTTATAGAAAACCTACCCACAGGAGATACTACCTCCCGAATAACTCCTTTGACCATCGCAAACACAAACTCTCCACCTTTCATGCTTTGATAGACAGATTACTACATTCCCATTGAACAAAGACAACTACCAGACGAAACTAAAGTATATTAAGAAGATTGCCGTTGAACATGGTTACACTGAATCCACCACCGACAATTTATTAAAAAAACACAAAAATAACATGTTACTAAAAGACTCTACCACATTCATGAGCGACAAACCAAAAAATATATTAAATTACCTTATTGTCCAAAACTAACTAAAGGTCTAGACAGCATATTTAAAATTTTTACACACAATCACGTGCACTTGCAACACCAAATTAAGACACCTCTTAGGAAACACGAAAGACAAACCGTTACATACAGAAAAATCATGCATATATGAAAGTAATTGCGCAAATTGTGACTAGACGTAGTATTTCCACCAGATTTAAAGAACATTTACACCACTACAAATATGGAAGACATGAAAGATCAAGTGTAGCTGAACATACGATTAACACAAACCACAAAATCAGCTTCGAAAATCTAAAGCTTATAAAACACATTTCCAACTACTTGCTTGACCCGTATGAGAGTTTATTGGTTTACAAACATCAAAACCACCTTTTAAATCAGGATAGTGGCTGTATCCCATCACCGCTGTACACTTTCTGACAGAAAAATTTGAATCTTGGTTTTGTCAGTTCACTTCCCTTAATTTGTTTCCTTCGTGTCCTTGCTTAGTTGAAGGTTACAATAACCCCTCCCCCTCTTCCTTTCACTTTTTCCTTCGTCTTGGAAAACTGTCTTCTTCTGTCCCCTCCCCTTCCCCAAACCCCACTACACTCCCCCTCTCCCTCCTCCTCCGGCACTATATATAAATACTGAGCGTCCCTGCCCGCGCCTTATCTTACCTCCAGGACTCTGAAGAGGGCTACTTGGTAGCCGAAATACGCATATCAGTCCCACTCTCTTTCCTCTCGCCTTATATTGGTCCCACTGATTTTTTAGTGTATTTTCCTTCCTGACTTCTTTTGTTTGTTTTAATTTACGACAAGGGTCACTGCATCTTTTGCCTTTGCATACCCGATTTGTGTGTGTGTGGTTGGTGGTCACTGGCACGGAGAAGTCTCCCATAAACCTGGGTGTCAATCTGCTGTCCCTGGTGCTGGCCCTAAACAGCGGGTGGAGTGTTTGTTTGAATGGGTGAGGTATTTTTCCTTTTTAAAATTTTTAAAATTTTCCCCCCTCTTTTCTTCTCTATGAGGGAGTTTTTAACTTAAGTTTTAGTACAGCATTTGGAGATTTTTACCTTTTACCACAATATCAAGGTTAGAATTTTTCTGTAACTATAAATTTGATAGGTATTGGCTGAACAGATTTAAAAGAAATTTCGTGTAGGGAGAGTATAGAATGGGAAAATGAGATGAATATGTTTCAAACAGATCAAAAAGCAAGGCTACCAAATATAAGTAAGAATAATTTTCTGATTTCAAAGCTAATACATTAGTATACAATTATACTGCAACGGATTTCACAAAAAGCACTTATGTATCACGGAAAACTTGTGTACACCCCTACTTTATAAGTAACAATAATTTTCTGATTTCAAAGCTAATACATTAGTATACAATTATACTGCAACGGATTTCACAAAAAGCACTTATGTATCACGGAAAACTTGTGTACACCCCTACTTGTTATATATTAAAATTGTATTGTAAGGAAAGTAGGCAGATTAGTTCTTTCCAAAACTACTTGTTTATATATTTATTTATTTAAAATATTTTTGTTTGTTTTTCTGAAAAATTGTGTATCTCATGAACTGTTGGTGATATAATAATGTTCAAATAAAAAGTATTTTATAGTAAAAATAATGAATTTCATGATTTTGTTTATTAGAGGAAAGAAACAGGTCAAAAAATATTATGAAAGGTGTTATTATTATGAAAATTTCACTCGCCTTAGCCTACTACTGCTTTAGCTAGATGACTGACTAAGACAGAAAACAAAACGCAGATTCCTAAATGGAAGAAAAAAATAACAGGAGAGCATTATGGGTTTAGAGCTCCCTCTTGGGGTTATGTTCAAGGCTTCTCACATGAGAAAGCTAATCGAAAAGCTTGAGCCTAGATCTAGATAAGCATCTGTTTACTATTTGTCTGAGGTGGTCTCCCCTTCCCTAAGACTTTGGGCATTCTTCCTTTGGCTTGGCATGACATAAATCTTCTGGGGTGTTCTTATTTCAATCTCCTGACTCCCTGTCAAATATGACCTCTGTAAGTGGTCTCAAAACTAAGTGGAACATATATGGCACGTTCGAAACATAAAGGTTAATTTGTTTACTATGCCAATAAAAAACTTAAAAAAGATACATTTTGGAATTTGTCCTTCCTGCCCAGAATGCTGGTAAAAAAGGAAAAATGTCAAGAGAGTGAATTTCCACTTCCAATCAATCAATTTTAGCTAAAATCTGATCAGACCTTGGTTTTCTAATAAAAGTCTTCAATTCTATATAGGTTTTTTGCTGATTTGATAAGTGTTTCTTGGATTAAAGAGTGCCAACAATATTACTATCATACACATAATGGAGAAAATAATGAAAATGTATTCAGGAAACTTTAAATCTCTAATTTGATTTTTAAGAAAAGCCGTATCTTCTCTACACTGCATATGGATTTACTGCTAATGAAGAGATCTTTCTCCTCCTCACTCTATTATGTCATCTCAGAATGAACCCTCTCATTACAAAGATACTCTGTGTAATGGTTTTGCCTCAGCTTGGCTTATTTATTTTAGGATATATTTCAGTTTTTAGGTGTTTTTAACCAGCGAAGGGGTAGTAGCGGAATTCCTTATGGGCGTGTCTCCTCCATCTCTCCATATGTTTAATCTAAGAAACTACCGCTTGGGTTTTAATTCAATTAAATATTAGTAATCCTTAGTAAAATTGATCACCGAATTCCAACTTTGAACTGCATCCGTCAATTAGAACTTCCACTTTATTTAAGCAGTTAAATAAACCTATACTCATATCTCGTTAAATGTCATCTGTCAAGCAACAATAAAAAAAATCCATACTCTCTCCCCATGCTCTCATATGGCCTGTGTAAGGTATAGATCAAGAAATTTATTTGGATCAAGGACTTCATTTATCACAATAAGGTCTGTGAAAGCACATAATTATGACTTACAATTTTGGAAATAAAAATTTGAGAAAATCCCAAGCATGACATTGCATATCTTGTTTAAATTGATCGCTACAACAATTTATCAGTAAAACAATTAAAAAATCATATTTTTCTCTCCCAAGCTCTTATATGATCTATGGGGTATATATTAAAAAACTTATTCAGATCGAGGACAACGTTTGCCACAAAAAAGTTCAGGAGACCATATAATTATAACATAGAGTTTCGAAGATAAAAATTCAAGAACTGTCCAATCTGTTTTGAATGAATTTCCTTTGAAATTTCTGTGTATTCCATTTATACTTTTCCTTCTTGTTATCTTTGTGGTTTCTGATCTTGATCAGAATTTTAACTATTGTCTGTTAATTCTTCCACTGTGGTACCCGGTACTGGAAACACTTTTCCATGTGCGGCACTTTTTTTTTGCATTTATAGTGTTATTTGTGTCTAAAAATGTTGGGAAAATTTTTTAAATAATTTTTGGTACAATTTAACCGCTTCCCTGAGGATTTTTTTTTACAATATAGGATCTAAAAAAAGTCATATTTTTTATTGCAATTTCGAAAAAATCATAATGATACAATTAAAGAAATGCATTCATTTTTTAACAGTAAATTTTAATAAAAATGTTATCAAACTTTAAAATTTTTATATTATTGATAGATACGAGGTACTTGAACTCGGTTCATATTTAAAAGTTACATTTCTTTGGTGCAAACTACAAAATTAAGAAAAACTTACGTATAAAACGTACTTATATACAATATAAAACATTTCTATGCAATAAAAAATACATATATATATATATATATATATATATATATATATATATATATATATATATACATACATATATGGTGTAAATTATATATACACTTACGTAATAAACATGAAACAATAAAATAATATACAATAAAAAATTACTAATAATAGGTAAAAAAGTGCTAAATATTAAACATAACTAATTCACATATGTAACAAATAAACTGTATACAAAATATAATCATTCATATATTTGAACTTGAACTCCTAAAACACCGCACCACGCATAACGGAACATTACGTGTCGCACAGTAGAAACGGCTCTTTCCTTATCCGCTTTCCCCGTGCGTCTCGCTTTTATCTACACAATGCACACTGCTTCGTGGGGTTCTTCTTCTTTTCAGTAGTAGTAACAAGGTAACAGAATATAACAACAAAAACAAGAGAAAAATAAAAATGCTACGAAGCAGAAACGGAAGGAAAACTGCTTGACGTATTCACTCGAAAGCTGTACGAATAACTGACCCGAAAATGTCTTCGAAAGGCCGATCCTAAAGGGTGTATACTTATCTCGAGGGGCATCACCAAGGAGGGGAGGCAAAGGACCTTCCAGGAACTGAGGAACGAAAGAGTGGGTGGGCAAAACCCTCTCAGGTCGAATGACCTAGCAATGGAAAGAAAGGGTGGGTGGGGAAAACCCTCTCAGAGCGAATGACCTAGCAATGGAAAGTGTCCTTGGTAGGGTAAAGAACATCTGGAGTAGCAATTGAAACAACTGGGTTGTAAAGAGAAATTTTGGCATCAGCAGTGCAAATGACCGTGTGAGTTCAGTACTCCGATATTTCGAAGAACCCGCTTCGAGAAACCCTCCGAGAAATCTAATCTGTCTCTCTGAGTGACCTCTAACGGTTGGAACGTAAACTACTACGAAGGATCGAAAAAACTCGGTTGCGTTTCTAAAGGAACGGAAAAAATACAGCGGCCCGAGTATACTCGGGCTTGTCAGAATTTGACCCTTGCCTCGATCCGAGTATACTCGGGGTAATCAGGGAAGCGGTTAAATCCAAAAAACGTTAGGACCCACTGGTGCATCCTCCACACTATGTAGCAATTTTAGGCAAATGCGCATTACTTAAATTTGCCAGTTCAGTTCTCTGGGTGATAAATCTTTGTTTAAATCAATATAACTACGGAATTATCTCATAAATTCTCCAACAAAATTTTGCTTTGGAATATAATCTTGGCACAAATTTCTGCAGTGAATCTGCTATTACTGAAAATAAAGTTGATATTTCACACAATTAACTGCAGAAGATGAAAAAATTGGCACACTGAAGAACAGCTGTTATTCCTAGGAAGGTCAGGACATAACTGAGTGCGGGGAGAAGTTTTCAAAGTCTTATCTCTAAGCGGAGAGTTTTCCTCACCAATTGAGAAAATAACTCATAACAGGACACACCAGTGCATTCTCTATCCATGGGGTTAGCCTCTCTCAAGGACACACCAGTGCATTCTCTATCCATGGGGTTAGCCTCTCTCAAGGACACACCAGTGCATCCTCCACACTGAATGTGTTAAAGGAAAAATACTGGCAATGATCACTAATTTTTTCAACAGCTTGATTTATTTATTTATTTAATTAAAAATTTCACAAACAGCATTCGCCCTTTTAGAGTGAAATATATAACATCATGAGTAGAAATAAAAGCGAATAAAAAACAGGAAAAATACAGAGAATAATAATAAGAATACAACACGAAAGAGAAAAGGGAAAATAACACTGCGGATAGAGCACAAAGAAATCAGAGGTGAGAATGAGGTAAATGAGCTCTAGAACCTTTGATAAATGATTTACAGGAAAGGATAAACGGATCTATGTGGGAAGGTAGATAATTAAATAGGGTAGGAAGACGGAAAAAAAGAGAGCGCCTAACAATAGATAACCTTGTGGTTGGAATGTGGAGTAAATCCATAGAGCGTGTTGTTCTAGAGGGTACTCGTAAACCGAAAGAGGCCAAGAGTTCTGGACTGTCTATATTAGAGTTTAAAATGTTATAACATAAGGAGAGGTCAGATTTTTGTCGAGATACCGAAAATTGGTCTAGGGACATGGCCTTTAGGATGGCTTCCTTAGAGGAAGTCCGGAGAGAGGGTATACGATATTTAACTATTCTAACAAAGAAATTTAGTACGCAATCAAGAGAAGAAAGATTAGAGGCTGCAGCCATAGACCAAATAGGGGAAGCATAATTCACAACTGGGAAGACTAATGTGGAAAAGTATAATTTAAGGGAAGCTGCATCCTTTATGTCCGTAAATCTGTATAATATTCCTAGTAGGGACATAGCTTTGCGTTTTGTTGCAGTTATGTGTGCTGTGAAGTTTAACTTATTATCAATTAATACCCATAGGTCCTTCTAATGAATGGTTCTGGGTAGTAAAATAGAGTCAATTGTGTAGTTAAATTCTAGAGGATTTTTGTGAAGAGTTATGGTCATTACGGTGGATTTGTTTGGGTTTAATCGAAGAGAAGAATCAGAACACCAGTTGGTTACGATGTTGAGTGTCTGTTGAAGTATTAAACTGCCTTCAGTGGAGTGAATTTGCCTAAATATTTTGCAGTCATCTGCATACATAAGTATTTCGGCTTGAGAGGGACGTAATTGAGATGATAAGTCATCAATAAAAAGGTTAAACAAAAAGGGGGCAAGAACACAGCCCTGAGGAACACCTGAAGGAACAATTGACCAATTTGAAGTATGGCCTGAAAGAATGACTCGCTGATATCTGTTATTTAAAAAACTATGTAATAGCAGAAGGAAATTTCCATGCAAGTTGAAGCGGTGGCTAAGCTTATGAAGTAGATGGTTGTGATTCAAAGAATCAAAAGCCAAGGAATATTGTATCTAGTTGTGAATTATTTTCTAAGGCTTCCACGGAGTGCTTTTGGAAAACAGCTAGATTTGACAAGCAAGAGCGGCCCGGAACAAAGCCATGTTGTTTGGTGGATAAGTGCGGAGAAGTAAAATAAAAGAGGCGGTTTAAAATAATTTTTTCACAAATTGAAGAAAGAATAGGAAGTAAAGAAATTGGTCGGTAATTTGTAACGTCCGATTTGGAACCTGATTTATGAATCAGAATAATATTCGCACGTTTCCATTGAAAGGGAAAGAGACCTAAGGAGTAGCATCTGTTGAAAATTATACTCAATGGAATACAGAGAGAAGAAGCACAGTTGCGTAAAAATACAGGACTTAGTCCATCAGGGCCTATAGAGCGATGTGGATTAATTTTGCATAGGAATTCATAGACTTCACATGGAGAAGTTTGTAAATCAGATAATGTAAAATTAGAAGCTACATGATGCAAGTGTGGGTCTTCAAAATCATTGGAGATGTTACGAGGGAGAACAAAGCATTCGTTAAAAAAATTGCTAAAAAGTTCCGGTCTATTGAGTCCCACAGCTAGACGAGGGCCATTAAAAACTATATCTGGTTTGTTAATAACATAAATATTCTCGTTTTTTTTCACTGAATTAATGACATTCAATGCTTTAAATAGGTACAAATGTCAAAAAGTCCATATAATAAATATTCTTAAGGCAATTGGTTGATGTGTTTCTGAAGAGTCTTGGGACTATGATGTATTTCAGAATCAATATCTGTTGTATGTTAGCTTGTGAGGAAAACAATTAGTATTTTGGCCAATACCAGCAAGCAGTGCACAATAAACCTTCTCCAAAGCCTTACGTGGTCATATAATAAATGTATTATTATCTTTACCAAAGTAATTTGGATGTGTATGGATGGAGAATATAAAGGCTGTAGTATATAAATATCTGGTGCTTGTTACCACTGTTGCTTAACCTTTCATAGATTGATTTTGAGCTGAAGTTGAAGGAGGCCAATATGATGCTAGAGATTAGCTCTTACCTTAGTGGGCCTCATATTATTCTCTCCATGTAGATCACATACTGCTCTTTCCTTTATTTAGGAGAAATCTTCTGTTATTTGTGAAATAAGTGATAACATTGAAAAAATATAAAAATATAGTACTGTATTAGACTGAATATAGTCCCTCCCTGAATATAGTCCCCCCCCCCCTATTTCTGAAGCCTCAATTTTGGAAATAAGGTTTGAGCCCCATTACAGACCTCACTTTTAATATTCTAAAGAACAAGTTTTAATATTTACGAGCAATTTAGTTAGAGTTATGAATTTACAATGAAACAGTGACATCACATTTTGCGTGTTATAGTTGTAGGCATAATTTAAATACGTATAAAGTGTTATTGGGCTAAATTCGAGAACTTTGCATTTATGAATGTTATTTAAATTTTATTCATATCCTTCAGATGCCGTTGACAATGGCTATTTGAATTGTGCCTGTATGAAAAGTAATTATTACCAGATTTCTAGTTAACATATTCTTTTCATAATTTATTTTACCCGTATTTTCGTTACTTCCGATATTTATGCCTCGGAATATTACATCAAGGAATACATTCTGTAGACAGTTGAAACACCTTCAACACCTCGGTTTGCTTTACGCAATACTTTTATAATGTGTTGCATTATATACAATCAACAGCTGCGCAAGCTGGACGGTGTGGTCAGCTGACAGAGTTGCCTACAGATTGTTGGGTAACGAAGATAATTTCTTTCGTCGTAGTGACATTTTCTCAAAATAACGATAGGTGGTACCACTACATATCAATATTTGCATATTTGTGACTTAGGGAATGGATGAAGTTGGCCAATCAACGCATTCAAAGGGAAAACTTCTGCAATTCCTGCTATTATGAAAATACGAACGTTTAACACAAGGATTCCAAAGAGTGAACAAAATTAATTGAGTTATTGAGGCATATGTATCAAGAAATTCTCCGTAAAACTATCAAATCAAGTGAGGGCTAATTGTTACCTATACTTAACTGCCGGCGGTGATATTTTCATTTGCTAATTTTTTGGGTGCGAATATAGTCCCCCCCCCCCCTTACTTATCTTACTAAAATTTTGGCCAAGAAGGGGGAACTATATTCGGAATAATTTGGTACATATCTATGATGCATCTTCTTATGGAATATGAGTATGGATGTATGGGTAAGGGGCATAGAGTGTAAGAGAATGTGAGCAGAGGAGAGGCATTTAAGATATGGGTACAGTATGAACTGGAGAACATTAGTTAGACTGAGAGGAATGCAAATTAGGCAGTTTTGAATAGAGCAGGAGAAGAGCTTAAATAGACAGACAGACAGACAGACAAACGACTTTATTAGGGCAAATTGAGACTATGTAGTCCCTTCTTACATTTAACCCTTTCATCATATAAGTAATTACAATATTTACAAAATAAGAGGAGTTAATTACATACAGATTTTAACAAAATACAAATTAATTACAAGTTAATATATTTGTTAGTAGATAACAGAGCATTACCAAAGAATGTTAGTTTTGTGGGTCATAAAAAACTGTGTATCGGTTATGTTTTAACACAGAAAAATTCCCACTGCGGAAAACACCTACGAAGAGAAGAGAGGTGTAAAAAACTGCGAAAATTCCTAAATAGTTCAGGGGAAGGAAAAGAAAAAAAATCAATTATATGAGAAACAGAGAGAAAAAAAAACATTCATAAATACAAACATATGTACATACATTTATATCCATATAAGGGAGGGGGATGAGAGGGGAACAGGGATTGTAGGGTAAGGTATGCCTGGGAGATTACATCGTCATTATGATACAGGAAAAATAAATAAAATAAAATTATAAATTTATGCCTAATAAGCGCATTCTTGTGACAACCTGAAAGAAAAGATAGAGTGTGGTTCAATGCATGGGAAGTGAGAGAAGATGCTTGTAATACAAGCGTTTAAAAGTGCTTAGAGATAGAGAGTTTTTTATTAACGTTGGAAGGCCATTCCAGAGTTTACAAGCAGTGACAGTAAAGGATTTGTTGTAAATTTCTGTTCTATGAAGTGGAGTTAGTAGTTTATCACATCCTCTGGTATTGCAATGGTGAACTGTATTAATGGTGACAAAATTTAATGAAAGATAACAAGGGATGTTGTTATTTAGAATTTGATACAATTGAGAGAGAAGGTGAAGGTTTCTTCGGCAATCAAGTTTTAGCCAGGAGAGTCGACGGAAGTATTCTGAGACATGGTCAGATTTTGTAAGATTAAATATGAATCTGATGCAGGCGTTATGAGAACGTTGTAGCTTAATGGCGAGTTCCTTTGATAAATAGAGAGATAGGAGGAAAAACAGAAGAAATTTCTACGGCAGATTTTGAGAGCCAATGTTCTTTAAAGAAGTAATAATTAGGGAAGATGCTAAGAAAGAGGCAAAGCTGATAATTTTGTTGACAGTAATCAGGGAAGAGTAACTATGCTTTGGCACCTATATATTTTGCACCAGTATCACATGTGAAGGGTCATTTTGATATATTTTACAACGTGGTATCTATTTTAATGCCGAGAAAAGGGTAGTTTGCATGTATGCAAACAAATATACCAATTTTAATAAAAACTTTAAGAAAAAGATTACATCATGAATGGAATAAAATGAAAATTTTGATGGGAAGCATATAGTTGATGCACTTAGTTTCATCTTCTTCTTGCTCCTCTCTAAAGGTTTTCACTGATGATTGAACATTTTATGTTACAGTGTACAGAAAATTTTACGCCTACTAGTTGCTTCTGCTGATGGATATCTTTATATTTATAACTTGGATACCTCAGAAGGTGGAGATTGTAACTTACTGAAACAGCACAGGTGAGAATATTAATAGTTTTTGTATTACTTGGTTCCAATGCCTAATCAGTTGTCTTCACATTAATAACATTTTTCACCATTCCGGGTTAATGTATCTTTCAAGTTCCTTGTAAGAGTGAACAATGAAATGGTTGATTCATTTGTAAAAAAAATTCCTAAAACTTTGCAAATTTGAATTTTAAAATTGGAGTGAAAACCTCTTTCACACAAGTATAAATGACAGCATTAATTCTTGTCATACTATTAATAAAGTCTCCTCAAATTACATTGTATTTTCAGAAAAATTGTTTAATTTTCATATGCCATAGATTGTTATTTATTTATTTACTGAGCTTCAATCGCTGTATTTTTTGCAAGTGTTTATTGTTGATTTTGACCATAGTATGAAGTCATCAGAAAATAGCCTGATTTTTTTCATTGTTCCCCAAATCATATTTTTTCTGATCAGGGAATCTAGCAAATTTTATTTACCACTTTCTGTTACATGCCACATTCTTTTCTGTTGGAGCTTATACCTGAATGTTGTTCAATTTCTTTTTGAATTTTTTATTTTGATAAATGTTCTTCCAAAACAATTATTTGTTTACCTTGCCTCGTATTCTATGCAGAAAAAATTGTAAATCTGCAATTGGTAAACAGAGATTATCCCATGGTGAATTAAATCTGCCATTTAATTGATTAATGAGCATATCATGAAATAATTTTGCACCACGTGATGGTAATGTTAACAGATCATTTTTCAGCATTAAAATGTAGAGGAATAATGAGACATGATGATGTCCATTTCATGACTGAGGATTGCTGTCACTTTTCCTGTTGTCATGAGAATTGAGAGAGCAGTTTTGACAGATTCTTTCAGTGAATGAGCATGGATAAAGGTAGTGCAATTCATTTCCTGGTATGTTCAGAAAGATATTTGGTTACAACATTCCTTTGGGTCCAATCAAGTATTTTATACTTGCTGTTTAAACATGTGATTGCATGAAGTAGAAGTCTTGACTCACCCAAGCCTTAATCAGCCTAATTTTTTATTAATATGCAATGAAGAAGAATGGAAGGAAGTGGTGGTTCAATGTACATAGCTTATGAGATTCTTAAATATTTTCTCTGCATCCAGGTCAGCATTTGTCAAAAGCTTCAGAAAGTGTCAGGTGCAGTTTTGCCATTGGATACTGTCTTCAAACAGTCTAAGGAATTGCTTTTTTTGTACATGTAGTAGCAAAGAGAATATCAGACAGCTCAATGCCATACTTATACTAATGATTTCAAATGATTAATAGTCAATTATTGTCCTTATAAAATATAACCAGAATACACTAGGACCCACAAATTCGCAGCTTCAAATTCGCGTGCTTCGCAGTTTCGCAGGTTTTTCAACTACTGCTGCCATCGGTGAATCGGCGTCCGTGGACTATGTAGCAGCAGAAAGTTTTCCCGAACAACTGCGAAAATACATTGAAGACAGTGGATACACACGACACCAAGTGTTCAATGCAGATGAGACAGTGTCGTTTTGGAAAAGAATGCCTTCAAGAACATTTTTGTCAGTTGGAGAGTAATCGGCTCCTGGGTTTAAAGCAGCCAAAGACCGATTTACCCTTCTCCAATGTGCTAACGCTTCAGGGGGCTGCATGATGAAGCCCATGATTGTATACCGAGCTCTACACTCTCGCACATTGAAAGAGAAAAACATTGGGCACAGTCTACTGGTGTTTTCAAGGGCTAAGAGAAAGCCTGGGTTACAAGTGCACTGTTTTTAGATTGCTTTAACAAGTATTTTGTAAAGAAGTAGAAAAATACCATCGTCATCATCACCGCTATTCTCGTCATCATTGGAATTTTTGCAGATGGCTTCAATATCTTCATTTTAACTTTTTATGGTATGATTATATGTACACCATCTTTTTGAACTTCGTGAATGGTTGCTTCCAGAAAACTGATGCAAAATGCAATTTCGTGAAGTGCAAGTCCTATTTTCTCATAAGGCACAATGTAATAATGAAAGTACAGTTCCCACCTAAAAATATTAACTTTTTTACCATAAATAATGCAGTTTAACAGAAAATAAAAAAAACAACCAAATGAAATCCTATCATCAAATAATGAAAAAATTCTTTTAATTACTTTCAAAACACATATAGCAAATGAAAATTTCTTCTGGCAATTGTGCAGTTTACCTCAGACACATTTTTGCATGTGATTTTCGATCTTCTTTTGTTCATTCCAAGAAAATGCTTTAATTTAATTTGATAAACTACTGAAATGGAATGTTGAGTACATGATGCATGGATGCTTTCTTGGATTCTGCCACAAACATTTCCAAGCTGCAAAAAATACACTAGCATTATAAAGTGTAACATTTATTTTCTTAATTACATTCGAAATGCATAACAGAAAATGGGAACCTAGTGGAAGAAAGTGATTACATTTCTTTTAAGTGTTCAAAATACATCACAAAAAAACAAAGCATTAAAGTGGTAGCAATTCTTAGATTTTCATTAAAAATTCGTAATAAAAAATGAAAAACTAACAAAACAAAATAACATTTCCTTAAATTACCTTCAAAATACAAAGATAATTGCAAATGAAAACCTAACATTCCAAAATGATGGCAGTTCTTTAAATGTTTAACTCAAGTTTCAACATCGAAAATAGAGGCATTGGTGGTGAAGTTGAAACTGAGCTACAAAATAATTAAGTTGAGAGTTATCATGTTTGTTTACTTTGAAAACTGCTAATAATGAGCTATTAAATATAATATAACGAAAATCTGATGTGGCCACCACATGACTTTCTTCATATCTGTAATATTTCTAATAATTCCAAATAGGTTACATAATAATAAATATTTTAAGAAACTGCGAGAAAATTTTAGACTTTACAAAGAACAGAAATAAACTCAAACCATAGCCTTCTCATATTGGATATAGCCACACACACACATCATCGAGAAAATGGTCAAAATGTGTTCAGGGGACCTCAAAACGTGTATTTCCGTTGAAATCTCGCAGTCGATTTTTTTCATGAATACAATACTTTCCCCTATACTACGCATATGGAGAAAGTAAAAATTCCAAATAGGTTACATAATAATAAATATTTTAAGAAACTGCGAGAAAATTCTAGACTTTACAATGAACAGAAATAAACTCAAACCATAATCTTCTGATATTGGATATAGCCACAAAGCTCCAACAATTAAGAAAAGAAAAAGGAGTGTTACTAAGACGTAACTAAGCATCAAATGGAGAGGAGGGAAAGGGGGGGAAGGGGAGGGAGAGGGGGAGAGAGAGGAGGGATAGGAGAGGGGGGGGTGAGGGAGGGAGGGAGAGGGGGGGGGGGAGTGAGGGAGGGAGGGAGAGGGGGGGGGGGAGTGAGGGAGGGAGGGAGAGGGGGGGGAGGGAGGGAGAGGGGGGAGTGTGGGAGGGAGGGAGAGGGGGGAGTGAGGGAGGGAGAGAGAGGGAGGGAGGGAGGGGGGGAGAGAGAGATTTGTTTTACATAGGAAATCCTAAATCCATTGTGCAGAGATGTTTCCTTTAATACATTAAAATATATTAAAATTGTGGTATCAGGGCGAGGTTTGTACTGTTCTAATGGGAAAATAATTTAAATTCTAATTCTTATCACTTAAATTTGATTATTGATCGTATTTTCTTGAATTTATACTAAAACATGGTTTTTGTGTTTTAAATCGCATTTATGGGATTGTTGCCATGGAGATGATCATTACCAAACTGGGCTTGAGCATAGACAAGTGAAAAAATGGGTTATTTTCTTTCCGCTCAACTACTCTTCAGCAATTGACAGTTGATCCAGACATATTAGTATATAAACAGTAACTTTTATTAATTTCGTTTAATTAAGATATACACATGCAAAATATAATGTCAGAAAGAGATTTTGACATTGTTTTTAGTATTTTAAACCTGATAATGCTCTATTAATTTGTTTTCCAATTTTTCTCTATCATTGATAAACTATGGATTACAAATGGAATTTATGGTATGAGAATTCCTTGGAATGACTAACACATACTAAAACATTTCCTGTCATTATAAGTAATCAATGCGGGACGTCAACTTAGGGAAACCAGCCTGCATTAGTCCTGGTTTGAACTTCGTTTCCTTATTTGCATAGCAAACATCTTGCTTAGCACGCATGGAAATGTGGGAAAATGCCCGTAGTTACATTATAACTCAAGATATAAGCATATTAAAGTGGAAGTAAACAAATCTACTTAAAATGTATGAAAAAAGAATCATAATGACAATACAAAAAAATAAATTATGTAAGAAATGTGTGCCGCGTCCAAGTTGTCAAAATCGCGGCGATACCTAGCACTCGTATGTGTAAGAAGCTGTATACTCTAGATATGTAGGTACGCAGTGTTTCATTTTACTTTTTATAAACTTGTACATTGTTTACCATTTTGATTGAGTGTGTCTAGCATGCACATACTGGGATTCCCCGAGTCAACCATCACTCCTCGTGCCTTTGCAAGCATAAATTTCAGTCCTTCAGTGTGGCGAGATTTTCAGTTTTTTCAAATGACCCCATTATGCGAAATTTAAAAGGAAAGTGATCGCATTTGCGGAAGAAACAACTAATCTTGCTGCACAACTGCGCTACAGGATTTTCGAGTCAAATGTGAGACACTGGAGGGGAGAAAAAGAGAAGCATTTTTACTTTTTAGTATTTTTTATGCAAAAGATCCGTGAAAACGAAAACGTCTGTACAGCATACAAGAAAATTTCCTTGTGTGCCCTTGTGAAAAGTGGGGGTGGGCTTACAATTGGTATCGGCTTACATTCAATTATATATGGTACATTGCATCTTATGAGAAAATAGGACTTGCACTTCGTGAATTTGCATTTCGCGTTAGTTTTCCGGAACCAATTATTTGCTAAGTTCAAAAAGGTGGTGTAATAGATTTACGACAAGCATATACGACCATGCTCTTGGCAGGATTTGAACCCGTAGACGTTGCATTAGGACCTAGACATGCTAACCACCCTTCTAACAATAGTATTTTTCTTTTAGATGAAAAACTGTTATTATTTCATTACAACTTCCATTTAAATGAATTATCAGAAATATTTAAGTAATACTTTTTTTGCGTTTTTTTTTCCAAAAAAAGCACATGTATTTAGTTAGTGTCTGTCCTTACAGGCAGTATCTCTGGATTCCTTTGAAAAGCAAGATTTTCAGGATAGATTGGTCTATATGAGGAGTAAACATCTGGTGGATCTAGGGTGTTCGGCTGCTGGGTAGTAATTGGCAAAAATCGCTAAAAAGTATAAACGGCCACAAATGTTGGCAACCAGCAATACTTGGCATCTGCAAATCTTGACTGCAATGAAAATATCTGTGATAAAAAAGCTCATTATATAATCTGCTCTTCTGTTATTCCCTCATTTGTTTATTTTATTTTGGTGGTAAATTGCGCAATTTTAATTAATGGTATTTATTGCATAAAAAAGGTCATTTAATGTTTTTTTTAACCAAACTGTTCAGACTGGATGGAAAACCAGATATTCCCTCGGCAATTTCATCTGTTGGTGATGCCCAGGATAGTGGAAATGTTGGCAACCCTGGAGAAGTAGGAGGAGTGACAGCAGCGGCCGTGGTTGCTGGCACAGGCGCACCAACTGCAGGAATCCACTTTCCTTCATCTTCTGCTGCTTCTGCAAGTACAACACGGCCCAGGCCAGTTCCAAGCAATGTTTCAGCAACAGCTGGAGCAGGTGCTGGCTTTTGTCATCTTTTTCTGTGCTTAATATATTATTAGCATATGTCTGCTATGTCCTATCCACTGTTTAAATTTAGCTTCTTATATAATCTAGATATGAAAATATAAAAAAAATTGTAAAATCAAATTTATTAAAAGACAAATTCCAGTGCAAAAAATAAAAACGACTGCCTAGGTTTCGACTCTCCGAGTCATCATCATGTACTGAGGCATAAGTTGGAATACAAATGATGACTCTGTGAGTCGAAACCTAGGCAGTCGTTTTTATTTTTTGTACTGGAATTTGTACAGTCTTTCAATAAATTTGTTTTTACAAATTTTTTTATATTCTCATTATGAAGTTCTACAAAGTGATGGATAAAACAATTGAATATATTAAGTAGATATCTTTCTAAAGAAATCAAAAACATGCTGCAATGATACTCTTGATTAATTGTTTGCAAATTTCCGCTGTTAAACTTGTGTATGTCTTTAACCCTTTAAGGATCGTAAGGAAACAATGTGTAAAAATAGAATGTTTTTTACGAAATTCTATTCTTTGGGGACGGGTTATAATTATACTTCAAATTTTATTAAAATATATTATCCTGTTTCCAAGATATCATACAAGACGTGTTCCAGTGGGCGGCCTTTCACTTAACCATATATGCATGCTAAGCTTCTACTAACATTTTCTTTTGCTTTGATTCAATAGTGGTCTGAAACTTTGCTATACCCAAAGCTGACATACACCTTTATTAGAAAATAATTAATTTCGTAATAAAGTATTTAGTTAGTTTTTATCTGAATAATAGAACCATGAATTTAGTTATGGTACTCGCAAAATAATTACTTTGTGGTATGTAACATAGGTGAACATTACAAATATTACATGAGTTGTTGGTCCTGTTTTGAATTTTATTTTTAGCGCACACAGCAAATCTTTTTTTTCTTCTGTCTTCACCATTCTACGGTCAGGTGTCCTGGATGCCACTGATAACCAAGGTCTCCAAATAGTTCCCTCTGGGTACTCTCTCTCTTGATGTATATTTCCCTATCAGTCTTCTGCCTGAACTGCAGTGAATTAATAGTATTTATATTCCTCTTCTCCTATTTTTTCATGCACCATGAAAATGCACTATGCATTATTTACTGAAATACCTAATAAATCAAAAAACACAAACAAGTAAAATTTGATTTTTGCCTGTCTCTCAGTTTCATAAGTAACATTCTTCTGGTCCATAAAATTGACTCTGGCCTTGTATTTATTGCACAGTTTTACAATTTTGTGACAAAGACTGTGGTCTCGCTATTTATCCGGTAGTTCTTCTGCCTACCTTAATAAGGATCCAACAGAGCCACAATAATTGTGTTTATATTTTACCAAATTAATATCATGGATATCCAAAGCCATAGGTGCCAAAACTGAGCATAGCGAGGGTCTATGTATATAGCTGGAATATATTATAACAAGAAGTCCAAACCAGGACTAATGCAAGCTGGCTTCCCAAAGTTGACGTCCCAAATTGATTACTTATATTAACAGGAAATGTTTCAGTATGTGTTAGTCATTCCAAGGTATTCTCATGCCATAAATACTACTTGTAGTTCATAGTTTATCAATGATAAAGAATTATGACCTGATAGAAAAAAATTGGAAAACAAATTAAATACCAAATACTAAAAACAATGTCAAAATTTCTTTCTGACATTATATTTTGCATGTATTTTTTAAATAAATGAATTTAATAAATGTTACTCTTTATACACTAATATGTCTGGATCAACTGTCAATTGCTGAAGAGTAGTTGAGCTGAAAGAAAATAACCCATTTGTTCATTCGTCTATGCTCAAGCCTAGTTTGGTAATGATCATCTCCATGGCAACAATCCCATAAAATGCAATTTAAAACACAAAAACCGTATGTTTTAGTGGAAATTCAAGAAAATACGATCAATAATCACATTTCGGTGATAATAATTAGAATTTACATTCTTTTTCCGTTAGAACAGTACAAACCTTGCTCCGATATCGCAATTTTAATATATTTTAATGTATTAAAGAAAACATCTCTGCACAATGGATTTGAGATTTCCTATGTAAAACAAATGGGGAAAAATCGTTCCTGGAATCGAACCCGGGACTTCAATCTTTGCCAAATAAAATATAGCCCAGATGTGGGCCCTGGCAGAATGAGCCTTATACCAAGTTTCATGAAAATCGGTCGATTGGTTCAAATGTCGTTAGTAGGCGACACACTCACACTGACAGGACCGTTTCATAAGGCTATGTTTCCTTTGGAAACCAGCCTAAAAAATAGAGGATATTGTGTTACTAGTAAGGAAAGGAAGGCCTTTCCGGATTATAAATCACCTTTATATTTCAGTTCTTTTGGGGAGCGATTTTTTAACAATTTTTTGTAAGGGTGCTCTTAGCACCTAGCGGTTTTTGTAAAGAGTGCTTATTAGTTTTTTGTAGTTCTATTCTACATTTTTTATTTCCTGATTCATTTGGTATTTTGGCTTTAATAAAATCATCAGCTCTGCACAAAGGAAAAAATCCAAAATATATTTTTTAAAAGTTTTTATGGAATGAAGCTTGTAACGCAAGCACCTACAAGTAACTCATATCCTTCACATTGTCAGAGATAGTCATTTTTCTGCATTCAAGTTTCTTTGGTATGTGTAGTAATTTCTGAGGGTATTAATGTAAAACTTAAAATTATTAAGAAACAGGCAGACTTGGATCTTGTTAAAATTTTAGGCCTTCATATCCGCACTTCTTCATTTTTATGACTGCTTTAAGTAAGTGCTAATTAAAGTCCTAGACAAGTTTACAGTACCAGACCACTTATCTGGCATCTCAAAATCCAACTGGACCTGAAATCTGGCTATATTCGGAGCTTGTGTACCAATTTAAAATTATTGAGCTGACAATTTCTCTGACCTGCAGTTTTGTTTTTGTGGCATTACTGCTTTCACACGCTGCATTTTCCTTGTAAATGTGTCCAACTTGTACATATCTAAATACATAGCAATAATCGGTATTCAATGTTAAATGAAATTACTGTATTCTGATAGATAAAGCGCATTTTATCTATAAAAAAATTGAAATCTGGAATAAATCACTGTGCCCACTAAACATATGAAAACAAGTACCATATTTTTTGGGCTATAAGATGCACTTTCTCTCTCGAAAAATTACTCCCAAAACTCAGCCTGTGTCTTATAGACTGAAGGTAGAATTATTACTTTATTTAATGGTGACACAAACGTACTCATCCTTAAAATGTAATAATTGAGTCATTTGTTACAAAATCATTCAAATATACATTATTAGTAATTAATAGTGAAAAAATTGTTAATAGACACAGTAAAACCTTATGCAATGTGAAATCCGACAATGAATTTTCATTATTGCACTTTATTACATGTCCGCTCACAGTAATTACAATTTTGGTGAGTGAATGTTTTTTGCGATGTTTAATTCCTAATGAGCCTGTTAGTAATGTTAGCAATGGCTAAAAGAGCGAAAAGATATGCCTACAGTATTAGCTATAAACCTCAGGTGATTCAGTAAGCAAAAATACACAGAGGCCTAGCAGCAGAACGTCATTTTGGTCCACATCCCATATAAAAAACAATTCATGAATTGAGAAAACTGGAGGAAAAACTAGATGAAAGAGAAAGTCTTTGGTCCTAAATGGCCACAATTAGAGAAGTGTAGAAATGGTTAGTGAATCAGAGGACCTTTGGAATTGCTGTATCGATCAAAATGGTTAAATGCAAGGCAAAAAAAATTTCAGAAGAAAAAGGACTAGTTGAGCATATGTATCATTATTACATATGCATTCCATTTATTAGGCATTAAAGTCTCATCTTGCATTCAAGATTAAGTAATTATTATCGATAATATGTGACGTGTGTGGCACACTCCAACAGCCTAATTAACACTTCTGCATTCTGGGGTCGTAACTGAAAACAATTTTTTGAAAAAATCACTTATGTATTTGGTTTGTCCGCCTGTTTGGGCAATATCTCTGTAGTCCTGCAACTTGGAGAGGCCAAATTGTCAGGATAGGCTGATCTACACGAGGGATACATATGATAAGAATTTGCTGGATTTAGAATGAGCAGCTGCTGAGGAGTGCAAAGTATAGGCAAAATCTTTTGGTAAACTTAACAGAGGAGAAAGAGTGAAAAACGAGTTCTTTAAAAGAAAGAATCCTTAAAGTTTATTATTTCTAAATGTTCAAAAGCATCCAATTTAAAAGAAAGCACCACTTATGCTCACGTGTCCTCTTCTCAAAGCTTCTTCCATTTAAAAAAAAACTTGAATTCCCAATTTGCTAAGTACCTTTTAGACCATAAAAATCACAGTTCCTTTAATCCTAGATTCCTCCACATTGAATTGAAAGGCCTTAGAACATTTATAAATAATAAATTATAAGGATTCTATTGAATGAACTCGTTTTTCACAATCATTCTCCTCTGTTAAGTTTGCCAAAATACATAAATATGGACTGAATTTCTCCGTTTTTGCTTTATTCAATAGCTAAAACTATAAAATATCTTATTCTTGTGATTTTTAGATGTTACACGGAAGAATTTGTCAGAAATACCCCATTTCTTTTCTAAATTTTATGGCTTTTTCATACTCTTTCTGGAGGTTGCCAAGGCGACCCCCATTGTTGGCGCTGATTGAATTGACATCTATTAAGCCTTCAAATAGACGAAAGAATTGCATTATTCACTTCAGGCTTATTATGAAGTACAGGCGACTCCCGAGATTCGACTGGGATGTGTTCCTGAAAATGCGGTCGAATCTCGAACAGTCGAATGTCGAACGCCGATTTTCGGTACACTAACACTCTGGGAAAAATTACCAAGTTCACTCTCGCGTTATATAAACATAAAATAACATTACTCAAATGTTAATAAAACAATATTGTTATGAATTGATAAAAAATTTTAATATATAATTTATACGCGCACTGTAAAGAAAAAATCTTTTTTTCGTATGACTATCTTGCGTAAAAAATTCCAAATTGAATCCAATCTGCCTCATCGTTTCCCATGTCATTTAAATGAAGGAATTACTTGTATTTGTACTTTACCAACACATTTAACAGGAAAATCACGAGTAATATTTTGACTATTCGAGTTTCAAAATTTTTAATAAACGGCGCATACATGCAGATCGCAGCACATCCCTAAAGAGCCCTAGCAATGACGGTTTGTGGCCCAACTTGCTACAGTACTGAATATATCTATGCATAAAACTATACCGTTATCACAGCAAAATTATATAAAAGTTATTAAAAAGGAGAAAATTACTTAGGATTGAAAAACAATGACATTGACAATATTTAATTTCCTTAAATCTTTTACAACTGCGTCTACTGGACTTAGTTTCTTAATTACAAAGATCAGAAATTTTAGTTGGAAGAAGAGGGGCTACTGGATTTGCTATTAACTGGGGAATTGGGTGGGTTAGTCCTTGCCTCCGAAGTTGAAGCAGCTTCTGCTGGCCGTGCGATTTCAGCATGGCTTTCCTATTGATCAACACGCTTTAAAATTTTTAATTTTAATTCGTAACTATGAGTCTTATGCACTCTTTTATTGGATACACTCGCATCATCACTATTAAATTTCCTTTTAGATGCCATGTCAAAGGATAAATTTAAAAATAAAAAATAACTAATATAAATGATTACAACTAAAAAACGAGCAAAATCAGTACAAATTCAAACTGCAATAACAGGAATAACGATGTCTGGAGAGAAATTACACCTTATATAAATGATTAAAACTAAAAAATGAGCGAAATTAATACAAATTCAAACTACTATAACAGGAATAACGATATCTGGAGAGAAACTAAACCTATTATAAATGATTAAAACTAAAAAACGAGCGAAATCAGCACAAATTCAAACTACTACAACAGCTTTAACGACGTCTGAGAAAGTTTGAAAAACTCCGCGTGGTCCAAATGTGACATCGGCTAGTTCGACCGGTCGAATTCTCAAGTTGGTCGAATCTCGAGCGGTCGAATCTCGGGAGTCGACTGTACTGAAATTATAGTTGTAGCAACGTCAAACTTAATAGATTTCAGTGTTAATAATTGCAGATTATTATTATTATTCGGTAAACTGTGTGTGGACTGTGGGCATCTTTAACGATTTTCCAAAAAAAATCTTTCTTTATTTCAATACTGGAATGTTACCTTTTTCATTATGGAGAAGCAATTAAAATTGCAAATATAAATTATAAAAACAAACGAAATTCAAAATGTATGTTGTCTTATTTTATATGGAGAAATTGGCTATTATTACTTTTAAACATGCAGATTTCTGACCGACTTTGCAAAAGTTTTTGCAGGTACCACTAGTTTATTGTTATATACATAATATCCTTATTCTGTCCGTCTGTCTGCCCTAATGCTCTATACAAATACTTAAAAATCCCTTTTTTTCACTTGCAGGGTTTTTTTTGCAAAACTAAATTAGGAGTAATTGGCATATGATCTTCGGACAGGGACCATTTTAAAGAAAAATAAAAATACATTCTTATTCTTATCCTTGATGTTTGCCTTCAGTTTGAAATCGCTCATGTTGTATGTTTAAATCATATTTATTGGAAAAATTTGTCTTTTAACGATGTTGCCTTGCTGACCATGTCATTGTTAAACCTCGAGATTGTATTGTCGTCCTTATACTATATGCATAAGGAAAGAGTGCTTTGAATGCTTTAGTACAAGAGAGAAGGTGCCCGAATTATTTATAATTAAAATCATGTTTTTCATTAATTTCTTTTCAGTTAACTTCAGATTGAAATTTTAGATAATTAACTATTTTTATAGTTATTTTCATAGTTTTTTTGCAGTCCATCTTATAATTTACTAGAGTTATAAATTTATGAATCATGCAAAAAGCTATTCCTTGACATGCAGACCTTTTTCATTTACATTTTAAAATATTTCAAGGATGAGGTATTTAACGTAGTAATGCGGAGAGAAGAATTTAAATCTCGTTCATAAATCTCCAAAAATTGTTTTAATACAATTTTTTCACATTTTCATGCATTTGATTTATATTTGGCCCCTGTTGTCCCAATTGTTGAATTCTATTCTTGAATGCACTAATTTAGTGCTTTAACACATCAGGCTTTTATACATGGGTATAACTTATTTACTGAATGTATTAAGTAATTAGAGGGAGGAAGTTAAAGAGAATGGGAATGATCAGAAATGGAGAAAGAGGACATAGCATTTGTATAGGATTAAAAATACAAAAATAGCAATAATAAATTATAATTGATTTTAAAAATTTTTATACTATCAAGTCATTGCTAAATGGTGGGGATTCATAAAACTAAATAGAACGTAATTTTCAATGGATTTCTTCAAATGATAATACACCAAATATTTCGAACCAAATTTCTAATAGAATTGAAAAATAACATTTTATGACTTTTGTTTAAATTTCTTTAAATAAAATCAATTTTCAGAAAAAAATATTCAAAACTACTATATATAGTTAAAAGAAAATTGCTAACTTAAAATATAGTTAAAACTCCAGTTCATATAAGTATTTAGTTCATAGTAAGTTCCTACACATTGTTCCTTTGATGATAAGTTGACTGTTCATTCACATTTTAACCTGTTTTTACATGTTAATAAGAGTAAAATAATTCAATTATTAAATTAAATTCTATGTTTTAAATAACTTATAATTTGCTCAAATATTTCAAGTAAATTCTGCAAATTCTTTATGCATTACCGTATTTATTCGCATATAAGCTGCACTCATGTTTTTGAGACTGAATCTAGAGAAGAAAAAAGTTTCAGAAAATAAGCCATGCTTCAAAAATCGTGATTAGGCATAAAAAATTCTGGGTACTTACTAGTATGTATCATTAACTGTACACGAATATCAGCAAATATTGGTATTCTTTGTAATAATAAAGTATTTCAGTGAATATTTGTAACTGATCAGCAATATATTCATTTTGCGGGATACAAAATACAGTATTACTGAGAATCTCGGAATGTGCATTTTACCCAAACATGCTGCACGTGGAAAGCGACTAAAAATCACAGAGACTTTAGGACCGAAAGAAATGCCACCAAAATGTTTCTTATAATAGAATTATTGGAATATGAGACTAAACTGTGACGATACCTTGATATCAGTAAAACTACGGAATTTTTCTTACGGTCTCCTAGCACTACCATAGCGATCGCCTGCAAAAACTGACACCTGCAACTCTGTTATCAATAATACTAACATTTCTTTTCCTTTTTATTTATTTCAGTGATTATGTTATGTTTTTATGTCACATACTGCGCATTGAATGCCATAAAAAATTTTTGTGTTCTATTCTTATTGGAATTTGGTAAAAAGCATCTTCTAGGTCTAACTTAGCTAACAGTGCCCTGAAGGGGATCTTTAGCATAGCTTTTGCCGCGTCTCTCAACGAAAATTTAGGTTTGTGATAGGCCACGGTCCATGGTGAAAGGTCATGTATCAATCTATACCCGCCGGAGGACTTGGGAATTAGACGGGCCCGAAAAGCACATTGTGGCTTGGCTCTTGACAAGATCCCTCTTTTAACAAAATTATTAATAAACCGTAATAGCTCTGGGGTTTCTATTGAGGGAATAAAAACATGCCTTGCGTTAATTGGTTTGGGAAGGTTAGCACCATTACAAAAGGTATCGTATACTGACTGGTCCAAGTATGGGTAGGGCTCTGGAAGCGGAAGCCAGGTTGAGGACCCTGTGGTTGTTGCTAGAGGTGCCGCTGTCTGTAGCCAGTTGTAAGGAATTCCACCGAATCAACCAGCCATTTAGCGAAGTCATAGTGGATTTCAACGATTATCTTACATTTTTGGATTTTCCGATTTTGTTTCTTCACATATAAGTTGCATCCTAATCTTTGAGATGAAAATTTTGTGGAAAAAGTGTGGCTTATATATGAGTAAATATGGCACATCTTATTATTTCGTCTTTCCTCTTATTTTCAGCAAGTATTTGGATAATTATTTGGCCTCTCTGATAATAATTATTTAAACAATATAATTAAAACAAAGGCAACTTCAAAAACAGTGATTTGATTGTGCATGAAAGCCAAACCAGAACATAGCATATCTTACTAATTATTCATATCCAAATCAAATATATTCGGAATACTTTTAGGATAAACCTGTCATATTTGAGGGGCAATTATGCTAGTTATTACAATACTAGTTAGAAAGTCTGTCAATATGATGGAAAGGAATGTATTTTACATTTATATTACTCATATGAAAATCGAGACAACAATGGGGTCTCGATTTCGACAATGTCATGGTTGTTAAGGCAAATCCTCATAAAATTGCTAAATTTTGCCAAAATAAGCCATTTAAATGTTAAATCCAAGCATCTGTGGACTGAGGGAGACTATCAAGGACATTACTAAGAAACTCGGTTCATTTTCCTTTAAAAGAGTTCCAGTTTGAAAATCGAAGGTCAATTTTTCTAAATTTTATGATCAAAAGAATGAAAGCTTGCACATCGCTAAATTGATGTTATCTTACGGGAAATAGAAATTATCTTCTGGAGTCAAACCCGGGTCTTTTTTGGAGATATTTTTATGTAAATGGCTTTTACTAAAAGGGTCAAACATTCCAACCAAATTTCAATTCTCTACCTACTCGGAAAGTTTGTTAAAATAGTTATACAGTCAGTCGTAAATAGTTCTCGATTCTCCCTCTCTGTTGTAACGACTCTTTAAGAGCAGCGCCATGGTTGAGCATTACACCTGACACACAACCAACAAACTATATAGAGTTGATAAGATGCAGCATGATTTTAGGGGGATGAAGTGCTCTCGAGTTTCCAACCGGGTCAAAATGATGTCTTCCGATGTTTCAGTGCCTTTCTCGTGCCATCTTCAGGGAACTCCTGAGTGCCGTAATGTTTGTTCGTCCATGCTTATATCCCCACCAAGGGATGGTGGCTTGTCTCTCATTGGCTGTTGGGCCGGCCAATGGCATTCCACCATTCTAGAGAGTATGGGATCCCACACTCGGCTGAATGGAAATCCTGGGTCCCTGTTCAAGGTGTCATCGTGCAGCCTGATCTCAATGGCTTCATTCAACAGTCACTCCCAAGAACCTCTTGCCTTTGCCAACACCTTGGCCTTGGTGAAGTTGAAGCAGTGGACCAAGGAGATGCTGATTTTTCAGGCTGATTGATGCATCTTGCGTGCTCTTTTAATATTTTCTCTATCGTCCGTCCCGTTTGCCCTATGTACTCCTTTCCACATGAGCACTGGGTCTTGTACAATCCAGACTTTTTTAGGTCTACATGAGTTTAGGGCATTTATGGACAAAAAGAGATAATAATAACAATAAATGTTGTGAATTTCATAAAATACCACCAAGACAAATAAAATTACAATCTTTCATTGCTTTAAATGAAAGCATCAAGGCACAGAGTTGACAAATGTGCATTAGCTTCAAGTATAAATCTAACAGGATAAATATATCAAAATTTCTTGTATTAATTCCATAAAATCTTGAAAATTAGTGAAAACTAACCTCTGCTGTCAACTAGCTATATGCACTAGTGGGCTTAAAGACAACTTAATAGCCTATAGGACCATATACAGTGCAACCTCTATAATCCGAACCCACGGTAATCCGAACTCCCAGTAATCCGAACTGTTTCTCAATATCAGGTGTAAAGTGTCGGTTAAGTGAAGCGAGGGACGGAAAATGAAATTAGAAGCTTTTATTTTGTAACAAATTCGGACATAGATGTCTAATACTAATGCCTCTTGTGGCTGAATGGATGATTCTTTGAAACATTGTTTTAAAAGGGATGAGCGATATATCGGTATGGCCGGCTGTGCCGATATTGCTCATTCCTCCTGTCGCAGCCCAGTGTGGAGTACAATTTTCCCGTCCGTCATCGCGGTTCCTTCACAGTCATTTTAGTGAACTGTAAGTACATTAATTGGTGTTTTATTTACAGAAATTTAATACATAATAGGTTATATAAGAACTAGTGAAAGGAATAAAACAAAAAAGATGGATAACTATTTACTTGAACAAAATGTAATCATGTATGTATATATAAATTTTCAGTTTTTACTGTGGAAATGTACAGATGTATCCAAAGGTTATGGCACCTAAATGCACGAAGAGTCATGTGATGTAGGGGGGAAGGCTGCTGTGGAGGGTGAATGCTTAAGGCAGTGTTTCCCAAACTTTTTCAACCTGCGACCCCCCGACACATTTGCATAAAAAGACATTTTTAATAGGGTAAAGAAAACACATTAAAAATTGATTTTTCAGAATATAATTCTAACCTAATATTTAATGCGATGGTTGTACTTGCAACTGTGCAACCAGCTTCAAAATTCACGGCTGAGTGTTTATTAAAGCCAACCTCATGTCATCCTCAACATTGTCTGTTTCTTGCCTTTGTTTTGATATGAAGAAGCGTTGAAAATCCACTCTCGCAGAGATATGTAGAGGCAAATGGAAGTAAAACTCGAAAGGCAAGCATGGTGATATTTGGATATGACTGATACATAGCACACCAGAACTGAGTCAGCAATATTTCGTAAAACAAATTACATGCCGAGGAATCGTTCTGCAGATCCAAGAATTCATCCTGTACTTCATCGGGAATGCTGGCTACATTCAGGGAAGCAGAGAATGGGTTTCGTACCAGTGCAGCTTCTTCTTCTGTAAGCTCAGGGAAGTACCGCTGAAATTCCTTTTCAAGGGATTCAAGGTGCCCAGTAATCTCCTCTTTCCGATTCTCATCCAGTTCACCTTCAGATTCCTCTACCATACTGCAGAGTTTTTCAAGCATGGCAATGTTTCCAAGATTTACTTTCCTATGCCAGTTTTGCAGCTTGGATACAAATGCCTGAAGATTGTCTTGAAATTGGATAATGTGTGTTTCCTTTTCCTGAAGTTTCAGGTTCAGCTTATTTAGCTGGTCTAAAATGTCTGCTACGTAAGCAACTCTTTTCTTCAGTAAGCCACAAGGTCATGTTTCCCTTGCACTTCCAGGAACAACTTCATTTCATCTTTCAACTCAAAGACACAATTGACAACATTTCCTTTTGACAACCAGCGTACAGCAGTGTAGAAAAGAAGAACCTCGTGATCAGAATTCATGTCTTTACAGAGTTCTTTAAACAGACGGGTGTTGAGGGCTCCAGATTTGATGTAATTCACAATTTTGATCAGAGAATCAAATACCTCTTGCAGAGGAGCTGGAAGAGTCTTACTGGCAAGAGCATATCGGTGAATCATGCAGTGAATTCCCTTTGCTTGGGGAGCAAGTTCTTTCACTTTCGTCTGAAAGCCCGACTTTGACCCTAGCATAGCTGGTGCTCCATCTGTACAAACCCCAAAGACGTTTTTCCAGTTTTTCCTCCAGTTTCAAAAAAGGTATTATCTTCTCCAAAATATCTTCACCTTTTGTAGAAGTTTTTTTTGTTTGGCGATTTCCAATGAGACTTCATATGATGCTTGCACTGCTGCTCTGCTCTGTTGCTGAAAACGTCCTGTAGGATCAAGTCTCTGACATCTGAGGCCAGTTTCATGGTGTCGAAAGAACTCCAAATCCTTTTTAGTATGTTCCGAATGCTTTGTCTCTAAGTGACGTTTCAGTTTTGAAGGTTTCATAGATTCAGCACTGAGAACAACATTGCAAAAACGCATTGTGGCTTCTCTATGCCATTGCTGATCAAGGTGGTAAAGCCACATTTTAGATAGTCTTCTGAATATTTGTTTCTTCTCCGTGGGTATTAATTCTTTTTCGAGAAAAAAATTTTCTTTTTGTATTTTTATTATTTATTCGCGTTTCACGAATTTTATCAATTGTAATATTTTTTAAATAAATTTTTAATAATGTTTATCGTTAGTCACTTGGCTCACTATTTTATTAAAACAATACACCTATTAATACTAATAATATAACAATAAAATTATAAATAAATAATTACCCAAATAAATTGTTTTCCGTCGGGAAATGATAATAGCGATGCAGAAAGCGGACCGACAGCAGGGACTGATGACGACCTACTGACGCTCTTTAGATTTTAGGAAGTGCAAGCAGTAGCTAACCCGCGCTCGACAGCAAGTGGCCAACTAAAGGTGTTTGACTATTGGCGAACTAAGTTCGCGCCAGTTTGCATTAGACGGCCCATCGTGGACATTATTGAATTACATCATTGCAAACATGGCGGCATCGGCAAAACATACATGGTGATCTTCAACTGCGTTAAGAGAGCAACTCATCTTTATTCAATGGTCCGTATTTGACAGTCTGTTATTCAAACATCGAGACACCGATTAAAAATGAATTTTGATATTGAATTTTGCATCATAGTGAATATTTTTTCAGTTTACTATTTGTAACATAGAATTTTATTCTAATGATAACACAGCATTTTTATATTTTAGGGTTAGGGAGTGAATCAAGGTCCACCGCGGCGGAAATTTGAAAAAATATTAAAGGCCCGCCATAGCAAATAATTAAAATAATATAAAATGTTTAATATGTATGAACACGGCGGGACTTTAATATGTTTTAAGTATCCGCCGTGGTGGACCTTAAGTCACTTCCTTTCATTTATCAAAAATCAGTGTTACAACCACTAGTAGAATATTGCAGTGTAGCCATATTGAAATAAATAAGCATTGAAAACCTTTGTGGTGAAATTTCCTATAAAAATAATTGCATCTAAAAATAACTGCGGCGACCCCCCAGAAAACACTTTGCGACCCCCTTGGGGGTCGCGACCCACAGGTTGGGAACCCGGGGCTTAAGGGGAAGTGAAACAATTGACGGGAACTTATGTGAAGTAAGATACACGATTGAAAAGTGTGTTACAAATTGGGGAATTGGGACATTTTCAAAGACGAAAATTAAAGTAATTGGTTATCCGCCAACATTTATTTGCACTACATGCAATGCAAAATCAAAAGCATTCAATACGTTACAATGGAAGCAACTAAGCCCCTATTCTGTGTTACATATTAGTTACCTATACAATGAGTATAAAAATCAGTGAATACTGAAAACAATACACAAAAAACACTAACTACTACACAACTAAAACTAATCCTCCTCACTTTTTCACTTTCAGTGTCTGAATCGACATTAATAATTATCTCATTGATGTTCTCCATGATATTTTCTGCTTCAATAAATTCTCTCTCTACTCTCTGTGCACGTTCACATATGTTCTTCCACTCATTCACTCCAATTTCTAAACACTTCTCCTCCACTAACCTTTTCACTTCATCCATTTTAAAAGTTATATTCCTTGAACCCACCCAATTTTTAAAAATTCCCTACACATTTTCAATTGGATTTAATTCCGGGTGATAAGGTGGCAATCTTAAAGCAGTGTCCATGTTCGGCAAGCAAATTGTCCACTAAAAATTCTTTAGGCGGCTTAAATTTCTTTATTTTTTCATATAGTTCGATTTTAGTATCGGTAACTGAATAGTCAATCCCTCTTGAATACAGCCATATTTTCATTTCACCTTTTCTTGTACTACTTGAGGGCGGTCGATTAAGCTCCACGTTGTGATATGGAGCATTATCCATAACGAGCACGGAATTGGGTGGTAAGTTCAGGATAAGCTTATTCTCCACCCACTTTGTGCAGTTCTCTTTATTCATGTCTCCATGGTAGTCTTCCGTTTTCAGTCCAGATTTAAACAGAAGGAGAGCATGATGCACATATCCAAAGTTCCCTCCTTTAAGAAAAATCTAATACATATATAAACTTGTTTCCTTTAAAATGTCTATAACATTTGAAGTAAATTACATATACCTGCATGAACAATTATTAAACGCTGGCGTTTGGAAATCGGTGCTTTTAGGCCATATTCAACACCGCTGGACCACTGATAAGCTGTGGCGTGGCTTGAATGGACGTAGATTTCATCCATGTAGACAATTTGCCATCCTTCTCTATATTTTTGTATTTTTCTCAAATACTGCATCCGTTTCAAGCGAATGTCTCTGCGTTCACAAAGTATTCTTTTATTATTGGAAGTTTTCTTCCATCTGTGAGAAAATTAATTCAATGTCACATTGGAAATTAGGTACGTATTACATTTTCTCTAAAAGACATCGTAATTTTCTCATATTGTCATTATACGTACTTGAATCCAATTTTCTGCAGAGGAACCCTAAGTGAACTGATTTGGCCTCTAAAATTAGTGCTCTCTCTAATCATCGGAAGAAGGGCACCAAGTGTGGGATACTTCTTCTCTGTGGAGGAAATTGCTGAACATTTCTTCTAATTACCTGCACGTCAAAATCTTCCACTATCAATTTGGGACTTTTATGCAGTTTTGTCTTTCGTGGACTTTTAAATATCGCTTCAGTGCCTTCGAAATACAAATTAAACTTCGACGTGAAACACCAGTTGCTGCCATTACCTGCTCATCAACACTTTTAATAGGAATAGTGATCCCTTCAGCTGCTTCTTCCTTCATAAACATCAAAACATTGTGAATGATTTCTCGTGCTTGACCATGGATCACTTTTTTATTCCCTAACTTGGAAGTCTATGGAACAGTATCCATGATAATAAGATTAAAAATCATGGTTAACAGTACAAAATAACAAAGGAAAACAAATCAAAGAGTAACAGTGAATAACAAATACATGATAACAAAACAGCAATCAGAACAACGATAATAAGCAATGAAAAAACGTGAAAACAAAACCAATCAACTCTTACAACAAAAAACGAGAAGCAATAACTGGAATGACAACAAAAAGCAATAACTGCAAAGCAAATGAACAATAACAAGAAATAATGAGTGGATAATAATGAAACAACTGAAGTTCAGTGGAGCGAAGCAGAAAGATAGGCTGCGAAGGCACTAGGCGACAGTCTCAAACGAGAATGACTGATTACCCCATGTGTATATACCGTTACCCCGTGTAGCTCGCTTTCGAGAATGGACTCTTCCATGCCAAATTCGTGTTTGTGTGCAGGTGCCATAAGCTTTCAATGCATCTGTACCTACTATACATTATAATAAATATTTTTTTCTTAATAATGTGGTCATATACTTAGAATTCAGTAATCTAAACACCTTGATAATCTGAACACGCCCTTGCATTAATTAGTTCGGATTATAGACTGTATTTCATTTTAATAAAAAATTAACATTATTTTGTATTAAATTAACTTACTAAAACCAGACATTGTTGGTGGTGGATGTTAGTCATGTCATGTTATTTTCCACTATCAAATTGATGAGGTCTTCTCATCCTCTTTCGTGCTCACAGTTAATCATGAGTATGCATTCTGTAGACATGTTTTAGGGGAGTCTGAAGTTGTTGTGAAGTTTTTGTTAAAACAAGCAAGTAACTTTGGAGCAGCTGTGTTTCTCAAATTTGAAAAGGTAGTCTACACAATGAGTCAATGTTTGTTAAAGAATTTGTTAATGATTTTGTTAATGATTTATTTACATTAGTTCTAAAGTTACTTTAAGAAAGCCATTCTACATTGCCTTGTGTATGAAAGCATGCAGCCTGAATTATTTGAAAACATTTTGAAATACCTTGCCAACACTAAAATGGCTACATTTTGTTGAAATGCAGGTAGAGTGAGGAATATCTATCTGCTTACAAGATTGCCAGACACTTATCTATGTATATATCACTCATTGTTATAATGCTAAAAATTCTTTCAGTTACATGCATTGTTCTCAGCCTTAGTATTTTTACCATTGTTTACTTGTTGTTTAAAGAATTATTTTTTAATTAATTAAGTCTTTTGAAGCACAGACAACATCAAAATGTAATTAAACCTACTTCAAAACATTCCTTCCATTTGTCTTAAAAAAGTAATCTTTTCATCATCATATTTCCTTAAAAGTTCTGCATGTATTTGTAATAAGGTCTATTTTTCCTTTTTGGAACTTTTTAGTCCGTTTTGTTTTTTACTGGAAAATTGGCTATTGGGATAGAAAATTGGGATTGTTATTTCAAAATTTGCATAACCTTTAGCATATGGCATTTAAATGCTGCTGTGGTATCTCACAGCTGGATTAATTTGGGATATTTAAATACATACCATATGTTTATATTTGAATAATAAATTCTCGTATATCAAGAACTATTAATGATAAAACCTTCAAATAAAAAGCATTTTATAGGAAAAATATTGACAAGTTACTTGGCATAGTTAATCGGATATTAATGTGGTCCCTCATGGCTGTGCATATATTTAACTGAGTGCCGAGTCTACTTGTGTGGATTATTAGAATCATGATATCATCCATACTCTGTGGAAGGATGTGTTATTTATGGAACATGATAGACATCGCTCCAGAATGATGGCTAAACACTATCAAATTATCTTGGAGGTAGAGTTTGTTTTTCTTCTTGAAAGGATAACCATTCAGAGGCTCTGTTTGTGAGAACGCATCTAAATTTTGTTTCTCAGAGTAATCTGATATCTATTCTTTGATGCCTTCGCATCTCATTCATCGTTGTTCAAGACTTTTCCTTTTATTCTTTCACATGGCATTATGATGTTTCTTAAGCAATTTCAATTCAGTTTCAATCAGCCAGCTACTGACTTGTGTGACATTTAAATGTTTACACGGCCATGAGCAACCACATTATTATCTGACTAACTACCCTTAAGTAACTTGTCAATATTTTTCCTATAAAATGCTTTTTATTTGAAGGTTTTATCATTAACAGTTACTGAGTTACACTCATTGCCCAGCGCACATTTAAATGTAAGCACGGCCATGAGCGACCACTTTTAAATGTATGCACACACTACAAGAGTTAATAATCTGTTTTAAATAAGTTCTTAATTTCTCTATAACAGCACGAATAGGGTACTGGAAACAAGTGCATTTCTTTCAGTCCTGGATTTTATTTTAAAATCTTTATATAGAAACCTAAATTCATTTATAAAAGACAAATTTAGTATCATGGCTCAGTTAAAAATGGTGAATTTCTCTATCCCAGAAGTCTAAGTTATACAAAAGTTTAACATATATAACAAGTTTGTTCTTACCTTTTGATCAGGCCAAGGCTGTGACTTCCATAGCACCGTCGCTGCCTTGAGCCACTCCCCAACTGACTCCTTGTTTTGTTTGTCACCTTCCACTCCAGGCCCAATAGGTAGCTACGCAGGGATAGTGAGGGGCCGATCTCCAGGCTCCATGTCAGGTACTGGTATCTAACAAATTGGGTGATTGTGTACACCCTTGTTCTGTCTCTCACACTCGCCTGCATTCCTATATATGCCTGTTAGTCAAAACGTGCACCTTGATTAGCATGCTTTTCATTTCTAGGAGTGTTGGGAGAAGATGAGATATACTGTTAACCTGTCCACATGCAGCATTGATCTCTTTAATTGAATCGCATTGGTCAACAGATAGAAATGGTTTGAAACTCACGAATTTTGCCTGTACACAATTTTTTCACACATCTGTCAGCCATTTTAGAGTTAGACGTTTTTGGAGCTAAAGCGCCATATTATAAAACATGTAAAATTCGTAATTACACATAGAAAGCCTCGGCAAAAGCTTCCAGACTGTGCTGCCATCTTCCTCCAAGCATAAGAACCACGTGTAACAGCTGTAACACAGCCTGAAAATGCTTTGGGATATAATACATAGAGCACCACACTGAGCACGGAACTGTTCTGGGATATACCAAGTAGAAACAGAGTTAACCACAGAACTTTTTCGGGTGTAACACTAAAGGGGTCAAAGCATAAGATCAGGAAGGCTGTGTCAGCAGGGTCTGCTCTGCCATTCTATTATTAATGAACAGTACTTACCATACCATTTTTTCCAAAAATTTCTGCAAAAAATTAGGGATCATCTTAAAATCGAGTACCAAGTTTTGAATGCTGCATGGAACACCCCCATGTCGTTTTTATGCCCACGAAAATGCATTTATTTATACATACACAATACATAACATTTAATTTATTGATGCAATACATTTATTAGGTGTTCTATATCAGCAAAGCGGTAGTAGCGGAACGCCTTATGGGCATGTCACGTCCATCCACATGTTTAATCTCTGAAACAACTGGGTGGATTTTAATCAAGTATTAGTAACCTTATTAAAATTCATCAATGAATTATGATTTTGAACTGCATCCGTCATTTAGAACTTCCAATTTACGAAATTACTTTAATAAACTTATACTCATATCTCATTAAATGGCATCCTTCTGAGCCAAATGTGTAATGCAGATGAGACACCTATTTATTTTGACATGCCATCAATTTAAACAGTTAATGAAAAAGGTGCAAAAACCATTGTTATAAAAAATTCTGGGATTGAAAAATGGTGCATTACTGTAATGCTAGCAGTGTTAGCAGATGGCATATGCTACCATCGTATGTTATTTTAAAAATTTGTATTACCAAGGTTTTTCCTGAATAGATCTTGTTTGTTATTGTGGTCATATTAAATTTGAAGTCATCTTCCTTATGGGTTAATATGGTATATGAACTTGAAATGCATTTTCTTAGGTATTTTAATATAATACAGTAAACCCTCAACAATCGTGGATTTAATATTTACAGTTTGGATAATTTGCAGGTAGTTTCTCTTCATGCTTATGTTACATCTCCAGCATATATACATACTTGTCTCTCCGCAGTAATACTGCAGAGGTGTACTTGATTTTTTTTACTATATATAATGTGTAGTGAACATTGTTATTCTTTTGTTTTCTTTATAAAAGTTTTTCTTGGAAAGACTAATTTAAACATTTTTTCGAGATAATAATCAATGTTTAATTTTAAAAATTAATCAGGTATCATAATGATTGAAAATGCAAGTGAACTTGCCACAGAAAGTAAGGACATGTGGCCATTTCATCTTCTTTTCATTTTCTGCCTCATCTAGGGATTTCTCATACCCAAATATCCTTTACCCCCTGTGCCTTCTTCCCCCTCACATTGGGGCGTCATTCAAACTTTCTCTACTTCTTGACCTTCTTTCCCCCAACCTCCTACTTTCTTCTTGCCTCCGCACTGCTCTTATTTGCTTCCACATGTGGGCTCAATCCATTATAAAATATACCCAGGATGGCAAGAGTGTGGAGCCATAGCATGTCAGGGAAATATCGATATTTTTGCGTGTTGGAGCTAAGGAGATGAGGACAAGCCAATGAGAAAAAGAGAAAACGAGGAGTGCGCTCAAATCAACACACCGTCCTTCGGAAGGGACGTGAAGCCGTTGGCCCCCATGGTGCTATTTGTTTAGAGCAGACTAAAAGCCGGCGCCAGATTTCTCTTGTCCCTTCCTTGCACTGCCTCTTAGATATCCATTGAGCGTAGGCAAGAGGTGAATCAGCAGGGCGTCATACACGTTATCTGCTCCTGAAAGTCGATAAATAAATAAACTGGAAAATGCTTAAATTCTTTATCTTTTCCTAAAACAATGAGTTTTTAAAAATCCTCTTTATTTAAACCATAAATGATTAATTGCCCATCAATTCCTTTAAAACACGAAAGAGAGGGTTCATTTTCTCTTATTTGACTTTTTAAATCTGAGGTAGCCTTACATTCGAATTCCAATACGGACCAGTACAGCATATTCAAATGACATCTCTTAAATAAATGTAAAGTTGTAGAGGAAAGAAATATTTCCCGCAGGGATCCACCAGGGGACACTTGACAGTTTTTCTTAGTTTTCCTGTTCCCTATTTGCGGGCTTGAATTTTCCGAGAGAACCTTCTTCCCCTAGAGGTATTGTCCTCTTCTTCGGTCCTTTATTGCTCATACTTTATTCTCACATGTTGACAAATTGAATATGCTTTTGAGTTTTCCAATGCAAGATCACTTATATCTTGCCTTTGCTTTGAAGCTGATCCTACCAAGTATCTCGCTTTAACTTCAGATTTATTTATCATTTTTTAACCCTAGTAACTATCCTACTGTTTATATTTATAGCTCTATATAATCTTACATATATTCCACATATCCTTGTATTTTTTGTTCTTATAAATATTTTAAGTAATCCTTACAAACAAGTGCAGCATGAGTTCTAAACGTCAAGTAATTGTTGAAAGTGAACCTGGTCAAAAAAGGCAGAAAAAAATTATGACTTTGAGGCTAAAAGCGGAGTTATTAGATCACCTGGCTACCAGTGAAAGTGTGGCATCTGTTGGATGCCATTATGGTATAAGTGAGTCTACAGTGCCATACATTCAGAAAAATGAGAAAAATATTCAGGTTAATGTTGCAGCAAGTGCACCTGCAAGTGATCAGATCCATGACACAGCTCACAAGAAAATGCAAAGAGTGCTCTGTTGAAGATCAGCCGCAGAGAAACGTACCTGTGATAAGGAAATCTCCATAGAGTCTCTGAGGGTGGAGGCAGCACTTCTAACGCAACTTCTCCCAGCTTCCGAGCCTGCCAAGGGCTTGAAATTTTTTAAAGACACTTTACCCTCAACAATGTAAAACTAATGGGTGAAGTGGCATTGGCTATGTTGCAGCAGAAAATTACCAGCCCCAACTTAAACTACTCGTAGAGAGGAAGGGATCTTCAATGCTGATAAAACGAATTTTTTTGGAAGAGAGTGCCCTCTCGCAGTTTCTTGTCCAAGGAGGAGAAATCTGCATCAGGATTAAATGCAGCTATGGATTGGCTTACTCTTCTTGTCTATGCAAATGCTGCAGGTGAATTCATGAAGCCGATGATGATATACAAATTTATGAACCCTGGGGCCCTCAAAGGAAAAAATAAGGATCATCTCCCGGTGTTCTGACATGCTAAAAGGAGGGCCTGGATGACTGCTGAGCTGTTTTTGTAGGTACCTGGATTGTATGCCAACAGACGGTATGCTGATGGACGCTATACCGAACAGATTTTATACCAAATGAATAGTATTCCAAATGGATGTTATGCAGACAGGATGGTATAGGTGGGCAATGTTAAACTACTTACAAACAATTTCACGGGAAATTATGCCACCAGCAGCATATAATATTGTTCAGATTATATAAACCACCAAAATGTATAAACAATTGAACAGGTGGATTGAAACATCAGAAGTACAAACAATTGAATGGGTAATATAAGCTGCCAGTATTATAAACTATTGAATGGTTAACGTGAATCACAAGAAGTATAAACAATTGAACAAGTAGATGGAACCATTGGAAGTATAAACAACTGAGCAGGTGGTTTGAACCAAGGGAATTATAAAATTTTGAATGGGCAATTTGAACTGCAGAAAGTATAAACAATATAATGGGTACACTATACCACCAGATATATCAAAAATTGAAGTTGTAATTTGTACCACCAGTAGAATATATTGTACATTTAATTTTAACCACCAGAATTATTGTAGTTAGTAGTATCAACAATTGAACATGTAAAGCAGGGGTCGGCCACGTGCGGCCCTCAAGAACGCTTTATGCGGCCCGCAAAGCTGTAATGAAAAAGTGATCAGGAAAATTTCTCATGGGCAATTTTATATTTTATTGAGTCAAATTATGGTCTCAAAGCCTTTTCGTGTGAAGTTTTAACGCTAGTAAATTATGTAGACTTGATTTCGTTCATATGAAATCACAGAATCTCTAGAAAACTTCTGATTTATTCGCTCATCCGGCCCGCTGAGGCTTTCTTGATTCCTAATGCGGCCCTCCGAAGCATTCACAACTGCAAATGTGGCCCGTCATGCAGAAAAGGTTGCCGACCCCTGATGTAAAGTGTATGACCTGAAGAATAAAAAATTGAAATATCATCTGGGTATCATTTTTGGAATATTTTAATAAGCGCTTCATACTTGAAGTGAAAAAGTACCTTGCAGCCAGAACTTAGCATTGAAGATCCTTCTGATCTTAGACAATGCACCTTTGCGAGAATTCTCAACTAGCTGGATTCCTGTATGTCAGTCAGCAATTGCTGGAAAAAGTACAACATCGCTGACTTTATGATAAATATAAAGGAATCTCTAGATGAAATGCATGCTGGAGGAAGCTGTTGCTTGATGTGGTGAAAGATCTGAAAGGCATCTCATCGGTAGAAGAAGAGGTGCGGAGGAGTGTGAGTTTGGCACGTGATGTTGGAGGAGAAGGTTTTGACAATCTCAAAGAAAGCGAGGTAGAGGAACTGTTCAACTCCCATATAGAAGAGTTGACCGAGGAGGATCTTGCAGAATTCATATGCTCAAGTAAAAATAGCGAGGAAGAAGATAGTGATGTGATTCAAAAGCCTCAGCTGTCGCTTAAGGCACTGGTGAAATCATGAACATGTCCAAGTAGGGTGACCATACGTCCCATTTTCGCCGGGAAAGTCCCGTTTTAGGACTTCTTCCAGATCATCTCATCGTTTTGGTCAAAAAGTCATTTTGTCCCGTTTTAAAATTTATCACAATAAAAATTCAGATTTTCTGATTATACAGCTAAAATTACTATTATACATGTATGGTTCTCGGAAATATTGACCTTACTAAATTGTAATTCATCATTTTTCAATCTAGGAAAGTTTGAATAAGGCCATGGTTACAACTCCATTGAGCAGGAAACAAATTTACTCACCAGTGTTAGGTTTTTGCGATCTCCATATCTTCTCATTGTTTGCTCTGAATAAGCTTTGGTCTCTGTAGTTTTGTCTGCCTTCTTTAAACTTACTGCTCATCTTCTCAATAAAATTTAAATGAGAAAAATAAAGATTGCTATTATTTGATACATATTGTAAGCACTTAGTAATAATATTTACCATAGAATTATATTTAAATCAAGAGCCATAAAGATTATAAAAAAACCCATGCTAAATTCCATTCACATTAGCATTAAGTTTTTTCATGAATAATGTAACAATGAGGGTCAACATAACGGCAACCGATTTTTCCTTCGAAAAAAGAACTTTTTGGCATTAAAAAGGTATTCAATTGTTCTTGACATGATTACAAAATTCATAAAGAACACCTCTGCTGAGCTTATATACACACACGAAGTATTGTTCCTTTCTTTTTTATATAGATAACCAGAAACACATAATTTTCCTATCTATAGAGTTGCTAAAGCTCTCTCAAATGATGCATTTATTAAAGTGATAAAAACCATCCTTTTAATAAAATTGCAGAAAAATTTAGTCCCGTTTTTTAATTATAAATCTTTTTGGAATATGGTCACCCTATGTCTAAGGCTCTGGCTGAGGTGTTTGAAATGGACCCTTTGATGGAGTGTAGTATGAAATTTAAAAGAGGATTGGAGGCTTTTATGGCCTCTTACAAGGAAGTGGATGGGGATTTGTAACCAAAGACAAAGCAAACGTCTATAATGAATTCTTTTAATAACATCGCAACTGCGTCTTATTCCTATGCAGACTATTTTAAGTCACCTTCCCGGAAAGATTTTCAAGAGGACCCCACATCTCTCTAATCCATTCTCCAATATCACTGCCACCCCCATCATCTTTTCAATATCGTCATCGTTGGTGAGTTAAATGGTTTTTATTCATTTCATTATTTATTCTTCATATGAAACATTCATTGCATTTATATATATTTTTGTTATAATAAGCATGCTTATTACATATATTACAAGTTAATTCTTATTGATCAAGAACATTCACCTTGATTTCCTTAAGAAAGCTTCACCTAATCTCCATTTTTCTGAAAGGCTTTGGTCTTAACATTCGTGGTTTTGAAATTTGCAGCAATTTCCAGGAACTATCCCCTGCGAATGTCGAGGATTTACTGTAGATGTTTTTTTAAAATATAGCATACTTATTTTTAACATCAAGGTGTACATTATAGGACTTTAAGTATGCCTCTCAGGAATCTCTTTCCCTCCTGCGTGCCCCCAATTTCCCATAAGCCCTCACCAGCTGCTGTTTCTTCAACCATGGCTTACATCAAGAACATAACCCTCACAGTTGGCAATGGACTACTTTTTTCAATTTTTTTATATTGAAGTGCTTATTTTTTATTATGTTTTCAGCCATAAGAGAAGCTTGATAATTCCCTGGTGAAATTGGGATACATGAAAAAAGGATATGTTACAGAGAAGAGCATTAAGGTTACTGAAATTCCTTGTGTTCCAAAGTATATTTGGACCAACCAGCCTTTCAAGTTTACCGCCAGCAGGATTCACCCTTTGTCGGAGTTCAGTTTTCCCAATAATTTTTTCATTTTTTATGCCACTCTTTTAATGTCGTTTGTCCAATTTCTTTGTGTTTGCTCTCTATTATCAATCTCTCATCATTACTTCCACAATCTGCAACAATCTTATGGCAATAATATTATCATCACATGAAGTCATATCTCCAGACTGAGTCAATAGTGAATTAACTTTTTGACTCTTTTGCAATTTTACAAAACACTCTAAAAAATGGTCTTATCTAAAGTATTTACGCTAGAGATCAAATGTCTCAATTTTTAATTTTAATAATAGTTTCAATTGTTTCTCACGAAACCAGCCAAGGGCAATAATGTCAAAATAGGAGCATCATGGGACATCTGCTACACCTAAGGAAAGAAAGGCTGTTGGTTACAACCATTGCCGCTAGGAAAAGTCAAAAGTAAATTTTTTTATATAATTAGAGAAGTTTGGTAATGTTTACCCGAAACATTTTTGTTATTGCATACCAAAAATAAACCATGCAACCTTTGTAAACAAAGAAGCGAAAACTATCAATTTTGAATTTATTATCAACATTGTTGTGAAAAATATAAAATTTGTAATCAGAATTTTTCTTTGCATCCATTGTAACTCAGTAATTATTTAAATTAGTTACATTTACAAAAATTTCTTCTATCAAATTAACTCATATTCTTAACTAATATTTCATCAGACTTTCAGCACCAATCACGTTTCCTATTCCGAAACATTTTTTCATCACATTATTCTCCAGAAAAAATAGTCCAAGGTTTGTTCAATATTCATTATATGCTAAGCCATTTCTTTAAATTATAATATGAAAATTCCTAGGGAAAACCTTTCTGAAAGTAGAATAGAATCCTGCTCAATGCTGTTATACAGTGGGTCCTTGATTAACATCATTAATTCATTCCTGAAAACCACGACATAGAATAAAGCAAGATTAAATGAATCAATATTTCTCATAAGAACCTATGTTAGACAATATTATCTGTTCCAAAATCTTGGTTTCAGAAACCTCTTGAAACACAAAAAGATGTTATATACTGTTTTTTTGTGGAGCTTTATGATGCAATGTATGATATGAATGTTATCAGAACATAAATAAATCAATAAGACCATTCATTAGCATAGAAATGGCATAAAATAAACAAATAATATGACATAACTACATTTTAAGACAGTGAAAATAAAAAATATTGAAAATTTTTTCATTGTTATGAAGTAGTCCACCAAGTTAAGCCAGAAATTATTACACATTTAAAGGCACCCAAAATTGGAAAAGGATACATTTCTCAATAGTACTTCTAGTGACAAGAAAAAGGAACTACGTAATACTAATCCAGTGAAATGTAGTCATATGAATGACAGAGAATGATGAGTATTTAATAGAAAGTTTACAGAGAGCCATGAGCACTTCTGTGAATGCAGCAGTTACTGTATAATTAATGAAAATCTACTGTAATAGAGGTAAATAATACATTTATTTCATTGTTCTTATTGAACTGCAAGTGTCATTAAGCCCAAAGAAGTATTACAGCTCCGTCGAACCACAGCCAATATAAATGGTAATAAAATTGGGAGATGTTTCACACAGTAGTACAGAATAATTTCAAGTTTATAAATAGGGCACTCAGCAGGTTTTCTTTTCTGCACAACTCACAAAGCTTGTAAGGTTTCTATTAAAGGGTATTAAGAGGATTTTTATGACTGACTTCAAGAAGGAAGCCAAAACTACAACTCTTTGGGCCCAATGCTACAAAATATCACCATGCAAATAATACAAATTGAATAAAAATATGCCATACCTATGCACTTTTCCCATTAAAATATGGCGATCCACTGCAACTGGAGAAGCACTGCACAACAGATGCATGCAAGAGTCATCTACACAGAATTTTTTTCGTATGTTATTTCAGTGCAAAGTCAGGATGATGTTAACTCACATTTGGGTAGTAATTGTTGAGCCAAGTTAATGCAAATCAACGTTAATCAAAGCAATGTTAAACTGAGGACATACTGTATTTCAATTTATACATTATGGCTACTGTCTGAAATTCTCTGATGTGATTATTAGCCGTTGGAAAAATCTTTTGGTAACTTAATCTTTTTCTCAGATGTAATGAAACACTTTGTCACTTTCACACAATTTAATAAAAATGACCAGTTTCACTATGATTGTAGCATCTTCAGGTGAAAAGGTATGTAAAACAGTTCCATATATAGGGAGAAAGGGAGAGGGAGAAAGGAAGGGTTACACAGAAAGTGATTGAAGAGACTGTTAGGAAAAAGGAAGGCGGAAGGTAAAACAAAGTTACAAAGTGTATACAAAAAATGTTTTGGTAAAAAGAGCCAATGACAACAGAGTTAAAAAGTATGTACAAGCTCTTTAGATAAGCTTAACAGAGGAGAATGATTATGGAAAATGAATTCATTTAAGATAAACAAATCCTTAGAATTAATTATCTCTAGCTGTTCTAGAGCATCCAATTTGCAGCCTTTAATTTCTAAGTGGAGGAATTTAGTGTTAAAAGAACTTTGGTGATTAAAGTTTAATAGATGTTTTGCAAATTGAGAATTCAAATTATTTAAACGGAAGTATCGCTTATGCTCGTGAATCCTCTTTTCAAAACTCCTCCCAGTTTGGCCGATGTAGACCGCTCCACAATCATCTCAAGAAAATTTATAAACACCACTTCTTAAGGACATCTGTATCGGGTCTTGAGCATTAAGGAATAATTTAGAAAAGGTAATTGGGGAGTAGAAAGCAGGAATAAGTTTAAATTTAGAAAAAAGGTTGGACAATTTATAAGAAAGGTTTCCTAAGAATGGGAGTCTGCACCAACTAAGATTAGGCGGAAAAAAATGATTTTTTGGGAAGCAATAAATAAACGTTTTTTAGTGATAATGATAATGTAAAAGATTGCCAGTTATCAGCCAGCATGACCTTGTACATCGAAAAGCTCCTTTCCACTTCTGCTGAAACAACAGGTGCCTACTTGAAATAATGCATCATGCACATTTCTACTGCTACATAAAATCTCGAGATGAAATATACAACCCACTTACTTGTACTTTGTTTCAAATAATTTTTATTTTAATGCTGAATTACAGTACACAACAAACACCATGTGCAAATTATCAAATGTAAAAGATTGCCAGTTATCAGCCAGCAGGACCTTGTACATCGAAAAGCTCCTTTCCACTTCTGCTGAAACAACAGGCGCATACTTGAAATAAGGGACATCACTGGGATCTAAGTCTTCTTCGACACCATCAAGAGAAAACTTTTACCTGATAAAACACCTACAATTTTACCCGGAATACTGTATCCACCATTTTTATCTGACACTCTTTTCATTTTTTCCGACAATTTTTCCTACTTCACCTTCCACATCATCACAACATTTTTCATCTGTTTTATTTGTTCAACCAGTTTGGCACCAGACTTTTCAAGAGATGTAATAGCAACAGGAAGGAAAACTTGATTTAATATAGGACAACTTTCCTTGAATGTCTGGGTCAGAGAGTAACACTTGAGAAATTCTTATTGAGGCTGCATCATTACCGTCAAATGAGTTGATGACTCGGCTGAAGTTCTCACAATAGTAGTTGCAGGCTTCTAACCAGGTTCCCCACTGAGTAAGAACTGGAGCAGGTAGCAGAGGTACTTCATGGCCTTCATTCTTGAATATTATAACACGAGCAGGTGCTTTCAGGAATACTTTTTTCACATTTCCAATCAGTTGGTCAACATCTGGAAAATTTCCCCTCACTTCTGCAATTCTGTGACAAGCATGTGCAAGACAGGTTACATGCACCATCTTCGAGTAGAGAGCTTTCAGAAGACTTCCTGCTTTTATCATGTATGGTGCCGTATCTGTGAGAAACAAGAGCATGCTGTTGTGTTGTACACCACCGGACCATTACATGTTAATCAGTCTATCAAATAGTTTTCTTATGGTAGAATAATTCATTTTTTCTAAAGCTTTGCAACTCAAAAGGAACATTTCACCAGAGTTTTCTTCATCCATTGCCCCGATAAGTATGTTGGCAACATAGCGGCAAAGGAAATCAGTCGTTTCATCTATGGAAACCCAGATTTTCTTCTCTTTTAGTTTATTCCTGATTCCACTGACTGTATTATCGTAACACCGTTTAACATAGTTCTTTCTCAGTGTTGATTCATCTGGTATCTATTTTCCTATGTATTTCTCCAAAAACTCACGGAGTTTCTCATTGTTCAGTTTGTTTAGGGGGATGTTTGCTGAAACAAACGCTTCACACATTTCTTCATAGAACAGTGAGTAATTTGAGGATGCATTGCTTTGTCCAAGGAGCATCTGCTGCAACTTTTTTCTTTTTCAATTCTTTGTTCTTGTGTTTCTCTCGATTTACATGTTGCTCAACAGTGAATTTCTTCTCAGCTGCAACTTTCACGTAACAAATTTTGCAGTAGAGTATACTTCCGTCAGTACAAAACTCTTTTTCCATACTCTGAAATGAAACCTCTCAATTTATCGGGGACACTGCTTTTAACTTGAGGCATGTTGAAAAACGCTACTACTTTCGGACCAGCCAAAACATCTACTACCACCATGATTTAATTTCGTTTTCAGTAGATGCAAACAGACCGGCGAGTGGGAGTGGAAACCAGTTTGGACGAGTCCATGTTGCCTTTTGGCAGGAAAGTCCGCTGTGAGGGAGCTAGCCATAGACATAGGAAGGTTTTGTGTGTTTTGGTCCATCACAGGACTGCCTGTTAGTGGGGGAATGTAGTGGTGGAGATGGCAGTGGTGGGGGTAGTGAGACAAGAATGTGGCAACGAATTACAGTGAATCTCCTCACTCACTCCCGTTATTCTCCGTCGTCACGACTTAGCCCCCTTATTGCTTGCACTTCTTTCATGCCAACCGACACTTAGGTACATATCCATCTTCTTATTTTTCTGCATGCTATTATGGAGTAGACCAAAGATCTTTTAACGGAATGCATATTTTAGTCGTGTGTGTGTAGTATCTATATGAACGCAAGACAATTTCAAATTTAACTTACTTTCTTAAACTGCATTATAATTTAAAAAAAATGCAGAAAATTGGAATTTCTGTGCAAAAATGTACAAAAAATGACCGAAAATTCCCAAAAATGCACTTCTATAGAAAAAAGGATAAAAAATGCAGCCATTGAAAAAAATGCAGTCACAAAATCCTAGCCCCAGTTATGATTTTATCCATAACAACAATATTTCTGTTCTGAAAAAAGACCCAACCTCGGTTTACCAATCTGCCATCCAAAAAACTTTCTTCCATTTCTCTTCTTTTCACTCCTAAAGACAAATGCAACTTATTAGTGATGCACCTCCTTTCCTCTAGACGTTATTGTTCATCAAAACTTGACAAAAAGGATTGCCCTATTAGGCCTGTTGTCTCCAGTACCTCGGAGCCTTCCCATAAACTAGCCTTCAAACTCAATACACTTCTTTGTGATTATTCTCATTTTAGTCCCAAATTTGGTATTAAAAATTCCATATATTAGACCCACACCCTAAAAGGAAAAATTTTCCCCAACAATTCGAAATTTGTCTTTTGAAGTTTGTAATCTTTTTACCTCAGTTCCTATTAAAGAAGCCGTAGAATTTGTTGTAGATATGCTTTCCAGAGCTGGTATCAATCAATTTTTGTTAAGTGAATTTTCTAATTTACTTGAAGTAAATGCCGAGCAAAACTATTTTCTATTTGATAATAATTTTTGTAAACAAATGGAAGGTCTCGCGATGGGGTCCCCTCTTTCCCTTCTCATTGCCGACATTTTTCTTAACAATTTAGAAGTTAACTTTTTCAACTCTGGTCACCCTTTATTAATTTATTCGGAATTTTGGTATGTGGATGACATTTTGTGTGTCGAGTGGTGCAGATGACCAACTCTCTGAATTTTTAACCCTTTTAAATTCCCTCCACCCTTCTATTTCTTTCACGATTGAATCTTAAACTAATGGTTTGCTTAACTCTTTAGATCTCACTTTGTCCCTGTGGAACAACACACCTACCTTTGCTATTTTCCATAAACCCACTTACACAGATCAGGTCATCCACAATCACTCTTCCTATCATTTTTCTCACAAACCCGCTGCTTTTCATTCTATATTTCACTGTCTTCTTGGTATTCCCCTTTCTAAATCCAGTTTCCATATGGAACTTAACACCATTAAACAGATTGCTATCAACAACGGCTACAACACTGGTTTATTCGATAAAAAACGTTTATTTATTGCTTCCCAAAAAATCATTTTTTTCCGCCTAATCTTAGTTGGCGCAGACTCCCATTCTTAGGAAACCTTTCTTATAAATTGTCCAACCTTTTTTCTAAATTTAAACTTATTCCTGCTTTCTACTCCCCAATTACCTTTTCTAAATTATTCCTTAATGCTCAAGACCCGATACAGATGTCCTTAAGAAGTGGTATTTATAAATTTTCTTGAGATGATTGTGGAGTGGTCTACATTGGCCAAACTGGGAGGAGTTTTGAAAAGAGGATTCACGAGCATAAGCGATACTTCCGTTTAAATAATTTGAATTCTCAATTCACAAAACATCTATTAAACTCATAACTCAAGGTTTCCATTTTTATACTTTCTGTAGAAGTCAACCTTAGTATTTTTGAAGATTTTTTTATCATTTTAAAAGTTGCCCTGTATGCCACGTTATATGGTAGTTGCTTGCCCTTTTATTGAGAAGAGTTATCCTTCAGGTATTTTGATGTAGAGATGAAAATCTTAATTTCCCTAAATATTCTCTAAGTGTTGCTTCTGATATTATACATTCCTAAAATTTGTTCAATACCATACAGTGAACTCTTGTTCAACATGAATTTCATTATACATTGTTAACTAAATGTGGCACTCATTTACTGAACATGTATGTGATTTAATTGTACACTATAATGAATTGGGTTTACACTGTTTTTCATGTATGTATGTATGTATGTATGTGTGTGATTTGAGAAGATATTAAATTTGTGCAATATGTTTTTTTCAACATTACCTTTTCCAAGAACATATACCCCGTATTTAGCAAAGATTACAGTATTTTGTTTTGCCCTAAATATAAAATATATCAGTCTTATATCCAGTTGTTTCTTATGCAAGTTACATGCATTTTTATTTATTTATATTAACAGTGCATTATGGTAATTTAAACTCTTAATTTTGTAAATGTTATTGATACAATTCTGGCAAGGTGTCTATTATTAATGTTTAAAATGTTGAATGGCTGTTTTCCAAAATGTATTTTAATTTTATTTAACTTACCAGTAAAAGAACTATTTAAATTGTAAATCCATTTTGACCTACTATGAAACTTGTTTTTGATAATATTTTAGTGAATATAATATCATATGTTGCATATTTATTTGTAAGAGCTTTGATGCAGTAAATGTTACAGAATGTATGAGTGTATGGATACTAAGTACTTGAAATGTTGTAGAACAGATTTTAGAAAGAAGTTAAATAGTATATGTTTATAAAATGTTATTTGTTGAATTTCAGTTTGGGCATCAGATATTAATTTGCTTTCCTATGGAATTTTGTCATTTTCCATAATTATTATCAATAATCCTTCAATCACGCTTATTCTGATTATTGTTACTCTCCAGATTCTGAAAAGTTCCACGAGATGGTTGCAGCCACAGAATCTCCTCCAAGAGGAGGGTTTCGGTTTGATGATGAGAGTGAATTCCCTCCTGTCACTCAGAAGACTGAATGAAATCCAGAATGGGATGTGTGTTTGCATATCATGAAAAAGTGAAAAAAATGTACAGATTACACAATAGGGCTCTCCTGAGACAGGGCATCACTAAGTTTTTCTTCTTACATCTGTTTTGATTTGTTACTCGTATGAGAAATGGAATTTCACTGTTTCACCATTGCTGCTCTGTTGTGAGCAAAATTATTCTTTTTCATTCAGTGTGACATTTAACATTGATCACATATTTCTCAACTGTGAATTTATTTGCTTCCATTAGTGAACATTTATCCAAACTTTGCTTCTCTTTGAACCTATACAGGATATTCTTGAGCGCTATAAATAAAAGTGTGGATATGCAAGAAACCAATCACTTTGTGCTGCTCAGTCAATTTTCTCGAAGGACCATTTCATATTTTCACTTTTCATACAACTCTGGACACTAAGAAGTGTATTCTAAATAATCCGACAGTATGAACCATTTGGGGAGAGTATGCTAGAAAAGCATGGGAAACCATTCCAAAAAATCTTTTGAATTACAAAATGAAGGTAATATGATGATTGTGTTATCATTGAAGCCGTTAGTAATGCCAGTACAAAATATTAAGCAAGTGAGCTTTCCATACAGTGAACACCAGATGTAACTTCTTCTCTAATGCTTTCAGCTCACTGCCATTCTCATAAGTCTCATTTGTGTATTATAATGTTGCTTTTGAGGAAAGGGTTTTCCTAAATGTTGATATATATAAATATGTGTGTATGTATGTATGTATGCAAATATATCTTCTTTTTTAATATCCAAGCAATTATTGCAGTTTTTCTAATTTATAATGCCAGTGAAACAAAAATATATCAGGAGCTTTGTCCTTGGCACTACCAGCACCAGTGTTGCCAATTATTTTTTCAGTAAGTTGCTAGATCACATCTTGTTGGTCGCTAGAAATTCACTAGGTAATGAAAAATAGTGCTCTCTGCAACTTAGCAGAAAACCAGTTACATTATACAATGAAACTTCAATTTTGTGATTTCTGATATTAGGTTTTCCTCAATTTCATGATTCTTTCTTTTGGTCCCAAAGATTGACCCATAAGAATAGTGTTCAATTTTCATGGAAATACATTTCTGCAAATTTGCATTTTCCTCGAACTTAAGACCCAAATTTGAAGTCTGGATAATAAATATATGTACAGGTAGTCCTCGATTACCGTGGTAGTTGCATTCCTGAAATGTACTGTGTTGAGTAAGTTGCATTATGTAAAAATAATTTTCCCATAAGAATCAATGTAAATTTATAGGCTGCATTACAGGAGCACATAGAAAGACCAAATATTCAAATAATCCAGTAATGCTAAAATAAAATTCTCTGTTGATTGATACCAATGTCGACTGTGTTTCCTTGGCGTACCTTATGCCCTCCCCCTTTTCCTTCCCCCCACTTTCTTTTCGTTTTGAAGGTGCGTATTCGTAATTGTTATAAAATTCTCTGTCGATCGATACCAATGTTGACTATGTTCCCTCGTCATACCTTATGCCCTCCCCCCTTTTCCCTCCTTCCATTCTCCTTTTTGCTGCATATCCGTAAATTCCTCAGTCCTTTCTCCTTTTTGCTTCCTATTCGTAAATACCCCTCTTTTCCCTATCCCAGTTTTTACTATTGGAAGTCGGATTCTGGCAACTGGGAATTCGAGCATTTGCTACTCAAACATTTGGGACTATGGCAAGTGGGATTAATGACAACTGGGTTTTATGGCAAGTAGGATTCGAGCAGCGCGGACTAAACCAGGAGGATGGGTAAAGAGAGGAAGAGGGTGGGGAGGAAAGGGAGGGGTAGGTGGTGGGGAGAAGAACCTTGGGGCGGAGGAATATGTGGAGGAAGGAACAATAAAACAATAAAAATAATAGAAGAAAAATATATCAAAATAATTATTTTCCATATGAAACATAAAGGAGTTTATCAGACCCATGCATAATAGGGATACTGATCATTTTTAGCTTATAACTAAGCTCATACAATTTCAATGATCAAGAATTTTTGTAGATATCCATCTATTGACATGTACGAAGATGTCACAAAACCTTGGCATCCAGCACCCATACAAATTCAAGAAAACTACAAAATGAAGTGCTTGTGGGTCTCACAGACCCATGCTGGGCTTCCTAGGCTTAAATATTGATTCAAGACAATGTTTCTCCCTTCTTTCCGCAACATTACACTCCTTGACTCCATTACAGACCTTTTTTTCATCAAATCAAAGATCTAGCATTCTCAAAATTTACCCATCCCTCCCCTTCTCACAGTACATCACAAAACTTCAACCTCCCCTCTGACGTAACTTATGGAAGATCCCTTTGACGAAAATACAATTCTTTTAAATAAGGGCCGTTTGACATTCGTCAATACGTCTGCCTTTGAAGAGTACTAATACAGGACAGTGGTGTTGACTGTGAGATGGGATAGCCTCGGACCCAGGAGGAGCTGCACAACAGCAGGAGTGGGAGGAGCTGCACAACAGCAGGAGTGGGAGGAGCTGCACAACAGCAGGAGTGGGAGGAGCTGCACTTTAGAGTTGTGCACTGGCTTTAGAAAAACGTCTGGCAAAAACATGGTTCCTTTTATTATATAAAGAGACTAGTGATACCCACAAAAACTTTTGTAAAGTTTGTCAGAAATCTGCATATTTAAAAGTCATCTTAGAGAGGCAAATAATAATACACCAATTATTTTCAAATTTTTGTTATTAATACTTTAAATTGTTTCTTTTTATTGAAATATATAAAAAAATTCTCATATACAATTAATTCAACCATTTATTTCATTTTTTACTCATGAAATATTACCAACACAAATTTTATTTTACATCACAATGTGTTATTTTTAATTGATTAATAATAGCCCAATATCTCCTTATAAAATTAGACAACTGACATTTTGAATTTCATGTTTGTTTTTATAATTCATATGTGCTTCTCCCTTTCAAAAAAGGTAACATTCCAGTATTGAAATAAAGAAAGATTTTTTCTTTTGGTCGATCGTTAAAAATGCCCACACTCCACATGCAGTTTACTGAATAATAATAATCTGCAATTATTAATGTTGCAATCTATTAAGTTTGACGTGGCTGCAACTATAATTTTGATGTTTCATAAAAAGTGCAAAGCAAATAATGCAATTTTTTCAACTATTCGAATACTTAATAGACGCTAATTCAATCGGAGACAGCAATGTGTGTGTGTGCGATAAAACTTAGAAAAGACATTCGTATTTCTGAGAATTCTTCTCTGAAACATTTATACATCGCAAGAATAGGATATTTTTTAATTTTAGTCATCGAATAAAGCAAAAACAAAATTTGTCCATATTTACGTATTTTAATGAATGATGGAAAAAACTTTCCACATTGAAAAATTAAAAATCCCATGAAAACTTATGGGAAAATATAATCCTTAAGTCGAACCTGGGACACCTGTAAATTAAAATTTTTTTCCCATGATCTCCTAGTTGGCAGAAACAAAATGGCATTTACAGCATTACTCCATGACCAACTGTTCAAGAGATAAGAGGGAGAACAGATGGACAGACATTGAGTAATTATATATAAAAGATAATTGCTGGAGGTTTACCATTAGGGTGTGGAAGATGATGAAGAATCTAAATCCACTGGATTGGCTGTACCCTCACGTGATGCTCTGGTGGTAGATTGCTCTGGGTCTGCTGACTCAGCTGGTGTTCTGGAGGCAAAGAGTTTCGGCTCATCTGCAGATTCTCCAGCTGTTTTGGAGGTTGTAGGTCCAAGGTCCTTTGCAATTACTGCCTTGAAAAACTTATCCAACCTTAATTGGGTAGCAGATTTAATTTTTTTTCTTGTACAGTTCACAATAGCATTGAATGTCTTCATTAACACTCATCTGCATTTTGTAGTGTCTTTCTCGATGAGGGTCATCTTCATCAAAAATAGCCAATGCTGCTTTGATCAATTTGAAAGCTTCTGGTAACCTCTTGGTGGTTAACATTTTTGGAGGAGTGATAAGGTCAGCATCATCAGCATCCCCTTCAAAGCACATTTCCATCTCCTTCAGTTATTCATTAGATAACTCTTTTTCATCTGATTCCAGAATCTCTACAATATCTCCCTCTTCTACATTTTCAAAAGCAGCATCCTTTGCCAAGTCGATGGCGTTCTGCCTTGCTGCTGCTATATCTTTGTGGATCTCCATGTCCCTGGTGTCATTACCAAATGCAGGCCACAACTTCTTCCAAATTGCATTCATACATGATTGTGACACTTCAGGCCAACTCTCGCCAATGATGTCAATGGAATTTTTTATGATAAAAGAATATCAGAACTCCTTGACTATCATCTTATCTTCACAATCAGTATCCCAGATCAACTTTGCATATGTTCTACAAAGCTTTGAAGGCTGCAATAGAAGATGGAAGAAACAGGACTCTAATTTCGCATGAAAGGTCAACAAGTCTGGGTAGATGACCAGGATAATTATCCAAAATCAAAAGAATCTTGAAGTTAAGATTTTGTCGCACACAACATTTTCGCAGATCAGAATGAAGCAATATCTTTGAACCAATCCACAAAAATTGACAAAGTCATCCAGGCTGATTTTTTTTGTTTGAGTGACATTGAACAGGAAGATGACACTTAGAATAACCCTCAATGCTCTGGAGTTCTCCTATATTAATCCAATAGGTTGATTAGCCAAAAATACATAAACACATTCTGGGGTTCTCCAAATGAGACACCATCACAGGCTTCAATTTGTAATCACCAGAAGCATTGCCTCTCAACAGTTTGGTGTTATTAATATGTTTTACGCCCTGCTGATTCTCCTCTTGTGCCTACTTGCAATGGGTATCTAAGAGGTATTGCAATGAATAGCCGGATAGCATTGGAGAAGAGACATCTGGTGCCAACTTTTAGCCTATTCTTAATGAAGAGCACCGAGGGGGCCAACGGCTTAATGTCCCTTCCGAAGGATGGTATGTTGATTTGAGCGTGCTCCTCATTTCTCTTTTTCTCATTGGCTCACCTGCATCTCCTTAGTTCCAGCATGCACAAATAGGGGGTCGGGCATCCTTGAAAGTAATACTTAAGGATTCGAACCGGGTGTCGCTTTAGCTGGTGGGGCCAACACTCTAACCACTACACCACCGGCTCATCTGACAGTATGGTGCAGCGATATTTAGTAGCCTTAAACCCCAGTGCAGTCTTTTCCTTTTGAGCAATATTATGTCTTGGAGGGCATTTTTCCAGTAAAGTTTTGTCTCATCCACATTGAAGACCTGTTTTGGACTATATCCACCTTCTTCTATCACTTGCTGCAGTAACTTTGGAAATTCTTCTGCAGCCTGAAAGTCTGCTTGTGCTGCTTCACCGGCTACTTTGACGTTAAAACACTCAATTCATTCACAATTGGCAGAAAAAGGCTTGTCTTTGTTCTTGCCAGATTCCTTTCTTAAGTCTTCATAGTTCTAGCTTTCTCTTGTATAACATTCAAGCTGAGAGGCATATTCCTTTGATTTTGATGTTCAATCCAGACTGTTAAAAGTCTTTCCATGTTCTCCATTAATTCAGAGTGTGCATGAACTATCTTGGTAGCAGTTAATGGTGTTATATTTTTGTAACCTGCCTTAATTTTGTTTGCATTGCTACGCATTGTATGCAATGTGGATTCAGTAAGTCCCTTAGCTCATTGAATGTCCACATTTCATTCACCATGACCAAATCTCTGCAGCACATCTATTTTTATATTCAAGGAAATGGTTTCCTTTTCTTATTTGACGTAGCATCACTATTCTCACTGTTTGATAATACCATATTTACCCAAATCCAAGGTGACCTCTAATCTAAGATGACCCCTCCCTTTTCTGGACTGTCAAAACAGAAAAAAGGTTTTATGATCTAATACATATGACTGCTGCAAAAATTAAAAATTCCACAAAACTAGCAAAAATTTTATTGGGTCCCATAATTTTCTTGAATATCATAGGTCCTTATATTACATCAGTCATCATCACCCTCTATGCTCTTGGTTGTTGCCCTCACCATCTTTATCACTCTGAACTTTGTCTGTAAACTCCCTCAAAACATCATCTTCACTTCCATCAATGGCATTGGATAAGCGGCACTTCTTAAATGCACTCACAATTACTTCTGTATTTATCTGTTGCCATGATGCCTTGATCCATTGGCAGAGCATTGAAATAGCAAGTTTCTTTTTGGTGTTATAGGGTGATCTCCACTCAGTAACCACTCTGAATGTAAACCTTTTAAATTATCTTTAAATGGCTTATTAACAGCAACATCAAGAACATTAAGTTGTGATTTCATTCCTCCAGGTATTATTACAAGCAGTATTCATTGCATAAATTGAATCTTTAACTTCAGGAGTTGTGTCCTTTGAAGGCATCTGATACAAGCATCCCTCTTTTTCTTAATAGCGCTCCTGGTCTTCTATTCCAGACAATGTGTAACCAATCTCTCAAAGTTCTTTTGACAATGATCCATTATCATGACATCTGACTATAATTCCTGTAGGCATTGTTTTTGTTTTAGGATAACATATGGTTGTAATTAGGGATGGGACAATCGGTTCTTTGGTTCTTCCGGTTTTCTCAAGAACCGAAATAACCAGAACAGACTATTTATAATCCGGTTATTCGGTTCTGATCCTTATTTCAATAAAAAGCTTGGAAAGATGCACACATCCTGCATGTATACACACGAGGCAGAGATGTTCTTTACGATTTATACAATCATGTGACAAAAGATAAATATTAATGGTTTAGTATAATGTCTATGAACTGAAATGCCAGTAGTGATGCCAAGAATATGTCGAATTTTTAATTCACTGACTAATTTCCTAATCAATTGTAATTAATAAAACAATTGACAATTATTTAAAAGTTATCTCACTGGAATAGTAGTAATGTAATCATTATGTTCACATTCATTCCTTCGTCGTAAATTGCCCATTTCTTATCACTTGCAAACACTGTCTAAATGTAAAAAATAGACATATTTACATACATTTCTTCATCGTAGATTATCCATTTTCCTAATGTTGTGTGCGCATGAAAGAAAATTAAATTAATTAGGTATTTGCAGCAGTTGTTGTGTACATTAGTCATCACGAAGATTGTTTTTGTTGACAAAAATAAAACGGGTCCTAAGTGAATTACGACTTGCTTGTTTGATTTTCTTGAAATCAGCTACTCCTTTGATAAAAATCTAGTGAACAAAACATATGTTATTTGATTAGTTCTACGAAGTTCTTTAAAGACTTTTTGTAAAGAATGCCTAAAAATGATTTTCTTGGAAGCAGATGCTAACCGAAAAGCGACCGCCTCACTTCGCCATATTTTTCTGCGATGGCATTCGATTTTCGATACATATATCGATGATGGAAGTTGTTTGTTGACTATGAAATAAATTTTTATGCTGGATGTGTTATCAGTTTCAAACAGGATGAGCAAGTCTGAATTTCCTTTATTTCATGAGGGAAAAGAGCTTTGTAGCATGTACAAAAATCAGGACGATGAATCAGTTCAATGAACAATAGTTCCACAAAAACATCTATCAAAAAATGAACGATGGGTTTTAAACTTCGGTATTCAATATTTGGCTAGCGGCAACGTGATTTTATACTAGAAATTCAAGCAGTATTTTGAGTAAAATCCATCAGCTTGAAGTGTTACTATAATTTAATAACAGAAATAAATTTTATTTTGTTGTGTAGTAATTTTGAATAGATATCCCGCAGATAATTTTTAAATTTAACTGATTTATTGTGAACCCTAACAACAAAGCCATGTTGGAAGTTTGGAACATCTTTAGAATTGACAGTACAAACGACAAATACACTATATGCAACTATTGTAAACCTAGAATAGCACTTCTAAGCTAACAGAACCGAAACTGAGAACCGGGATCAGATTTATATATATAACTGGAACCGAGATCAGATTAATATAACCGGAACCAGAATGGAAAAAGTGGAACCGTCCCATCCCTAGTTGTAATTTTAATCCATTTTCTAAAACAGCCAACATTAATGTAACTCGTGTTTTTCTGTTGCCTGACTTTATTATTGCAGATTTTGCACCCTTTTCATTTATAGCATAATTTGTTAAATACAGAAATTGCGGTGAATTACGCCGTCATTTGTTTTGACAACTGCGAAATGATATTTACCAATAGACAAGAAGTTTAGTTAATTTTTGGGAATAGTTCACGTAATAATTATTAACTTAACATCATTCAAAACTAAAATTGAATAGTTCTCTAATTCGTTAAATAACACGTAATTTGAATGTATTCGGTATATATTTCGAACACGTATTCAGGCATAGGTATAGTTCGTTCATTCATTGAAAGGGTTTGTTATTTGAAAGGAATGCAAGACAAAATCACAATTAGAGAATTTATGGCATTCAAAACTAAAATTCAATAGTACTCTAATTCGTAAAATAACACGTAATTTGAACGTATTCGGCATATATTTCGAACACGTATTCAGGCATAGGTATAGTTTGTTCATTCATTGAAAAGGTTTGTTATTTGAAAGGAATGTAAGACAAAATCACAATTAGAGAATTTATGGCATAAAACCATTGAATGGGTAAATTCCAGTGACATGCCGTCATTTGTTTTGGCATCTGCAAAATGATATTCGCCAATTGACAAGAAGTTTAGTTCAGTTTTGGGAATAGTTCACGTAATAATTATTCACTTAACATCATTCAAAACTAAAATTCAATAGTTCTCTAATTCGTTAAATAACACGTAATTTGAATGTATTCGGCATATATTTCGAACACATATTCATGCATAGGTATAGTTCGTTCATTCATTGAAAGCAGCGGCGAACGTCTGCCTAGGGCCCCAACCTCGGCGGGGGCCCCGACCAGGGGCCGAAATGGTACACATTGAGGACACGGAAAATAATATGTCAATTTTATATATAAATGTAAAAATTATAATGTGTAAAAAAGTATAGTTGGTACTTGTCTATTTCATTTCTAAGTCTGCTTGTCTATTTTCTAAAGTCAAAGTACGTTAAATAAATAAAAAATAAAAGTAAAGTTTGTTTTTTGCTAAATTACCAAAAAGGGGGCCCCGACTCTGTTAACTGCCTAGGGGCCCTGGGTCTCTATGTCCGGGCCTGCCTACAAGTAGTTTAAAATGTTCCTTTGTTTCAATTATATGTAGGTCATGTAAAGTAGTCATGAATGGCCTGATTGAAAGGGTTTGTTATTTGAAAGGAATGTAAGACAAAATCACAATTAGAGAATTTATGGCATAAAACCATTGAATGGGTAAATTCCGTCGACATGCCATCATTTGTTTTGACATCAGTGAAATGATATTCGCCGATAGACAAGGAAAGTTTAGCTCTTCGCTTTTGGGAATCGTTCGCGTAAATTGTTCACTGAACGTCATCGCTCAAAAATAAAATTCAGTAGATATCTACTTCGTTAAATAACACGTCATTTGTACGTATATTTCGAACTCTATGTATTCAGTATAGGTATAGTTCATTCAATCATTTAAAAGGTATGCTACAAATTTTTGTTTGAGAAAAAATCACTTAAAAAATAATACTGCATTAATTTTAATCTGGATAGTAAGTTTTCATTGAAAATTTTCAGTAAATGTAATTATTTTATCTTATGCTTCATATGTACAAAAAAACGTAGATAAATATGTAAACTTATTTTATACCCGAATGTAAGATGACCCCTAATTTTCACAAGATGAAATTCGGAAAAACCCTCATGTTGGATTCGGGTAAATACGGTAATTAATTATTAATAAGGGCTACAGAGATAATTCAGGATAAAGCAAGATAAGTGTTAGCTGAAGACACCATGGGTGCGAAGGTGTTAAACCCACTGACCATTCTACCTGCATGTAGTTAGAAGAATTCGTATTGGAAGTCTTAAATGAGTTAAGGATTTCATTTCAATTGTCATTATGTATACATTAAGCTGTGACAATGTAGTTTCAATGGTGCATCTTTTTATCAAGTGATGGCAATCGTATGGGTCACCACTGGTTTATCTTACATGGCTAAGTTTGCACAAACAATGTCGCCTTAAATATATTCACAACCTAGGTTTTGATGCTTAGTGTCATCATCAGATGATACAGAGTGGTTCAATATGTATATATCAAAAAGAAGAATAGGGTAGAAAGAGGAGGTGGGGTAGGGTTGTCACCTTTCTCTAAATCAATTCCTGGACATGACAGCCTTCCAATCGAAAATTGTCAATCGGGTCAGGGAGGGGGGAGGGCAACATTTTCATTTTAGAGATTGGTATTGCACCAATTCTCTTTAAGATTTTCTTTCTGAAAAATTTATTTACTGATAACGTAAGTGTAAGCTTTCGGTTCGCAGCTCTTTGTTTCAATCATTGCTGAAACAAATCAGAACTCACTATGGAGAGATGGCTGCATGTCGAGGTCCACCTGTACCCGCCCAACCTCCCTACCTTTAGGGCAGTTTTTACTTTTGGTTCTCAGTCTCTCTTAGTTGTGAATTTCGGTATCTCCTTCCGTGATTGCAGTCAAGCTCAAATGAAGCCATCCCGATTTTTGGCATGTCTATCATCTCCCACAGGTGCTTCGCACCTTCTTCACCCATGGGGCAGTGTTTGATTTCGAACCAAATTTTGCCAGATGAAGGATCCTGTTGGCAGCTGTCAACCATCTTGACTGCACAAGGCATCCAGGGTTTTTGCTTGCAAATAAAGGGGAGAATTTGCCTCTCGCTACTGCTTGACATATCTGTAGAAGATATTGCCGATCAGTGCTGTGAGAGATGAAAGACAGGCCAAGATATCTAAGTAAGGTTAACAAGAAGATCATGCTACCTGTTATACATAGGAATGCCTATTTCAGGCATCCAGAAGGCATACTCCCCTCCATGTTAGAGGATGATTGTCAATATATCAAAAAATTCGCAGTGAACAGAATCCTTAAAGCCAGAGAAGAATTTACAGGCGATGTAATTTGGGAATTCAAAATCCCTGACCTAAACTTCGACATCTAGGACTACAGCCGGCTGATCAACTGAGAAACTCGCGAAGTCATGGAACCTCCCCTAATCAAGATAATTCCGACAGAGACACTTCAAAAGATGTTGACAGAATTGAAATGGACATTCTGAAAATTCCATGGCACACATAGACCATAGAGAGATGCTTAAGGCTTGTGACTAGGGTTGCCACCTCTCCCGGAATTAACCGACCTTAGATACATCCAGGGGTGTGCTGGAGCCTGCTCGCGTGAGCCGGTTGTTAAATTTTCAAGAATTTTGCGAGCCGGTTGTTAAACACGGCAATGATTATAAACATAAGGTATGAAAATATACAATTAAATAAATTATATTAAAACAAAGGTATTAAAAACTCAAAACTCATCACTTCTTAATTATTTTACTACAATTTACTATTATCTACCCAGATAGCACGAAAATTTTCGTATCCAGCGACAAGGATTGACGATTTGGATACGAAGCATCATCCCATATTAAACGAGCGAGAGTGCGGCCTTGGATAGAATCGCATACGTAAGAAGAAATCGTTTTCTCGGCTCAACATTCTCTACACATTTCAGGAAAACGAGACCCTGCAGCATTGATGAAAGAAGTCACTCAAACAACTCCTCGTCGAGCTATAAAAGTTAAAAAGGCTTATGAATCATCAACATTACTACCCACACTATACACCGGAGAAGCGCTGGCGCTTCTTGTTGAGAACGACCTGACAAAGTCGCAGTACATTAACATTAGAACAGGTGCAATTTCTTTACGTGTCTCATTATTAATTTCGCCTCTCTTCCCCCTTTCCAATATAAAGTAACGTTCTCCAGCTTTCAACGCACGATTAAAAGTATTTCGGGACTTTGTTATCTTCTCACCTTCTAAGCTGACACATTGTAACCAACTTGTGATTTTCTATCAAAAAACAGTGCAATTTGTCATACAATTGCATCAGAGTTCATAGATAAAATGATACATTAAACCAATTGTTCAGAAATGCATATGAAATATTTTTTCCGACTACATTTGGCTTTTCGCCCACAGAACAAACTGTTTTGAGGGGCATTTGAGCGATAAGCTTGTATATGGTGACTGAGGAAATCAGTGTTTTTGTAAGTCTGGTTCCAGTAAGTTGCAATGCTTTTCTGGAAAAGTGTTGCCATGATATCTTGATTTCTTCATATAACGGAAGTTATGGGTGTAAGCTAAAAAATAAGGTATGTGTTTTAGCTCAAAATTTCTGTTATTTTTTTAATTATACAAAGAAATCATTAACAGGCTAATGCCGGCACTGGGTTTCTCTCCTCTCTTCTTTGGCTGAAGAAGTTCTCTAACCTACAGCATCCCTACCATGCGTGGTAGTTAAAAATAACATACCTTCCTTCCCTCCCTTTGGGGGTCAAGGATAAGATACTTTTTTACTGCATCGCTACTTCGACCTGAAGATGCCGACAGGAAGGTCAGCGAACTGTTGTCAGTCTACAAATTGATTAACGTGGTGACCACCCAGAAATATGAAGCCTTCAAGTCAACAGCACAACGAAAGCCTTCAAACAAACTACAATAATATTAGGTTGCTATTACCTCACCGGTTTTTTGTTATCAGGCCAATCAGATTTATTTCAGCAAATTTGTAATATAAGCCTGCTCAGAAAAGGCCCAATGCCCTCTAAGAAGGTCATTTTGTTTTAACTTGCAAAGAAGAGCACTTCTAAATCAGAAACGCTACTTTTTCATAAGTATGAATTATTCTTTTACTTTAGTAATAAAATTAATGACTTTTTAATAGACTATACTATTACTATTTCTTTGTTGAAAATCATTACTTACCAATAAAATGGTATCACTATAATTTTAAATATTTGTTTTGGTAGCATTTATAAAAATTAAAACAAAAAAGGATGGTATGTATAAGCTCTTTGCCTTTTTAGATTATGAAAAGATCATATGAATCAGGGACCCAGAAGTGGAAAAAAAACTTAAGACAAGCTGAAAGGGAAAAGCAGCTAAGTTCATTAGAAACACTCCTATTTAAAGATTCCAAACAAGCATTTACAAGTTTTTCTTCTTTTCCACAAGATGCTGAAAATTCACTTGCAGTGCAACAAATAACAAAACTATCGACTCTAATATAGATAGACCAAAATTCAAGAAATTACGGTAAATAATAATTATGATTACATTGGTTTATGGCCAAACAATATAACAAGTGTATTGACTGAAGTATGTCTCATAAAAAAGTCACAGAATATAGGAGATATGACAAATCTTAAGATGGAATATATTGATGGCAATAAGAAATATTGTAGAGGTACCGTCGCATACCATCACAAAAAAGCACTGTGTATAGGTATTTCTGTTTTGTTCTATAGGTGGATTATCAGTATTAATATATTTGTAGTGTAATGAGACGTTTCTAATAAGAGTTGTGAAGTAATATATTAAGTTTTATATGTATATGTTTAGGAATTCCTCTTTTGTTTTATAGCTGAATTATCAATATTGCAATGCATTTCTAGTAAAAAAACTCCATTTGTATTAATTTTTATTTGTATAAAAAAGGGTGCTTCAAGTTAAACAAGCACCTAGCGCCTCCAAATACCATAATGCACCACTGTTTATTTTTGATGAAATCATAAAATTCCAAGCAAGTCATGTCAAAATTTAATTTTGTTTGTAATTCTGCTTTAACTGCTTCCAACCTCAAATGATTTCTTTCGTCTGTCCATGTGTTTCCCATAATGGAAAATACCCTTTCTGTATGAGCATTACAAACAGATATTGAATACATAAATTGTACTAATTTTTATAAATTTTGTAAAATACCAGTTCCAGACATTATAAATATTTAACCACTTTTCGATTCCAGAAACATGTGATTTAACAATTTCTGGTAATACTGCTTTTACTAATATTTGTTCTGAATATAAATTATCAACGATAGTAACATTCCTTAATTTAAGATTCTCTACACACAGCTTCAATTGTGACCATTTGATATCACTCCTTAGTTCAAAAATACTGAAATGGATGAATGGTGAATTATCAAAATCTAAGTAATTCCCGATATATTGGCTCACCCTTGAATAGAATTTTCTAAATTCTTTTCTTATTTTTTTTCGCCTGTGAAATGGTCAGACGTCTCAAACCCGCCTTAACACCATAAAATTCGTCCTTATTCCTTTGACTTAGCTGAACATCCAAGTACTTCATGATTCTATATAATGAAGGAGAGGAACAAGACTTACTCTCCAATAACAACATTTTCTCATGAAAGATACCAGCGACGAGATGTAAAAAAGACAAATAAATTTCTGCTACAGATATACTTTCATCTGCAGGTTATGTTTCTCCGCCTTATGCAACAAATTTCCATATTAGTTTGTCACACATTTTTTGCCTTGCTTTATAAAGTAACGTTTTAGGACAGGCCACTTTTCTACAAGCCTACTGACCGATGGATATAATGACAACCATCTAGTTGGAACATGGCCACAAATTTCCACTCGTTCTACTACCACAAATTCACAAAAAATTTTCAGTGTCTCTACATTTTTTGTAGTGGAAGAGAATCCATTGTAAATTTTTATGATTAAAGTTTCCACATCCATGCTTAAAACCTTTGATGCATTCTTAGCAGCATTATTTAAAATAATAATTTGCTGCAATTAAGGATGAGTTATCTTCAATTACACAATTAAGGGGAAATATTGGTCACTTGTCTCGAGAGTACCTTGAGCTTAAATGAAAATAATAGAGAGTGAAATGAGAATGAAAAATTCAAAACTGGAAACCCAGGGCAAAGGCCGGGTAAATAGCTAGTTATCTATATATAAAGAAAGAAAGGAACAATACTGTATTTACTCGCATATAAGCTGCCACTGCATATATGCCGCACCCTTGTTTTTTGAGACTGAATCTAAGGAAAAAAAAGTTTCGGAAAATAAGTGTAGCTTCAAAAATCACGATTAGGCATAAAACATTCTGGGTAATTACTAATATGTATCATTAACTGTAGACAAATATCAGTAAATACTGGTATTGTTTGTATTAATAAAGTATTTCAGTGAATATTTGTAACGATCAGCAATATATTCATTTGCGGGATACAAAGTAAAAAATTACCGAAAATCTTGGAATGCCCATTTTACCCAAACAAGCTGCACGTGAAAATCGACGAAAAATCACAGGGACTTTGGAACCGAAAGAAATGCCAACAAAATGTTTCTTACAATAGAATTTTTGGGATATGAGACTAAACTGTGACGATGCCTTGATATCTGTCAAACTACGGAATTTTTCTCGTGGGTCCCTGGAGCCACCATAGCGATCGCCTGCAAAAACTGATGTCCGTAACTCCATCATCAATAATAATACCACTTCCTTTCCTTTTTATTTGTTTTGGTGATTATGTTGTGTTTTTATACGTCACACTGCACACTGAATCACCCAGCTATTTAGTGAAGTCATAGTGAATTTCAACGATTATCTCACTTTTTGGATTTTCCGATTTTGTTTCTTCACATATAAGCTGCATTCTCATTTTCGAGATGAAAATTTTGGGGAAAAGTGCAGCTTATATGCATGCATATAAGCCCAGCAGCAGCATTCTTTATGTATTTTGTAATCGTCAAAAACAATGGAATACCTTTTTAATGTCAAATAGTTCCTTCTTTGTAGGGAAAATCGTTTTGTCAACCATTGTTGTATTTTTCACGAAAAAACAATCGTAATGGGAATGGAATCGAGTATGGATTTTTTGCTAATCTTTATAGCTCTCAATTTTAATACAATATTAAACTAGGCATGAGATGTCGGTGATAATCAGTGGCAGAGCCAGGCTTTTGTTATGGGGAGGGCTTTTGGAGCCAGGCTTTTTTATGAGGGATTCATGGAGCCAAGGTTTTTTATGGGGGGCTCAAGGAACCAGGATTTTTTTATGGGAGGGCTCAAGGAACCAGGGTTTTTTTATGGGGGAGCTCACAGAACCAGGGTTTTTATGGGAGGGGGCTCATGGAACCAGGGTTTTTTTTTTGGGAGGCTCACAGTCGCGGTATTTTTATAGGGGGGTTCACAGAGCCAGGGTTATTTTATGGGGAGGGCTCTTGGAACCAGGGTTTTTTTATGGGGAGAGCTCACGGAACCAGGGTTTTTTATGGGGGCTCACAGAGCCAGGATATTTTTATGGGGGGAGACTCATGGGGCCAGGGTATTTTTATAAGGGAGGCTCATGGAACCAGGGTTTCTTCATTAGGTGCACACAGAGCCAGGGCATTTTTATGGGAGCTCACAGAGCCAAGATTTTATAATGGGGGGGGGGGGGGGGGAGCACACGGAACCAGGGCTTTTTATAGGGGAGCTCATTTCAAGTTCACATTGACACTAAGCATCACATGACCTTATCATTGTGGTGCTCAATTTAGATGATAATGTGAATAAAAAAAATTACTTATTAGATAAATAAAACTTATCAATACTGAAGAAAAAAAATTTCCAGTGCGGGCCAAAATTATGGGGGTGAGCTGGGGGCCAGCTTCCCTCCCCCCGGCTCCGCCAATGGTGATTATTGTTGCTGAATATTTTTAATTCATATATTCTACAGGTAAATTATTATAATAAAAGCCTAGATGGTGGGGTTTGTGTATAATGCTGACGTTGTCAATGGCACTTTTTAACGCATTGACGTTCAATCTTAGAATTTAAACTATGTATAAGGAAAATTAATGAAGTTTCTTATTCTATTCATCTTTTTTCACCTACCATTCAAAATATCTCATAGTAAACATTTAAATCGTATATTTTGGGAAAATATTGGCTTTTAAACGGGATGTTGCCTTGCCGACCATGTTATTGTTAAACTTCAAGGATCAATTGCTATCTCAACCTCCATACGTGTAATATATATGAGTGCATAGATTGCCTTGATGCACTGATGGTGTAGTGGTTAGCGTGTCGGCTTTCTATTGCAAAGTTCAGAGGTTCAAACCCCTCGAATGGAGGTTTTATAAAAAAAAAACTATCATCAGTGCCTGGCAGTAGGCAGCAGTACTGTCAGTATGGTATAGAGCCGAAAACATATGATGTAGGTTGGGTCTATATCCAATACAGCTGTAGGCGTGATCAGGACGATTTGAACGGCTACAGTACTGCAATGTGGAAAGCAAGAGGGAAACTACCACATTACAACCCCTAGTAATGATTATATGGTTGGACAATATGAGTTCTCTCAAGGTAAAACAATCCGGAGGTAAAATAGTCCCCCAATCGGATCTCCGGGCGGGGACTGCCTTGAGGAAAACATTTGTCGAAAGTAATTTACGAATAGGCACTTGGAACGTAAGAACTATGAAAAAGGCAGGAAAGCTAGAGAACTTGAAAGAAGAAATGAGAAGAAATAGAGTTGACATTATAGGGCTAAGCGAAACTAGATGGGAGGGAGAAGGACAGTTCGACTCGGAAGAATTCACGGTAGTTTATTCTGGAGGAAATAGTGGGGAAAGGGGAGTAGCTCTGGTACTTAGGAAAGATATGATGAAAAGCGTGACAAAGATAATAGCAACGAAGGATAGACTGATGGCAATAAAGCTAAAAGCAGTCCCAGTGGACATGCTGATGATCCAGGAATATATGCCAACGTCAGCTCGTGAAGATGAAGAAATCGAGGAGATTTATGAGAAAATTAATGACATTTACGAAGAAGACTGAAGAGGAAAGGTTAACTGCATAATAATGGGAGATTGGAACAGCATAGTCGGAGAAGGACAGGAAGTAAATGATGTCGGGCAATAGGGACTTGGGAAGAGAAATCGAGGAGGGGAAAAACTGGTAGAATTCTGCATCAATAATGACATTGTAGTGACTAACACATAGTTCAAAAACCATAAACGAAGGTTATACACATGGAAAAGCCCAGGAGATAGAATGAGATGCCAAATAGATTACATCCTAGTAAAACAAAGATTCAGAAACAGCATAAAGACTGCCAAGGCATTACGAGGATAAGACACTGATTCAGATCACAGCCTTCTAATACTTGACGTCAGTACAAAGCTCAAACCAATAAGAAAAACGAGAAGAGAAAGACAGACTTGGGACCTAGAAAACTGAAATAAAGGCAGGATGTAGTCAGCATGAAGTTGGAAGATCGCCTAAGAAATTTGGAAAACAAAGCAAAGACCGTGGATACAGAATGGGAACAAATTAAAACCAGTATCAAGGATACCTTTGATAAAGGGATTGTAAAACAAGAGAAGAAAATCAGGAAACCATGGATCACGAAGGAAATGCTGGAGAAAATGAATGAGAGACGAAAATGGAAAAACGTTAACAGTGAAGAAGGTAGAGCCAACTATAGGCGTATAAACAATGAGTTGAGAAGGGTAACAGATAAAGCTAGAGAAAATTGGATAAAAGGAAAATGTGATGAAATAGAACAAATGGAGAAGTTAGGACGGTACAATATGATGTACGCTAGGGCACTGGAATTAGAAGATAAGAAGTCTAATGGAATTTGTGGTAAGGGAATTATGAATACGGATGGGAAGATAGTCTCAGAAACAAAGGATGTAGCACAGGTATGGGAGGAATACATTAAGGTATTATACAGCAAACAGGCAGGAGCGGCAAAAATTGAACTGGAAGATGAGGAAAATATTGAAGAAGACAACTTAGGACCAAGTATTATGGAGAGCGAAGTAGAAAAAGCGATAGTGGAAATAAAGAAGGTGAAAGCCATGGGCAGCGATGGAATACCGGCTGAGATACTTAATGTCATAGGATCAGAAGGACTAAAAGCGATCACGAAATTAATTAATAAGATTTACGACACGGGAGAGTGGCCTCGAGATTTCCTAGAAGTAACAATGATCCCTCTAAAGAAGAAGCCAAAGGCAATGCAGTGTAAAGATTACAGAACGATAAGCCTTCTGTCACACACGTCGAAGATCATCACGAGGATTCTTAATAAAAGGCTGGAGAAAAAGGCAGAAGAAATAATAGGGGAAGATCAATTCGGTTTCAGAAAAGGACGAGGAACTAGAGATGCTATAGGAGTAGTTAGAATCATATCAGAAAGGGCAATAGAATACAGTCAAGATATCTGCGCATGTTTCGTAGACTGGCAGAAGGCCTTTGATAGAGTAAATTGGGTAAAGTTGATGAAGATATTAAAGGATATAGGTGTAGACTGGAAAGACAAGAGACTGATTAGGAATCTATATGAGAATCAAGTTGTAAAGGTAAGGTTTGAGAATGTGGACACCTGCGGAATAAATATCGGTAGAGGAGTAAGACAAGGCTGCTGCCTATCGCCAACCCTATTCAATATATATGGAGAAAGTCTAATGCAAGAAGCTTTAGAAGGCACAGGAGATTTCAAAATTGGAGGAAGGATTATAAGAACAGTAAAATATGCAGATGATCAAGTACTTCTAGCAAGAAAGGAAGAGGAGCTACAAAAAATGATAAATAGACTAGTGATAACAGGAAGAAAATACGGTATGGAAATAAATAGAGAAATCCAAGGTCATTCGAATATCAGGTAAAGAAGAGAATCTGAACATAAGTATTGGGGGAAAGCCTTTAGAACAAGTTTCAGAATATAAATACCTTGGAAGCATCATAACATGAGAAGCAAAATGTACGGATGAGATCAGAACTAGAATAGGAAAAGCAAAAGCGGCTTTCAGGAGAAAGATACAACTACTTACAGGGAATATAAGGGATGATATCCGCAAGAAGTTGATAAAATGCTACGTATGGAGTATAGCATTGTATGGGGCAGAAACATGGACGCTAAGGAAAAATGACATCAAATACTTGGAAAGCTTTGAAATGTGGACTTGGAGGAGAATGTTGAAGATAAAATGGACAGGTAGGATGAAAAACGATGAAGTGCTACGAAGAATAGGTGAGAAGCGAATGATTATACAGACTATCAGAAAGAGGAAGGCTAACTGGGTTGGACATTACCTGAGGAAAGAGAGTATGATTAAAGATGTGTTAGAAGGAAAACTAGATGGAAAAAAGGAAAGAGGTAGGAAAAGGTTTCAGCTGATAGATGATTTGAAAGGGAAAGAGTTATCAAGATATGAAGAGGACAGCGGAAAATAGGAGTATATGGAGAACCAGGTTTAACCAAGAATAATCACGGACCTGTCTACAGACAGACTACCTATGATGAGATTGCCTTAAATTATCGTAGAATTTTTTGCGAAAATATGTAATCCTAATGGGACTGGGATTTAGTTCAAATTATTTTGCTTATCTAAATGACTATATAGATGTAGAGTAAGAGATAGATAGATAGATAGATAGATAGATAATCGTCTTTATTCGGGCGAAATTTAGACCAGAAGGTCCATTCTTACATTTAACCCTTCGTCAATATGATAAGTACAAGAAAAAGAATAAAATAAGGTATAACAAAATACACTATATAAACATTATGTACCTAAATCATACAAATTAAAAAGATAAAATTGAATACAGATTTGTGTTTGTGGGGAAAATCTAGGTAAAAACAGACATGTCCTCCCTAGCAAAACCCACGCAGGAAAACACCCACTAAGAAGGGGGGTGTGAAAAACCTGCGAAAACCCTAGATAGTGTACATTTGGTAATACAAAACTACAACATTAAATAGGAAGGAGTATGTACAGTGGGAGAGTTCGTATATACAGCGTAATTATATACCGTCATAAAAAAAGTACACGTAAAGGTAATAGCGTAATGTAAACAAGAAATATACAAGTATGCAGAATGAGATGAAATATACATGAAATATATACAATGAATGAATATAAAGAATGTTGTTGGGGCATGCATATTATAAGAAAGCAGGAAAAGATATAAAATACATAAATAATATAATACAATATAAAATAATAAAAAAAAAAATACAAACAACAGAAGAAAGAATATATATATACACATACATATACATATATATACATATATATATATATATATATATATACATACATACATACACACACACATACACACACACACATACATACATATGTATACATATAAACAATACACAAAGTATATAAAAACAATACAAAATTATATTAAGAGATAGAATATAATATAAGACAATACATAAAAAAAACATGAGTAAGGATAATTTATGGGGAGTGTAAAGAGATGATTAAGGATTACTTTGTTGTTTAAGAAAGTGAGTGACACAGGTGTGTTTGAATGAGTTTAAAGAGGGAGATGTTTTAAAATTCTCATCTAAGTTATTCCAGAGTCGGCAACCGGAGACTTGAAAGGATTTATTGTAGATATTCGTCCTGTGATGAGGAATAAGGAGGTTATTCTTGCCTCTAGTATCCCGCTTGTGTACTGTGTTGATTTCATTGAAGAGGGAAGAGAGGTAGTCAGGTTTGTTATAAGTAAGGATTTTGTACATTTGCATCAGGGTATGTAAGTTCCTTCGAGCGTCAAGTTTGAGCCATGAAAGATTATTGTAATGTTCGCTAATGTGGTCGCTCTTTTTAAGGTCACCGATGAATCTCATGCAGGAGTTTTGTGTGCGTTGAAGTTTTAATGCCAATTCACAGGAGAGATCATTATAAACAACATCACAATAGTCAAAGTGAGGAAATAGGAGTGTGGTCACTAAGAGTTTACGTAAGGAATTAGGTAATAAGTTTTTGAGTTTTTTGAGAGAGTGCAAGGAGGAATTGATGGTACTATAGATTTTATTGGTATTAGGAGCCCAAGATAGAGTTTCATCTACTATGACACCGAGGTTGACTACTGATTTTTTAAAATGCAATGTGGACCCCTCAAGCGATAGAAGAGGAGATTCGCTATGATCTATGGAAGCCAATAGTTTGGGGTAACCGATAATAATAGATTGACTTTTTGCGGGGTTGATCTTCAGAAAGTTATTTGAGCTCCAAAGAGAGAGAGAAGCTAGATCAGAGTTGATTTTAGCGACAGCATCGGGAAATTCAGGTACGCGAGAGTGATAGTAGATTTGGAGATCGTCAGCATATAGGTGATAATTACAGTGAGTGAGGGCATTTGAGATATCATTAATGTACAGAGAGAATAGCAGGGGGCCAAGAATAGAACCTTGCGGAACGCCTCTATTTACATTTAAGGGACGAGATGATAAATCATGAGTAATAACCTTTTGAGAGCGGCCATTTAGATATGAGCGAAACCAGTTTCGAGAAGCGAGTGAGAAGTGCAAAAGTTCAAGTTTGCATAGTAGGATGTCTTTGTCGATGGAGTCGAAGGCTTTACTGAAATCCAATAGTGTTAGAATGGTGATTTTTCTCTGATCCATTGCTTTGCGGACGTCGTCCGTTACTTTCAATAGTGCGGTAGCTGTGCTATGCGATTTACGAAAACCAGATTGGAACGGGTCAATGAGATTGTTTTTTGAAAGGAAATGAGTTATTTGCTGATGTGCAAGTCTTTCAAACGCCTTGGAGAGAACAGGCAAGAGACTAATTGGTCTGAAATCAGCGTTTTCGTGAGAATTGTTTTTCTTGGGGATAGGACGGACAAGAGCTGATTTCCATGAAGTAGGGTATTTAGATTGAAGAATAGACCAGTTAAAGATATGAGTGATAATGGGGAGAATGATAGGAATTAATTTATTTATTAGTATTATAGATACGCCGTCATCTCCTATTGCAGTTGACTTAATTGCACGAAGTGATTTAACTACCTGTGGTTGTGTGAGTGGTGTAAATTCAAAGATTGTATTTGAGGTGTGATTGGGTTTGAGGCTACGGATACGTTCAATAGTTTCAGATTTTAGGCCTACATCTATGGTCGTGGGAGGTTTAGTGAAATGAGCGTTAAGCTCGTCAAGGGACAGGTTTGGTGGAAGTTGCATATCTTTATTTTTACCAACACCCAAGTTCCGTAATTTTTTCCATATCGAGGACTGTGTTCGTGCAGAGTTGGTTGAATCGTGTACATATTTAATTTTAGCGTTGCGTATAAGTTGTTTAGTTTTATTTCGCAATGATTTATACCGCGATAGTAAATAAGGATCCTTAGATTTCTTAAAATCACGATAAATGCTGTCACGGCGGGACATAATCGATTTTATTTCTGGAGTTAGCCATGCAGCATGTGGCTTAGAGACCCGAATGATTCTGGGAGGGGCAAACTTTTCAAGTAGCTGAGACATATATAAATTAAAAGTCTGAACTTTATCGTCTATGTCTTCTAGGTGCTCGATTAAATGCCAGGGTAGGAGCGCCGCATCTGATGTTAATAGTGATTCATTAATAGATTTATAGTCGCGAACCTTTATGAATTTCTGCTTACGTTTTTGACAACGTAGGGAGTAAGCAATGTAAATCATATCGTGCGAAGAGATACCGGGAGCTGCTAATTGTCCGTATTTAATTATTTTCTCGGGATTTGCCGTAATCGCAAGATCAATCCAAGTGGCGGAGGTTGCCGTATGATTCGTTGGCTGGAGTGGCAAGACGTTTAGCCCTAGGGACTCGAAAGACTGTAAGAGAAAGTTACTTTCATGGTTGGGTACGAGTAAATTAGCATTAAAATCACCAATGATTATTAAATGTTGAAAGTCTTGAATGTGTTTGGATAGAGTTTCTTCTATATCGGAGAGGTGTCCTATTTTAGGTGGTCGATAAACGATTCCTATGAGGATTTTTACGGAGTTAACTCGCGCGTCAAGTAGAAGGAATTCGGGACGTTTAGAGTACTTAGATTCACTATGAGCGAGGATATTACATTGAATGTCATTTCTGGCGTAAATTCCTACACCACCACCACCTTTGCCTAAGCGGTCATTTCGAAAAAGCTTGAAGCCAGGAATTTCTACGTGCGAGGAGTCAGTTTCAGGTTTAAGCCAAGTCTCAGCCACGGCAATGATATGAATATTTGTCTTAGATAAAATTAAACGAAGTTCGTCCAAGTGAGCCTGAATGCTTTGGGCGTTGATATAGATAATTTTTAGTGAGCGAGGATGTGGTTTAAGTTCGTTGGAAAGGAGAGATTGAGTGTCGATATGATACCTGGAAATTCGTGTCACGGGTCGGACCTGTGTTGGGTTCATGGGATTTGAGTTGTAGGCGTCGCGGCAGGTGGTGAGTGAGGTAGTTGAGACAAATTCAGAAGCTTCAGGGTTAAGGGGGGAGAGAGTAATGTGGCGAGGGAGAGAGAACTCGGGGGCATGTGGGTTAAGCAGGTGTCCTCGGGAGGTCAATAGAGAAGAGTTGGGGGAGGGAGAGGATGAAATGAGAGAAACAGGTAGAGAAGGACAATCGTGAAAGTTGAGACACTTAGCGGGAGAGCAAGGGAGGGGAGTTTGTGAAGGGAAAAATTCAGATGCATTTGGGTTTAAGGAAAAAGGCGGGGGCGGTTGGGATGTGTCGTGCTGTGAGGATACGATAGGTGTAAGCGTTCGGTTAATAGGCCAGAATTCTCGGGAAGAGGGCATCTCAGTTATAGTAGGAAGTTGAGGAAAAGGAAAAAGGATAGGATAAAAAAGAACTAAAAGAGTTTTTATGGTCAGGAAAGTAATCAAAGGTGCAGAGCAGGAGGATGCGTATAAGCCAGATAATTAATAAAAATATGTGCAAAAAAGGCAATTTATAGGATAGCAAGTACAACTACACTTTGAGGAGACACAAGCACTAAACTGAAGGAAACACAAGCACTACACTTTGCATGACGCAAGCACTACACTGAAAGGAGCACACACACTGCACTTGGGAGCTTAGGGAAATGGGCGAGAGAGGGAAATAAAAAACACTATTGGGAGCACTACTACTATGTGAGGAGCGAGCTATTTGGGTACACTGAAAGTGAAGGGACACAGACTTTTAACACAGGCGAGGGGGAAGGGAGCACGACGGGGGAAACTTCTTTCTTCGGTCAGGAAACAGGAACACCGGGAGTGCAGGAACAGGGATGCAGAAACCTCAGGATGCGTTGGGAATCGAGGAGTTCAGATACTACAGGATCTCAGGAAATAAGGACGCGCGACTCGTGGAAGGAGAATTAATGTTTTATAGGCACTCGGATTGGTAATGAAAATAAATATTATTACTACGTGTATTCAACTTTAAACAGTATCGTCAGAATGGTGCACAAAGTCTTACTCAAGAAGAATACTAACTACGGCGTTCACTCCTTAAATTAGGTTTTGAAAATTCCCGCTGCAGGTTCTGTAGCTCCTTCTCGTTAGTGATATGGAAACGGGTACCATTCTGGGATAAAGCTATAATTTTCCCGTCTTGGGTCCAAACAGATCTTTGGCCGGCGATTTCCTTTGCGGAAAGAAGGAGACTTTTCCGTTTTTGTGTGAGGGACTCGGTGACAAGAAACGAGGATCCCTTCAGCTCCCGTTTTTTACGCCATACTTTCTCTCTATCTTGATAGGACAGGAAGCGCACGATGATAGGTCGGGGAAAATCTGAGTTTCTTCTAGGCGGCCCGATACGATGTGCGCGGGAGAGCATAGTAGGAGAGACTTCCGTTTTTAGGCGGATTTTGAAAAACTCACCGGCGATTTGTAAGCAGTCTTCGCGCTCGTTCTCCTGGATGCCATGGATCAGTAGGCACGTACGTCTTGAGTATTGCTCAAGGGCATCAAGTCGGTTTTCGAAGTCCTCCTGCCGACTGCTGAGATCATCTAGACGTCTCAAAATGACCTTCATATCGCCAAGAACTTTTTGGTGAAAGGCATCGAACCGTTCCTCAAGCGATATTAGCGAATCCCTCTTTTTGGAGCCCTCTTGGTCCTTCACCACCTTTAGTTCCTCTTTAAATGATGAAACAGAGGACATCACCGTCTCAATCATTGAGCGGATATCACCATTATCCGTCTCCAAGTCCCTCTTCGCGGGGTTGTTTTTCGGGGCCATCGCAGCGGGGAGAGTGCAAGTTGAGAAGAGCGGAGCGACCGTAAAACACGTCAGTCACCTCTGAGCATTAGTAAGTAAGTGATGAGAGAGGGGGATGTGGGGAGGGAGATGGGAAGGAAGGGATATAGAATGGAAGGTACCATATTTACCCGAAAGGAAGACGACCTTGAATTTAAAACGACCCCTAAAAATATTAGGTTCCCTTACAAAAAAAGTTTTACATATATGTATAACACGCTAACATTAAGAGGATGAATAAAAGTAAATTTACTACTTACATCTCACTCTCTCTGTTTCCTTCCCTTATTCTTGTTGTCTTCTTCATTCATCACAACTTATTCAAATTCGAACGAGTCGCCTTCCATACCGTCCATGGAATTTGATATGCAGCATTTCTTGAACCCTCTTGAGATACTATTGGGATCCATTTTTTTCCATGCTGCAATGATCCGATTACAGAGAAGTGGTATACTGGGCTTCATAATTTTCCCCGTAGGAGTTAATGCATGGTCACCTGCCAAAAGCCATTCTGAATAAAATGACTTTTTGTAATCCTTTTTTATGATGACATTTTTTGCACCTTTTTTGTTGACTGTGTAATTGGATGGCATGTCAAAGTAAATGGGTGTCTCATCTGCATTACCCATTTGTCTCAGAAGGTAATTGTGACTTTTCCGCAACCGAATTACATGCCTCTGTAAAGTTATTAGTTTGTCCGTGAAGTCAGAAGGTAGACGCTGGCAAAGTGAAGTTCTCCGTCACAGGCTAAAACCATTACGATGCATCATACACACACACCATCCATTACCAGCCTTAAATTTTTGGTGTGGAATGTTTTGCGATCATGCTAATTCTTGGGATTTCAATTTAATGATATCCCGCGTCACCGGTTTACCATCCATTCTTTGAATACGCACAAAGTTTTCAATTTCCTCTTCTAATGCATAATATGTGCCTCATTTTGGTCCACTAAATGATCTCCATGTTGAGTAAGCACCTTCAAGTTTCTCTTTTGCTTGCTTCCAACTTCGCACATCTGCTTCAGTCACATAGTATTTTCTCCCTGCCGCACGATTATTTGTTTCTTCAGCATAACGCACCACCATTAACTTAAAATTTCTGTCGTAACTTCTTCTAATTCCTTTCGATACACTCCCTCTTCCCGCAGTTTCTTTTTTCTCTATGTGATCTGCCATTTGTTTGGGGTATCTTATTTAAAAGTTATAAATAATAACTTGTCACTATTTCACTTTAAAACTCAGCAAAGCGTGTACTACTCAAGTGCTCTCGTAAATTTTCTACACTATGAAACTCATGTCCACTTTACGTCTGCCGTTGGCATAACAAACACAAAGCATTATGTTTAAATTGTAGTAGATATGTTTAAATTGTATCCGTCTTGTTTACATTGTATTACTAGACACCTTAATTGGTGCCTACATGATTTTGTGTTTCATATTACGCACGGAACCACCCAGCTGTAGTCATTTTTTTTCAACTTGTCACGTGACTACCTACCCAGCTCTAAACACTTCCCTACCGCTGAAGTAGCACCATTGGTCTGTGGGAGCAATTTATGAAATTTGACCTTAAATTTTTATAGTATTGTAGTAATTAATTAAATGGGATGCGTTACTTGATGCAATAATAAATATTTTAATGGAGATATACTTGACATCTGGGTGTTTCATGGTGCATTTAAAATAGGGGTGTATTCTTACTGTAAATCCTCATACTCCATTCTAAGACGATATCTAATATTTTTAATGGCATTTTTGTGATAAAACCTCATCTTCCTTTCAGGTAAATATGGTACATAGAGAGTAAGGGAGGTATAGAATTATAAAAGGATGGGAGGAAAGAGATAAAGAGGGAGACAGAGAAAAAGAGGGAGAGCTATGGATTGGGACAGGAGGGAATGAGAGAGGGAGGAAGCGGGAGAAAAGAGAGGCAGACAGAGGGAAGGAGAGGAAGACAGTGAGGGAGGGAGGGAGGGAGGGAGAGAGGGAGGGAGAGAGGGAGGGAGAGAGGGAGGGAGAGAGGGAGGGAGAGAGGGAGGGAGAGAGGAAGGGAGAGAGGAAGGGAGGGAGAGGAAGGGAGGGAGAGAAGGGAGGGAGGGAGGAAGAGAGGGATAGATAGATAGATATACTTCTTTATTAGGGTGAGATTGAGACTAATCAGTCTCCTCTTCCATCTAACCCATTGTCAGTTACATACAATTAGATAGTAACAAGTAATAAAATTAAACTAAAAGGTTACATAAAATGAAGAGCAACATAAAATACAATGAAATGTATAGAAAAGTATAGGATTTAAAATAAAAAAGATGGGTAATTGATGTTGTTGCGGGGAAAAACTAGGGAAGATAATGTACTATTCCCTAGGAAAAACCCCACTGCAGGAATACACCCACACAAGAAGGGGAGTGTGAAAAACCTGCGAAACCTACTTATAGCAATATCTAAAGATTTAGAGGGTCTTGAAATACATATAGTTAAATACATATATAATACATATAGTTAAATACTTAAAAGTGAAGTACACATAAACAGAGTTATGCATAAAGCATAAAAAATATATACAAAAGAATAAAATAAGGTAAGGCATATGAATACACACTAAAACTTACATACAAATAATATACATACACAATATAATATACATACATAATACAATATCGATACATGTAAATATATCGAAAAAATTAAACCTTTTTTGGACGACCTGTAGAAAAATAAAATTGCTCGTCATTTTAAGTTAACGAAAGAGAATGGGATAGGAGATGTTTGTGGTACAAGTGTTTGAAGGTACATAGGGATGAAGAGTGCTTTATTTCTGCTGGAAGGCTATTCAATAATCTACATGCTGTGACAGTGAAGGATCTGTTGAAGATGTCTGTTCTGTGGTGTGGAGTCAGAAGTTTATGACATCCTCTAGTGTTACAATTATGAATTGTGTTAATGGCGATGAACTCTGTTGATAGGTATTGTGGGGTGTTTGTTTTAAGGATTTGATATAATATTCCGATATATGGTCTGACTTCTTAAGATCAAATATGAATCGTAGGCAGGAATTGTGGGTTCGCTGCAGCTTTAGGGCAAGCTCCTTGGATAGGTCTTGATATACAACGTCACAGTAGTCAAGGTGTGGAACGATTAAAGAAGTAACCAGCTTTATTTTTAGAGAAGAGGGGAGAATTTTATTTAGGCGCCTAAGTGAGTGAAGGGAAGAGTTTACCATCTTGCACACTTTTATAACATGATTATTCCAGGAGAGTTTTTCATTTATTAGGATACCGAGATTTTTTACAGTTTTACAAAAAGGGATAATTATGCCATTCATAGTCAGAGGAGTAACTTCAGAAAGATTTATTGATGCAAGTAGTTTTGAATATCCGATAATAATTGCTTGAGATTTTATTGGGTTGATGCTGAGAAAGTTATCATCACTCCATTTTTTAACCTGAATCAGATCTCGGTTAATATTATCTAAGGCTAGGGATAAATTATTAGGTTCGGAGTTTAAGTAAATTTGGAGATCATCTGCGTATAAGTGGTGATTACAGTGTGTAAGGGAGGGAGAGAGGATGGGAGAGAGAGAGAGGATGGGAGAGAGAGAGAGGAAGGGAGGGAAAGAGGAAGGGAGGGAGAGAGAGAGGGAGGGAGAGAGAGGGAGGGAAAGAGAGAGGGAGGGAGAGAGAGAGGGAGGGAGAGAGAAAGGGAGGTAGAGAGGAAGGAAGATAGAGAGGAAGGGAGGAAGAGAGGGACGGATAGATGGAGGGAGGGAATATTATTTATGTCATGATGGGCAATACATTAGTATTATTATAAAGTACAAATATCATTATAAATAGCCGCTTCTTACATATATAGGATATATATATATATATATATATATATATATATATATATATATATATATCATATAAAACCTAAGGTATTTCTGTGCTACAGAGCTGAAATATAGGTCATTGGTTACTCTGGAAAAAATTCTAAATCTCAGAAAAAGTTATATTTATGGGATGTTTTTGACCCCAAAGTCCAATTTTAAACACCCACAAGAAAAGTATTGAAAACAGTGCAGGGCTATATAAAATTGCTTTTTAAAATCATTTACAATTAAGATACACAGTCGGGAAATGCACCATACTATGGATGAAAGAATGAAGTTTATTTTTCCTGGAGACAGAACTCAAATCCATGCTGAATTTGCATAAAAATTTGATTTCAATCATAAAATTATGAAATTTTTTTCAGTTTTCAACAATGAAAAATATAAACTACCATAGCAATGACTCCAATGCCTTTCAATGGGAATTGATTTTCCATACTTTAAGACCATTGATTTAATGCTTAAACTACATTACAATCCATTAGCTTTCAGCCAACGATGTATACATATGATGACGTGACAATTTTAAATTATTTTTTATCCGAATACGTAATAAAAGGCATGAATAATGATGCCTAACACACAAAATATCCTAATTTTTACATAACTTATAGTGTAACATAGGATATTGTCTTAATGATGATTATAGTTGTTAGTTAAATGGGCTATCTGAGCCATGAAACCTGAAATTGAAAAACATGGACGCAAAGCAGATTGCCAGAGAATTTAGAAATTCCAGATAGATGCCTTAATTTCGCAGAAAATGAAAACTATTATCTTATATAAATGGTCTCTGTGTAGTTCATATGCTGTCATGTTGGTTTATCTACGAGTTTATATCTTGGTGTATGATGATTTTTTGAACGCTTGCAGTATGCAAGTACCGGCAACTCGTATAAGAAATAATGGCAATCTTGAATTTTTATTTCATTTCAATTTTATTGAGAAGGTAAGTGATAAGTTTCAAACAAATAGATAGTAAAGCAGTTTATTGTTAAGCACATGTAAAATCTGTTTGAAGAAAGTTGCTTTCTAAATGATTATTTGATTTAGAATGCATCTAGGGTTTTTTAAAATTTATTATTTACTATTTGAAATGAACCATGAGAAAAGAACTTGCAACTTCATTTCGAAAGCTATATAGTTTTAAATAGGAAGGATATCAATTTTATTTAAAAAGTTAGATAGCATCCTAGTTCTCTTTGTTATTTTGAAGCAAATCAATACTAGAATTAAATATTTGCTCTATTGACCCAAGCTCAAAATTTAAGGACAAGAAGATAAAAAAAGTCTTTTTTCGAAGTTCTTAATTCTTATTTATTTTCTATTGCAAAATTTACATTTGTTACATTGCAGCATTACAGGAAGGATGATCATACATATCCAGTGTAAAAAAGAAACGAGACTATTTTTGGTATAACTAAAAATACTACAAATATTGATTTATTATTAATGTTTAAAATATATTGTAGTTGTGCTAGTTCATATTTCTCTGATGAGCTTATTTTCTTTAGCAAATTTTTATCTTTATAATTTTATCATAGAAAGCACTACACTTCATGTCACAGTTCACATGCACAATTAGCACTGCTTGCTTATTCTCGATTTTTTATCATCAAAATGCTATTAAGACAGGATATTCTTTCAACAGGGGCTGCTGTTTCTGGAAGACATAACACTAGTTTGACGATTTTTACAGTAGGTTCCGCTTAATGTGATCACATTAGGTTCATGGAAATTGATAACATTAAGCAGCTGATAACAATAAACGATGCTTTCAAAAAATTTGTTGGGATTATAATAAACAATAAAAATGTTTTACTTAATCTTAATTGTTTTACTTTCACACTATGTTACTTGCACATTGTAAGTAAAAAATAAAAATGACAAATTACATATCTCATTTATCTAACACAGGTGACATCAATTCTATAAATCATAATCTGAAATTAAAAATTATTTTAAAGAGAAAACACAATATGTCCAGACTAAATGTTATTTACTTTGTAAAATACCTATCCAGTTTTTGCTGCGTTAAATCTTGACTGACTAAAACCGGCTTTACGGAAATGGTTTCCGATTGTTTTTCAGATATTAACTTCCAGGCACTAGCCATCATATGCATGGAATCTATTACGCTGATTATTTTTTGCTAATTCATTAGCACGGCCTTCAATGTTATCATCAATTTCTGAAATAATTTTACGTTGCACTGCACTTAAATACAAGGTTTCAAAAACTTTAATGATTCCTCGATCTAAAGGCTGCAATACTGTAGTAGTGTTTGCTGGAAAAAATACTAATTTTATATTTTTTAATTGCAAATTAGGATGGGCTGAGCAATTATCCAATGCAAGTGCTATTTTTTTCTTGGGATTGAAGAGTTCTATGTCCCATTCCTTTAAAAAGTCAGTAAATATTTGTGATGTCATCCATGCATTAGCATTGTTTTTGTAAGCAACAGGCAGATTTTTAATTCCTCTAAAGACTTGTGGGCACTTACTTTTCCCAATAACAAGTAGTGTTTTTTTATTGTACCTGTCATGTTGCAAGCAAGAAGTATAGTAACTCTTTCTTTCTGTTTCTTTCCTGATGTTGAAGAAACATTTTTAAATGTCAGAGTATGCTCTGGCATTGCCCTAAAATGAACACCAGTTTCACCGGTATTAAAAATGGCATCTGGACTAAATTCTTCCAATAAACTTGTTAAGATATTTTCTACCCATTTATCTGATGACCTCGTATCAGAGTCCAATTTTTATCCATGAAGTTTTTTATACAATATATACTCTCCTTCCACCTACTGAGCCAGCCATCTATAGGAGTAAAGTCACCTTCACCGAGTTCCTTTGCATGGTATCATAAGCACTTACAATCCTGTTCTTTTCACTCAAACTTAAATCTTTGAATTTCTGTGACATCTTCATTTGAGATTTAGGGGATGTTCTATACTCAGGAGGTGCATATCACAAACTAAGTTTCGGGACTAACTATAGCAGCTATTCTCCTTTAAGGAAAGAGATATCGAGTATAGCTCTGTTGAAAGTTTACGGATCATGTTGATAAGATATGGTACAATAATCAGGTGAAATTAAGTCTTATATCGATTCCCCTTGAGTACACTTAATGAATCCTTGGTATATGGAATTTTCCCTCAGAAACTGAAAATTGCTTCAGTTGTTCCAATTTTAAAGGAGGTGCTACTCTTGACATGGGCAATTACAGGCTGTCTCTCTTCTTTCATCTTCTGAAAAGTTTATGACACTATAATGTATAATAAAGTTGTCCATTTTCAAATTTAAGATTTTTATCTCCCAGTAAGTTTGGTTTCATTGAAGGGAGATATACGGAAATGGCAATTTATATATTTGTTAATATTGTACTTAAAGGTCTGGAATGCCATGACAAAATTATTGGAAATTTTTTTGATCTCTCCAAAGATTTTGATTCCGTAGATCACGACATTTTACTTCAAAAACTTCACTTATATGGTATATCTGGAATTTCTAATCATTGGATCAAATCATTTCTAAATAATAAGAGACAAGCTGTGACTATCTATTCATCAAATCTGAAAAAGAAAGGCACCTCCAATTACGATATTTAACTTTTAGACAAGGTGTTCCTCAGGGGTCCACACTAGGATCCTTGCTTTTCCTCTAATGCATTAACAAGTGCAAAAGTCCAGCAATATGAAGGAATATATTACTTGTCATTTAAATTAAATTTTCGCACCTATTCTTTGAAATCATTTATTTGTATCTTTAAAATGTAAAAATATTATTCCAAATAGAAACCAAGTAACTAAATCCCTATTTATTCTCCAAAGAAAATAATAGTCAATAATGTTATATATTAGAACCAACTTTATCATTAAAAGTGAAATTTAATTATTTTATTTGTCCTTCAGTTCACATCCCTATTTTGTGATGATCCTCAAACGCCAATGAAATGTACAACATGGCATCCTTGGGCTGGGCAGCAGATGAATATGGAGAGAGGAGCATAGAATTGGCATGTACAGCAGGTAAGGCTGAGCCCCTAGTATATAAATAAAGTTTTAAAATTAAGGCAAATCCAATTCTTCTCCTTTTCTGTTTTATTCACACTCTCCCTCTACCATTCTCCCCTCTCTCTGTCTCACTACATTCACCAACCCTCCCAATTGACGCTATTCTCACCCCTCCATCCCTTCCCCTCTATCACTTATATGATAAACTCTCTCATTACCCACCCCTTCAAATTGATGCCATTCTCAACTCTCCATCCCTTCCCCTCGATCCCTTATACGATCTGCTCTCTCATTAACTACTACACACAACTAATGCTATTCTGACCCCTACAATCCCTCTTCGCTATCACTTGTAGAATGCACTCTCTCATTCATCACTCCTCCCAACTTATACCATTCTTACCCCTCAATCCCTTCCACTCTATGACTTATAGAATGCACATTCTCTTTCATCACCCCTTCCAATTGATGCTATTCTCACCGTTCCATCCATTCCCCTCTATCACTTATCGGATGAGCTCTCTGTTTAACCACCACTCACAACTGATACTATTCTCACCGTTCTATCCCTTCCCCTCTATCACTTATAGGATGCACCCTCTCATTCATCACCCCTCCCAATTGATGCTATTCTCACCCCTTCATCCCTTCCCCTCTATCACTTATAGGATGCACCCTCTCATTCATCACCCCTCCCAATTAATGCTGTTCTCACCCTTCCATCCCTTCTCATATGGCACTTATAGGATGCACTCTCTCATTAACCACCCCTTCCAATTGATGCTATTCTCACCCCTCCATCCCTTACCCTCTATCACTTATAGGATGCGCTCGCTCATTTCTCACCCCTCCCAATTGATGCTATTCTCACCCCTTCTCCTCTATCACTTATAGGTAGTGCTCTCTCATTAACCACCCCTTCCAATTGATGCTATTCTCACCCTTCCATCCCTTCCCCTCTATTACTTATACGATGTGCTTTCTCATTTACCACCCCTCCTAACTGGTGCTATTCTAACCCTCTATCCCTCATAGCAGTGGATCTCAACCTTATTTTTTAATGTACCCCTTGTTAATTTTCAACATTGTCGTGTACCCTTCTCTCCCATCCTATCTTCTTACTTGCATTTATTGCTAAGGTTTTCTTATATAACAAACTATTTAGACATTTGATGAAATATTATATTTCAAGCACCTTTTTAAAAATCACTCTTGTAATTTATAAAGACGATTAATTTATTTAATTATCATATGGATTGGACTATAAGAGGCACCAATGTTATGATTTCTAAAATTTAGGAAACAGAATTTCATTGTTGTTTTACATTTACTTATACATAAAACCAAAAATGAAGCACTACAGGACAGCAATGCAGAACAAAATTTCAAGTGATCTTATTCATCATAAAAACCCCAAAAAGTCTCATTACTGCTGTCACATTCAATAATACATGTATGCAATTTACAGTTGAGGTCGTCACTTTGTAGAGTTGCAATGATCAAGAAATAACAGTAAAACTTTGTCAGAAAACTTTTTTGAAGTGAAGCCTAGCACAGCTGGTTTCAAAGTGGTTTTCAGCATCATCTGAAGTTAATGTTAATTGTGCCGAGGCTGGTCATGCAATTTTTTAGTTTGATGGGGTAGATTTAGTGGGGTTTTGGTGTATTTCCTAAGCACTTGTGTTATGATGTAACTTGCACAAACTTCAAATAGCGTGCCATATTCACTGCCTTCAATTGCCTTGCTAATACTATGTTTTCCTAAAAAACTAACAAAACAAGGGGAATAATAATAATATCTACAATTTAAAAGGCTAAACAATCAAAGCACAGTTATGCATGAGATGTAAAATGTCACATTATAGTCAAATGCTTCAGCCATTACTTCGTAGAAATCCATAATTAAAAAATAATATAACTCTATATAAAATAAAAAAATATAGCTCTACTGCGTAGAAAATGACCTGCGTGAGAATCGGCTGCACATCCCAAGTAGATATTGAGTTCATTCCACTTTCAAAAATAACTTTAATCTTTTCTCACCATTTCATTCACATATATTTCCCACCTATTCCTAATAGAATGTAAGTTAGCAAGAGAGTGAAAATTTCATGCACCAACGCAGAATTTTATTTAATTTTTAACAACAATGAATTCCTTTACATGTTCCTTTTAATATTGTGTGGCTTATGGAACACTTGCAAAAGCTACAGAAAAAATTTCGTGTAATTTCAGCAAATAGACTGCGAGATTTGGCCGTTCAAATATGAATGTGGCGCAAAAAACTTGGAAGTTTTGATGAAAATGTGGGAACTATTGTTTAACCATGCAAAAATGGCGATTTTTTGGCTTAAAAAGTATTCAGTTTATTTTCTTACTCATTTTGTTAATTTCCCATCCTTCGTTAGGTGTTTAAGCAAGTAATTATGCGAAAAACGACAAAAATAGGGATTTTGCACGAAGGTGACATGAAACGCACAATAGTGAGGGGAAGGTATAGAAGGGGAGGTAGGCCGCTGAGTTGGGGAAGGCTACTGCGACCTAAGCTCCACCCACTGGTTGCCAAAAAGGTCATTTTCAATGCGGTAGAGCTATAATATATAAATTTTACCAAGTTACATTATTTTTGAATTACTTACATTAGTGCAATTTTTGCACTTGTTTTCCAGACAATCTTCTTGATGTGTGGTCAAATTTTGGTCATTGCAAGGTTGAGATCGTGTTCAGAGGTCAGACGATTGTGGTTCCGCATCTTTATTGCTGTCAAAGTTGAGAATTCTTCCTCAGCATTAGTTAACCTCTCAAGATATTTAATTGAATTCCACCCGTCAGGTCAAAGGACAATTAAATAAATCGGCGATCTATGTCTCTCCTTTTCCTCATATTCACTGCCCCACCCCTTGCCTACGATGTTAAAACTTTGTATACTATGAACATCATGTGTACTGATACTCACTCACTCTACATCCATTTTAAGCTAATTTTTTTTACTTTCCTCCTCCCAAAAATTTCCTGTTCTGCATCAATGCAATGTCAGCACCCTTGTCTCTCGGTACCCCCTGGAAAAAACTTTCTACCCTCAGATGTACATGTACCTCTGGTTGAGAACTGCTGCCTTATAGGATGTGCTCTCTCATTTATCATCCCTCCTAACTAATGCTATTCTCACCCCCTCATCCTCTCATCTATTGTACTACCAGGATGCATGTGCATTAACGGTTAGAGGTCAGTTGCATCCCCCCTGCGTCCCCCGGACATTGGTGTCCCCCGGACATTTGCGTCCCCCGGACATTTGCATCCCCCGGACATTTGTGTCCCTGGACATTTGCATAGTAAGAAAACTTACAATTTTAGTTACATTTCTAGCATTGAAAACATTAATAATTCTTTCCAGTTCAGATTCTCTGTATGGTAAAAGCCTACGAGTCTATCTACCTCTTACTACTATCAAAAGACAAGTTTCTCGATATAATGAGTTTGGTGAAAAATATGGATCATAAGCAATTTTTTTTGCCAAATTTAAAAATATTTTAATAATAATTTATTTTTAATTAAAAAAACTAATTTATAAAAAGAAAATCACATTATGATTTCAATTGTTAATTAGTTTTTAATTAAAAATAAATTATTATTAAAATATTTTAAAATTTGGCAAAAAATTGCTATGATCCAAATATAATATTATAATAATTAATATTGAGGTGTTGAACGAAAGTTTTTAAATAATTGTACCAAAAAACAATTGTGCTATAGATATAATAATTAAAAATCAATTATACATAATATGTATAATAAAAAGTGTAAACATGGGAAATTTATTTGTAAAATTACTTTTATAGTCAGTACACTCCATTTCTTAGGTATAATCAAGTCCAAAAACCATAATTTAATTTAATAAACTCATGGATTAAATTATCCAGAGATAGAATGTTTTACGTAGGACAAAAAATGACATTAAATAATTCATGCATATATTTATTAATTTTTAAAACATATTGTACCCATTTAACATATTAGTTTTGAAAAATATTGCCCAAGCTATTTTAAAGCATGATCTACTTAAGAGGAGATTGTAAGCCTTCCTTATAACCTCTTCTAGCCACCAATTCCAGTGCTACTTTTTAAGAACAGCCAAACCATGCCCGATTTCTTTAGAAGCTATTACGGAGCACTTTACATGGAATAGTATTTCCTCCGGCACCCTTATTTCCCTACTCCTCAGTTCCTTAGTTTACCATTGTTGCAAATTTATCCTCTGGGTTTTTTACCCAAACATTCCCTTTCTCTCACCTCTTATCTATTTCCTAATTTTTAATCATTGTTTTTACTTCTCTTTTGACTGATAATTCCAGCCCACTCGTGGATCCGAATTGTGAATTCATTTTGACAAACATCTAAAATATTTACTCCTCTTGTAATGATGCTATTAACCTACCTGAACCCCCGCCGCGAGTCAAGGTGTTTATGAGTTCTTGGGATCTACCGTTTTCCCTCTTAGCACCTTCCCAACTGACAAAACAGTTTGAAATCTCCTTAAAATACAGTTACTGAGTAATCTCCTTTTTCCAATGGACGATCAGATAAGTTCTCTAGTATGAATAGATCCTTACTCGGGTAGGCTCCAATGACAACTAATAATTTTGTTCTAATAGTTCCAAAAACGTTTTTCAGGCATAACATGCATACCTAATTACTTTTGTTCCTTCCCCTTCACTTTCCCTATTTTCGTATATATAAGATGAAATTCTACGAGACTTTGCTTATTGATGGTGTAACGTCGAAATTAGCATCACGAAGGGAAGTGTTCCAACATCGATTAACTATAAACAACTCAGTTGCTACCTACAATTATTAATACTTATTTGGTGAGTGTTTTTTCCTTTCCATAATTATTTAAAGATGATTTTATATTCATAGTTCATATTTTATTATATTTTCTCTAATTCCTTTTCAAGTTTGCTTAAAAGAAGTTCATGTAAAAGTTACCCATTAAATTTAAATAATTTATTTTTTTTTCAACTGATTTGCAATTCCTATGGATTATTTTCTGAAAATTTCACCTTTAGTTTGTAATTGTATTGTATTGATATTTGCGTTCTTTTTGGTTGTCAAACATATAAAATGTATTTAATATAACATATCTCTTCGTTTTTTATTTTTCAAAAATTAAAACCATGCCACATTTCTTGAAATCTAGCCAAGGTGGAAAGAAACTTGTAAACGATGAAAATTATATGTATCATTATCACAAAAGAAATGAAGATGGTGCAAAAATTTATTGGAGATGTATAGTGCGATCATGTGGAGCAAGAATTCATACAGATAAGAATAATAAAATAACAAACTGGGTCAATCAACATACTCATGGTTCTTTTAATTCTCAAGTTAGAGTACAGAAGCAATGTTTGATCTGAAAGGATACGCATTAACATCATCAAAACTGTCTAGAGATCTCATTGCAACATCTTTATCAAAACTTAATGAACATACTATGGCAGAAATGCCTTCCACATCTGCGATTGGAAGGAACATTCATCGTTGGAGGCAAAAAGCAGAACAAGCACCTCTCATACCACGGCAGAGATTTGACTTTGAAATTCCGGAGGAATACTCTACTCTCTCCAAAGGTGAAATATTCCTTTCAAGTGACAGTGGCATTGATGACGAACAAAGAATTCTAATATTTGCAAATGAGCAGGGTTTGGATGACTTGGTCCACTTTAGCAATTGGGCAGGAGATGGAACGTTTAAAGTTTGCCCAGAAATTTACTATCAACTCTATTGTCTCCATGTCCAACATGGTTCGTTCAGCATTCCTCGGGTTTTTGCCCTTTTGCCCAATAAATCGAAGGATACATATGATCGCTTTTTCAGTAGATTGTTGCAGATTCGACCTCAGCTCAATCCTCTGTCATTGTTGATAGACTTTGAAAACAGAGCAAGCACGAGTTTCATGGAGAAATTTCCTAATGCAAAAACGGACTCATGCCTTTTCCATTTCACAAAATCAATATTCAAAAAGATTTGTGACCTTGGGTTCAGACAGCGGTATAAGGAAGATGAAGATTTCAATCTGAAGATAAGTTGCTTCTCTGCATTAGCCCTTCTTCCAGTAGATGATGTAATTGAGGGCTTTCTAGAAATGGGTGACGACGATGATTTACCTGCTGAGTTTGTCTCCTACTTCGAAACAATGTACATAGGCCAGGAAAGGGGAAGGAGAGGAAATCGAGGAAGGCTCGCTCCTCATTTTGCCATTGAATCTTGGAATGTTCATGAAAGGACAATCCACAACTTACCAAGATCTAACAATAGTTTAGAGGGATGGCATAATGCCATTCAACATTCAATCACGTCATCATCCATCTGGAAATTGATTAATGCATTGAAGAAAGAAGTTCGGATACAAAAGAAGAAACTTGACAATGAGTGGTTTTGAAGTACACACTAGGTATAAATGTGTAAATAAATGCTTGTTGACAGAAATAGAAAGATACGATTCTAATGACAAGATAAATTTTTTAAGAGGAGTTACTCACATTATGCATAGATTTTAGTGTTGATATATATTTAATGTCAATGTATTATGATGTGGTTCAATAAAACATTTCAATTTTCTTCATTATTCTTACTTTAATCATATACGACTACATGCAACACATTTTTCGAATGGGCATTAAAATATATAATGTTTGTTCTACGGCGAGTGGACTTGGGCAAATTTTCAGGAGAGATTCTAGTTTCTTAATTAAACCATATTTTGTTGTTTTTACGGCTGTAGGACATGAGATTTTATTTTTATCATGAAAAAGATGTAAAATTCATGATTTTGGTAATAGTGCCTACAGGATCTGATTATTTGACTGGGAGATATATCTTATGTTTCACTAAATTTGTATTGGCTTTGCATGAAGCAAATGAAGCCGATGTCAGTAGGCTTTTATTTTGGTTCCTTTCTTATGTTTTTGAGGTTTATTATATATATATATATATATATATATATATATATATATATATATATATATATATATATATATATATATATATATATATATGTATGTATATCCAATATGCATAATAAAGGTGGAGTTTTGATGAAAAAATAGCAAATGCGAAGAGAAATAAAAAACTTAGGAATCGTACAGTTTCGATTTATACCAATAATTGTAACCTATGGTGAAAGTCACGTCCAGGCTACATCAAATTTTTCTTAAAGGTAGCTCAAAACATCGTTTTCCGGTAACAACCGTTTGGGACGAAATGTCCAGGGATGCAAATGTCCGGGGGACGCAAATGTCTGGGGGACGCAAATGTCCGGGACACAACTATCCGAGACCCAACTGCCCTAGTACCATGCATTAACCTCTGCCTATCTCTGTGCATTAGAGAAGGATAAAACTTTTATAGTAGATAGACATTTATGAGGTTTTTACCTGAATACAGAAATGGTTAAACTGAAAGTGAATAATGTTCACATAAAATAACAACTACAAATAGGAAGTGCCAAACAAATTCACATAATGACCATGATTTTCATATTTCCATTGTTTTTAAAAAAGTCACTAAAGGAATGACTCAAGTGTGATCCAATCTTATATAGAGTAAAGGTTCCAATCTTTCTGGCAGTTACCGAACACCCACTAAGGCAGAATATAACCACAATCAATTATATCTGTGAGGTCTATGATTCATTTCCTTTTGGAATGCTGACATAGTTCCACCATTAACCCAATTGTTTATAGTTTTTAATTGCATTCTATTAATCACTATACCATGAACCAACAACAGCCAGGTAGAGAATCAGTTCTGTAGATGGATAGAAGATTTACAAGTACTAAAGTGGTTTTATTTAATTTTACAATCATTTTCAGTTCATATCAGTCTCCATATCTTTCATGCAGCAGAATTAACAATAAACATGTAATTGTCATAAAACTCTGACTTATTACCAGATTACAGAAAAGGAAAGAAACAATATTTTTAAATTCATACTGAAGGTATCTCACCTGCCAACAAAAATTATAGTGTTGCATTTTCAGAACACCAAACAAGTTTAATATCACTAAAATAAATGGAAAATTACTATGATTTGGAAATACAACAAAATTTCTACGTGGGTTGTAAAGTGTCCGAAGTACATAGTAACCAGTAATGAGAATAACTTATTAAAACTTTTTATTAAAAAACCAACATGAAGCCAATTATCAGGAAAATTATTACTGTTTCTTTAACATTGAACTTACTAAAATATTTCAATAAAAAATTAGTCTTATAAATGAAAAGAAAGAAATGAAAAAATGTAATGTATTAACATATTCTATATCACCAAATGTCTTACTACTTTAATAGTTAACCCTGTAAATTTAATTTGAGAAACATTGAGGAGTGAAAAATGTAATAATAACAATGAAGGATTAAGGGCAATGGAAAGGTGCCACTGGCCTGGTCTTTGAAAATTTAGCAAATTACCAACTTAATAATGTTCATTGCATTTTCCAAAATACTAAGAAAGGAGATTTAGAATGAGGCAGTAAAACAGAGTAGGAAAGTAAGCAGTAGAACAAGGCAGTTATCCTTTCATATCCTAAGCATAAAATTTTTCAGCCACTATTCTGGCTTTCAGGTTCTACCATATTCATCAAAAAGACATATTATATATCCTTTGAATCACAGGAGAAAAACTTTTTCTCCATTCAAAAAGGAAAATATCTAACTCTAATCATAGTTGAGACTTTGTAAGATAAGAATTAGAACTTAATAGTTAAATTTATCCAGCTTTCAAGGAATCTGCTCAATCAATAATTCTTTTCAGCTTTACCTTGGTAAGCTACAAATGTCACAAGCATTAAGTTGAGGTTGATTGAGGAAAGTGCAGTGACGACAAGTCCACATTGAAGCCGATGATCCTGAAAGTGGAACAGGCGATGATGATGAAGATGAAGAAGATGCAGCAATGCTAGCTGCACCATCATTTCCACCAATATCTGCAAAAGTGACGCGGGGTGCAGTGGTCCCAGCAGCAGGAGCAGCTCCAGAAGGAGACGGAGAGGAAGGACCCCCAGAAATTGAACTGGCAACAATCAACTGTTCCACTGTTGCCCAGTGCTCTGACTGGGCCCAATCTTTTGCTTTTTCCTCATCTTTATTTTTAACTGCCTCCAACAATGGCCCAATATACTCCTAATAACATCAAAATAACAAAAAGCATATGAAAACTAAGAAATAAAACGTCTTGAAAATGGAATAAAAGAATCAAAAGTTTATTGTGGCAGAGGATGAACAATCCTTACACATATTTGAGAGAAAGGAGACTATGGTGAAAAATTGAAATTTACAATTGGAAATTTTTTAATTCTTTACAACAAACTCCTAAATTGTACGAATCTCAAACAAATTCTTCCATATACTTGATATATTTTAACTGTTTACCTCTAATTTTTTTAAATTTTTAATTGTAAACTTCAATCCTAACAATATCGCACATCTCCATACCTATAAGCAAATTCTCAAGACAACAGATTCTCTATTTATGAAATCTATCCCAGAAGAAAAAGTTTTCAGACAAAATAATCTAGTTTTAACCACTTAATTGGATATTTAATTTTTACCAGATGCACTGCTGGTAGGGGACATTTCTTGATTTCAGGATTTCCATATTATTTAATAACTTTTCAGCTAGCGTTATTAGAAACTCCGATTTAACTTTCCCTATTTTTTCTATAAACAGTAAATGCATTGAGCACTGCCATTTCCAACTAATGATGAAAAATCTGTCTAGATTGCCATTCAAAGGCCTAATGTCCTTTTTCTGTTCACATCTGCTTTTACATGTGTCCCGTTTACCGAAACTTTAAAGGGGAGGGTTATAACTTCCAAGGCCTCCTAGTAAGGAACGTGATCCTCATTGTAAACATGCGTAAGCAAAGAATTCTTAGAATTCCCACCTTCACTTCAGCAGGGGAGAGTGTAGGCAAGCTTGCATAACAGATGCAGAATTTATTTTCTCAACGTAAGGATATATACCCCATCTATCACTGAACTAAAAGGACAGAGCTAGATGAAGGACTGAGCCTATGATGAAATATTTCAGCATACCCATAGCACATCGCCGTGAAAACACCCTGACGAATATATACGGCATACCTACCATGGGCGCGAACAGCCATGACGGATATATACGGCATACCTACCATGGGCGCGAACAGCCATGACGGATATATATGGCATACCCACTCAAGTGGGTAATAAAAAGAAAAGGAGTTTCCTTTTTACCAGTAAAAAGTGAGTGAAAGAAGCGACAGAATATGGCAACATTCGAAGCAAACATTCTGGCATTGATAACAAGGCTTTATGAAAGTAGAAAACATTTCATTACCAGACTTCTTTTTTCTTGCGTTGTGGAAAGAACTTCATAAAATCTTTAATATAAGACATCCATTCACGGCTCCATAGTGCTAAAGAGAAGTTTTATCTTATGAACTATGACAGTATTTTAATTCACTGAACGATTCCAATTTTTGTAATCTGAAAGATTGCAAGGAAAATGTTAACCACACTCAGACTGACACACACATGCAGACAAATTTTCTCCTTATCAGAATCAAAAAATCTACTGAAAATAACTGGCGCAGCATGAACCAGGCACAAGACATGATTGTGATCTTATACAATATCGATAATACCAAAGGCTGCAATTAAAAGTCCACCAAAAAATCAGTTCTGAAACTTTTGGCTCAAATCTTGTATGCATATACATACTTTCATGTGATTATCATCTCCTGCCATATATAATTTTTATCCAACTTTTTCATCAAGTCATGTGCCTTCTTAATTGCTACATTGATGCACCTACACGATATGTACATTCAAGAGGTACACATGGTTTGGGCATTGCATGTGTTTTATTAATTTTGTCAAAAACATGGCCATCACAAAAGGACTATTAAATTTCATTGAGATAGACAAATCATTAAACCAATTTGTTTAATTTACAGGAAAGATTGGAATTAAAAAAAAATCTTTTATTGAAAATATGCAGTATGTGCTACATCAACTTCAATAACTATTAAAATTAGCGCCATCTTTCAAGGGCAGATCTATGCTTCCAGGGAGGGGGGGGGGGGTAATCAAAGACAAAAAATAAACTATTTGAAAATATCTTCAAAAGTGCACAGGTTTTAATTTGTAAAAAGGAAACAGATATAATTGTGTGCAACAAAATAAAAACAGTACCAAAATAACACATCTCTTATTATTTTACTGGTGTAATTGCTCATCAAAAATTATGAGCATGCATGAAATAAGTATTAAATCAAAGGAGAATTTATATAAAAATATTCATGAAACCAACCTACAGATGAGCAAAAGTGTGACAAATAAATACTGTATATACTCGGGTATAAGTTGATCTCATGTATAGGTTTTATTTTTTTAAATTTATTTTTCATAAAATTTTTTGTTTTTTCGCATATCTCATGTGTAAGTCGACTCCATATTTTCAGGTTTAGTAGAATGAAATTTTTTGTATTCAATACGTGTTTCCATCAAGTTCCACATTAAGTTCCCTTTAGTCTGATACAACTACGTTGTGTCAAAGTAGCAGCAAAGCAGTCGGATATCTCCCACAGCACCACTGCATAACATCGAAAGTCGTTACATTGTATACGCCTTTGTAATAGATCAAATGACACGGGGTAGACTTTGTATTTTGTCCTGGAGCTCATTCAGAAGCTATCTTTGTAAAGGAGAACAGGGAACAAAGTTGACATTGGACCGTGGAGGATAGATGACACAGAAATTGACGATAAAGCGGTGGAAAGATGTACTAAGTGGTCATAGGAAATCTGTGTTTTGAACGTTTTTGGAAGAGGAATAGAGGAACCTACCCCTCGGAGAGTGCAAATATGAATGTGGAGTGAAGTCAAGCCAACCTCTAACCAACACAACCTGGTGAAGAAGCGTAATATTTTGTAAGTTTCAAATTTCCATAATATGAGTGCATAGTAGAATATCTTGGTGAGGGCAAATGTGAACGTGTAAGGAAAGGATGCTATTACATGTCTCCCCTTACCTATGTTGTTTCATTACAAACCTTGAAATCTTAAATTTACATCTTCTGTTTTTTTGCCTTTCCCCCGGGTTCTAGCATTGCCTTGCTTACCTTCGCCCCGGTTATGTGCACAGTGCCATAATTTTCATACCATAAATATTTCGGTGATACTAATTTAATCTGCAATGCTTAGAGGTAGGTATTGCCTTTCCGCGAATTACCTATGAGGTTTTTCTTTGTTTATATGTTACAGAGTTACCATCTATCTTGTTGCCAGTTTTCTGTCTTGCTGTGCCACGTTACCAAATGTTAGGTTTACCAAAATTGCTTCATTATTTGCAAAGCATCAGAGATCAACTTAAGATCACCAAATTATATAGTACAGTAGAGTCTCGATAATCCGACCTAAACGGGACCGAGGAGTGGTCGGATTATATGGAAAAGAATGGGGCGAAACGAAACAAAAGTTTGAAGTGTAACATAAGTATGAAATCACGTTTATTAATCATTATTCTACTTTACAACTAACATAATAGAGTACAAAACTATTATTTGAAGTTAAAGTTATTGTTTAAAAAATTGAGTAATTGAGGTTTGTTTCCAGGCTTTGCTTCTCTTCCTTGCGGCGAGGTCGCGCCAGCATCTTAATAATATGACATCAGTAACAGTACTTATACAAAAGTGGTAGAACAGTAGGCGCTAGGTTTTTTAAAGCTGATGGTTTTTTGGCCTTTCCAATAAGCACGAGTTTTAATTTGTGGTTACCAGTAGCGTTACTACAGGTTAAGACACTCTTTCTTTACTTCGTTTATACCCAGGAGTTGAAGCTTCAGCCCGAAAAGCTAAAGTTTTTGAAGGCAGCATTTTATAGTTTAAGCCTGTCTCATCGCAGTTATATATCCGCTCACCTAACAATCCTTCGTTGTAAATGAGATAATGAAATTTCGCTTTAAATTTCAAAAATTCGTCCAAATTTGCCGATAATTTTTTGCCACAGATATTGAGCTGCCTATGGCTATGTCAGATTACGCGGAATGTCGGACAATCGAAGGTCGGATTATCGGGACTCTACTGTAATTTATTCTTTCATATACATCGCTACTTAAATATTTGATAGTTATCGATACAGATAAAGTACAACAAGAGTGTAAATTCCATCAAATTTTAATAACCGCAGAGCAAATAAAGCCATGGGTTTGAACCTATAGAATATATTTCTTGTGTATAAGTCGACCCCTGAGTTTTTTGCTAAAAATTTGGTCTTAAAACCTCAACCTATACACGAGTACATATGGTAGTATAAAATTCACCTAATTTGAATGTTTTACAAAGTGAAAATTGCTTTATTGGTGTAAAATTTTTGTGGCAAAGAAACATTAGTGAAGATTTATTACTTTAAGGTTATGCCACAACTTTTGTATGACCAAACCTCTTTTTACTTTCTGAGAATATTTATGCGAATTTTATATTAATTTTTTTTTTACATTTTGGTGCACATAAAGGGTTTTTTCATTATTATTAATACAAATTGTATTTTTTTAGGAAAAGGTTCATTACTCCGCTCTGATTTTTTGTTATATTTGTTGTTTTTTATTTTTGAAAACAATATTTCTACTCCAATTTATTAAAAAATTGCAAAAATAAAAAATGTGGAAAAATTTTTCAGTGAATGAAATCTCTAGATCTGACTTAGAAGCAGTTATAGGCACAATGTCAATGAGTAATGGGATACAGTAGTACTGTATTGACCCGAATATAGTGCGATGTTTTTCCTCAATATGTACCTTTGAAAGTCGCATTCGCACTATATTCGAGTACTTGTTGCATTCGCACTATATTCGAATACTTGTATCTTGAAAAAATAACTGCGTATCGGCGCGTTTCATGACGCGTGTTTCAGCGCATATTTTTATAATTGGTGCATTGTAAGTGAATTGGACGTTCATGTTACGATGCTACATTGTACAAATATACTCGGTAGTGGTCTGAGGAGACTTGAAAATAAATCAAGGTCAAATTGCAGCAACCACAGCACCGGCACAACTTCACGCAGGGTCGCGACACTCAACGTTAGAAAACAAGGACCGTCTAAACGTGGCATCACATTACCCCCCTTTAGTACATAATTCATGAGTTTACAGGTAATTTAAATGTGCAAAATAGAGAAAATTAAATGTTTTTCGTCTTTTTCTAAAATTCCTTTCAAAATACTTGGGGTCGCACTATATTCGGGGTCGCATTATATTCGGGCTAATACGGTAGTTTAGCATAGTAAAGTTTATCATTACCAAGGTATCAGTTAAACTTCAAAATAGCATCAAAATAGCATGAATATGTGGACAAATGCGATGCAAATTAATAATTTCAGTCAATCATTTGCAATTACACAAAATCAGAAACAATCCGAATCACCTTGAAAAAAAGTTTCATGTGAAAATATATCAAATTTTCGCATTAAAAAAATAATATTTTGACCAATTCGACTTATATTCGAAAATTGACAGCAGGAAAATGAAATAATTTTGTTCATTTAGGTGCTCTCTGTCTCAAGTCCAGAACTCCTATGATGATTTTTCCAAAGGAAGCATTTTATTTGTAAAATATTGTTTTTTTTTCTGTTCTAAAATCTTATAAAAATTACCCCTTGTCATCTGTGAACTAAATATTGTTAAGATTGAGAAGATATGAGCAAATTAAATTAATGGATAACAGAAGTTGAACAGGTGATCTTCATCATGATCACTAGTTTTTGATGTATCTCAATCTTCTTGTCATTTTTGAGTTTGAATAAATTCGACTGATTTAGCCATAACTTTGTGGAATTGCATATTGAATACTAAGAAACAGAATTTAAAAAAAACAAATTAAATAACTTTGTACAGTTGCACTCAGTGAGTTGAAGCAATGGTAGTCTCTTTGATTTCAAAATAGAATTTGTACAAAGTCATTTAATAAATTTGTTTTTCATAGGGGCGCTGCCCCTACGTGCATCAACCCCACCCTCCATCCCCTCCAGGGACTTTGGCACTACCTTCCTCGCTAAGCTGAAAATAATTTTTCTGGATAACTCTTATTAAGATTCATACTTTTGGTTCATAAAGTTCTTTTCTCTGATGTAGTTTCTGAAATATAAATTATAAAATACTGTAAACAGCCAACATTTTGTCTCAGAATGGTGACTAAAAATGAAATAGTTTTCCTGGGGTCTCCTAGCTTTATTAGGTGTTCTTTACTGGTCAAGCGACAACAGCAGAACACCTTATGGGCACATCGGCTCTGTCCATTTACCTGTCCACATGTTTAATTTCCAAAACTACAGAGCAGGTTTTAATTGAATTATGTAGGAGTGCTCCTTATTAAAATTTATTGCCCAATTGTGATCTTGAGTTACATCTGTCAATTCGAACTTCCACTTTATAGAAGCACTTATATAAATATATTCGTAGCTTGTTAAATGGCATCTGTCAAACAACAATTAAATGTCATATTTTTCTCTCCCTTGCTCTTATATAATCTGAAAGGTATGATTTAAAAAAATCTATTTGGATAGAAGACAACATTGACCACAAAAACGTCCAACCTACCACATGATTAAAACTTCTAGTTTCGGAGATAAAATTTCAAAAAAATTACAAGCTAAACATTGCATATTTTGTTTACATCAGTTGATACAATGATTCTATTAGCAAACAACAATTCAAATCCATATTTTTCACTCTTATATGAATATGAAATATGGATTAAAAAATTTATTTGTATAAAGGACAATATTTACCTCAAAATAGTCCACGAGAACGTATAAATATGATTTATATTTTTGAAAATAATAATTAAAAAACCTCCCAATACATACATATTTCCCATAAAGAATGGCTTTGAAATTTCTGTGTATTCCATTTATGGAGTATACTTTTCCTTCTTGTCTTTTAATCACAACAGTTATCAAAGCATCTCTCTGCCATGAGGTCGAAATTTTATCAATCTACTTCTTAGCGCAATGCTCTCTTTAATAATTTCTTTTCATCAACTATAACAACATTGATTTAATTACGAAAGAGTAATAGTTCAAAAATTTGATGGTAGGGTGCGGGGGGATGTAGAGGAGGAAACCTTTAAGTGGTGCACTGTATGTTGAAATCAACAACAATGCGATTTTCCTTGACAACAAAAGATTCATCCGAAATATAAATGGAATTTTTGTGCTCAAAACAAAACTCGGGGCTTATTAGATGGGTATTTAAAAATCGATGGTAGGAAACTGAATTTTCATTCTTTTAGGAGTTGTTTGGTTTAAATCCCATTATTGTACAATGATTCCAAGTAATTTTAAAATGTGGTTGAAAGTTATGCGGCAGCATCACACATGATAATCATCAGCATGATGATGATGATCACCATTACATTTTTATGTTATGTACAGATACAAATTATGTCTGAGGTTTGATTTGAATGTTTTGTGTTTTTCCAGAACATATTCCCAACTACTTTGAAACATAAGAAATTGATTTTCTTGGACTTCTTTCATCTACATATGAAAAAGTATCCTTAAAATAATGATATTACTCTTAAAATAAAATAGTACTTTTGTGATGACTTTGCATTTAGTTTAACCTGGAAGGTGTGGACATTACAATAAAAAACAAGGGAAAAACTTTGTAATGCAAATTTAAAAAATAATATACAGTGGTAACTGTGCCATCTGCTAATGCTGTCAACATTACAATAATGCACATTTCTTCATTCCCCAAAGTTTATATAATGATGTTTTTTGCACCTTTTCTGTTAACTGTGTAATTAGATGGCATGTCAAAATATATAGGACTGCAACACCCATTTGGTTCAAAAGGTAAATGTGAAATGTCCACAACGCAATTATATGCTTCTGGAAAGCAATAAGTTCGACCGTGTAGTAGAAGGTAAATGTTGGCAAAGAGAAGTTCTTCATCGCAGACAAAAAACCATTACGTCGCATCATCCATATGCAACAACCATTACTAACCTTGAATTCTTGCCATGGGATCTTTAGTGATCATACTAATTCATGAGCTTTCAGTTTAATGATTTCCCACGACACTGGTTTTTCGTCCATTCTTTGAGTATGCATAAATTTTACATTTTCCTCTTTAAATTCATGAAATCAACCTCCTTTGGGTCCACCCACTAAATGATTTTCATGTAGAGTTAGCACCTTCAAATTTTCATTTTTCCACCTTTGCACATTTGACTCTGTCACATTATATTTCCTCTCGGCCTCACAATGGTTAGTTTCTTCAGCATAATGCACTACCATTAGTTTAAAATTTCTACCAAAACTTTGTCTTATACCTTGTGATAAATTCCCTTTCCATTTCTCCTCAACATGATCTGCCATTTCAGCCCTATGATTTGGGGTAACTTATTTAAACTGCTAAAGATAATACCTAGTCCACACTTCACGTTAAAACTTAGTTCAGTTTGTACCAATTGCATACTCTCATCCAGGTTATACATTTCAAACTGCAGGTGTGCATGTTGTCTGCTGCTGGCGCACCAATGAAAGAGTAATACATATGTTTAAATTGCAACAGGTCACACGCATCAATTTCTGGCAATTTTAGCACAGCCATTTTTCACACTGTATCAAATTTCCTACCCAACCAATTACAGGTTCTGATGTCGGTTTGTCAACACTGACCTTCTACCGGTACCTACGAGGTTGAAAGCCACTCATTTGCACATTGTGAGCTTCAAGAATATGAATAAATGTATTGTATTAATAAATTACATGTATTGTATAGTGTATGTTTTCATAAATGCGTTTTTATTGACATGGAATCAGCAACGGGGTGCTCCGTGTGACAGTTAAAAATTTTACTTGAATTCAAGACAATCTGTAATTTTGCTGAAAATTTTGGAAAAAACCATGTCTTTCTTATGATGTTTTTGTTTGAGTGAAATATTCAACAAATAAATATCTGATGGAAGTTTTCAGAGTTACTTAAAACAAATGCAACACATGCACTCATGGAGAGAATGGGTTGAAAAATTAATCAGAAATATGTTATTTGGTATCTGCTGGTCGGAAAGAATGGTTACAAAACAAGTCACATTTTGTTCACAACTTTGAAAATAAAGACAATCTTTGTAGTGCATGCAGCAACAAAACAGAAGAATTAGGGAGAAAGACATTATATTATTACCATAAAATATAGTTATAATGGTATTATCAATTGAAAATTTTAAAAACTTATTAATGCCTATAGTTTGTAAAAATCACGTTTCTATTTTATTAATTTTAATAAATAAGTAACTTTTCTAGCATGATGTACAGTAAGTTACTGGAAATTGTATTTTTTAGATGAGGGCAATATTATAGTGTATTTATTGCAAGGAACGTAAGATAAAAAAATTGGATAACTGGCATAATAAAGATATAAAAATAAAATATCAAAGTTATTACAGATATTTCTTAATATTAAATTAGTATTAAATAAGATTTTAATTATTTGACATGAAATAGAAAAAATATCATATAAAACTTAATAAATAACAAATAGCTTATTTTAAGTTAGAGATATACCAGGAATTGATTCTCACCTTTAATGGCAACATATCCATTGTGGAAATATACAGCAAAAAATGAAAATCTGATACAGCTTTTAAAAATTCACTTTCTCCAAACTGACTCAAATAAGCACTAAGGGCATTGAAGTCCTGAATATGACCATCTACAAGCCTATGAAGAAAAGTAAGCAAAAATAAAATATTAGCTCTTCAATGGTGATCAGAAAACAACATAATAGAAATAATTTAAACTTAATATGACACAAGACATCCTAACTATGATGACATGCACTGGCTTGGATTATATAATACATTAATCGAGTTTATTAACAGACATGTTGGAGAAAATTAATACTTATAGAAAAGATGTTAAGCCCATAAATAATATGGCAAAGAATAATTTACATGATCTTTTTTAGTATAAAAACAAATTGATAAAACAATGAGAAATGCTAAAGATATTACAGTTTCAGTTCCCTTCAGTGCAGCTTCCAATTTACAGAGCTGACTAATCTGCAACTGAGCATACCCATTGGGTATTCAGCAGCACACGACACAATACTCTAGCAGTGAAGCCACGTTGGTGATTTATATTCATTCTGGATGCTGTACTTGGTAAGTTACCACACAATTTCTCATTCTGAATCAGTACTAAATCGCAAAATATCTTTTTAATCAGGGCATGAAATATATCAATTTCAACCGACAGTGAAGAAAAAGAAAAAATATTGAGAACTGTGATCTCTTGGGCACATAAAATTGAAGTTTAAGATGAAATAGAAAGGGGAGCATTAGCATCCTTTGGAAAAGGGTATGGAGTTAACGAATCAACAAACAGATACAGGTACACCTTGATTTACATAGATTCAAAGTTATGTCATCAATAAATCAATACCTGTGTAGCAATTTAAGTTGCTTTGACTCAAAGTTACGTCATTAGAGGTCTAAGGTTCTTTAAAATTTTCACTACCACATTCCTCAAGCTATTATCTGATTAAAATGCTAAATAAAAATCACATCCTTCAATCTAAATACCTACTCTCTGTAATATAACATCAAAATAAACAATGATCTTAAATATACTGCATCACTCCAAACTCAGGCCAATGCTCTTTGTGTGATTGCTTAATATGTTGATTTGGAAGAATATTGCAACGAGGGTACCTAGCAATAAAAAAAATCGGCAAATTCTGACATGAAATGCTTGGAACACCCGGGCAAATAAGAATTTTTTTCATGTCCGAGCTGACTGTTGAGTCACAAAACGTCTGACTACTAACTTCCACCTCTAGAATTTTTCATGATTATGGTGAATTTGTCATTTAAGTGAAATTATAATGCTCAATCATGGTAAACTTCATGATGAATCTGATTATGCATTATAATTTTCTCAAAATTCAGGAAAATTATTTAATATTAGAGAAACTAAAAATATCAGTATGGTAACACTATAAATAATTCTAATTCACTTTATAAATTCTGTTTCTATAATCTTAAATACTATTATCCTAAAGAATAAGCACTTTTTCTACTTCACTAATTTATAATTCTCTGCAAATAAGACATACATGTCACCTGATAACAAAACAATGTCTGTGAAATGAGAATTGCCTCGTGCAGCCAAGCGACTACATCTGAAATTCAGATTTGAAGAACAGAAGAGTTATGATCCTATTGCAGTTGTGTAATCAAGTCAACAATTGAAAGGATCATATGAATCTCAATGGGATTTAACACTGGAAGTTACAGAGAAAAGATTGAACACATTGATTAACGATAGGAGTGAGAAAAATATGCCTCTCAGCCAAAGACTTCCCCATGCCAGAGCAACAAGACTGCATAATCACATTAGGGCTCAGGGTGATAATGAGTCTTCTTAAACATCCAAGGGGAGTAAGGGATGGCTTTATAAATTCAGGAAGCTATTTGACTTGACAGATTTGAAACTAACAGATGAAACTGCAGATACATCCTGCAGGGTTTAAGAAAATAATTGAAGATAGAGCAAGTTTTGAACAGAGATGAGACAGGCCTGCTATGGAAAAGAATTCCTAAGAGGACCTACTTCTCTAAAGAAGAAGAAAAACAGCATCTGGGTTAAAAGCATCCAAAGCCAAGGTAAAACTTTTGCTATGTGAGAATGCATTGGGGGATTTTTAATGTAAGCCCATGTTAGTTTACACGGCAAAAAATCCACTTGCTCTCAAAGGAAAGAACAAAGCATTCCTTCCTGTTCACTGGAGAGTAAACTAGAAAGCCTGGGTGACTGCCCAAGTTTTTGAACACTGGCAGACAAATTGCTTTGCTTATGAAGTCGAAAAATATTTCAGGGTAAACAACCTATCCTTGAACCAATTTAGGAAACTATCGAGTGCACAATATGCACAACAAGCACTTTCCTATGTTATACTGAAAATATATTATACTGAAGGTATATTATACTGAAAGTACATTATACTGAAAATGCCTAATAGATGCAGAGGGATAGGAAAATGAAAAACTATCACCTATAGCAGGCAGTGGTGGATTAAGGATTCCGCCGCCCCTAGGCTCTGAAATAATTGCCGCCCCATTTGAACTTATTTTAGTATTTACAAATTAGTATGAACTAAATATGTAACTAAAAATCATTATAATTGAACGTGTATAAGTTTTATTACATATCAAAATACTCGTGCATTACATATTTATTGTAACTAATTACAGTAAAACCTCTACCTTACGAACCCCTTTATAGCGAAGACCTCCGAATAACGAACAATTGACGGGGTCCCGCCAAACTTGTATACAAAATCCCTAATTATAACCTCTTTACTACGAACTTCCGTACTACGAAAACTTCCGAACAACGAAGGAAAAAAGTGGTCCCTTCCGTTTTTATTTACCTCTTTAGAACGAAATTTTGCTCGCTAAACATTTTTTTCAGTTACATAAGTACGGAAAACTATTGAAAACAGTCGCCAACGCGCCAATTAGCGTTAAGCTTACAACAAGTCAATCATAGCACGTTTTCTAGCATGATGACGTATTTCCTGTTTCCAGCATTCTCGTGCCTTTGACCGGTGTGTCCTAGGTGAGAGAAGGTGTAAAAGTGCGACAAGTTATTGAGTGAGAAGAAGTGTGTTAAATATCAATTCCTTTTGATATTTAGTGCTTAACGGTGGTTCACAACTATGGCGGGAAATGGAACCTCTTGCAGGCAATGCAACGGCATTGCATTTCATGGGAAGCCGTCTCACCGTCAAACGTAAAAAACTGCTATGCAAGGGCGGGATTTTTTTGTGATTCCATTGCAAGTGAGGAGTGTGTGTGGAACCTGAGGGAGAAGGGTGGGAGGAATTAAGGGCAGGTTTAAATTTAAACTCGGCGTCTTTTCAAGATTTTGCCCATGTAGACGACAATTTGTTGAACTGCTCTGTGGAAAGTGAGGATCCCGAAGGGGTAGAAGTGTCCAATATGGAGGAAGACGGAGAATTGGAGTTGGTGCGGCCGAAGTCGAGCGACGTATTTGCAGCACTGGATGTAGTGGAAAGATATTTACTCTCATCCGAGAGTTGTAGTGCTGCAGCTATGCACGCTTTCAGGGAAGTGGAGACTGCCATTTCCCGAGAATTTACGAAGAATTTAAAAAAAAAAAATACTCATTTTTAAAAAAATGTTGATTTATTAATAAATCTTTTTAAAAAAGTGTTGTATTTGAAATCATTCCCGATTAAATTAATCCCCTAATCCTTTTAGAGAGAATTTCAACAAAAGATTGCAGCAATGAGGTATGTATCATGGTGAGGTGGTTCCTATGCACTTTTTTGTGATAGATAATTTATTCGTCAGAGACGGAGCTGGAGTGTTGTTAAGAATGTTAGTGAAAAATATTGGAGTCTTGATTTGGAGTGCCAACGACAGTTAGTGCTTTCTTATGGGGAAAATGCTATTTTCTTTCATTTCGTTTTTAAATATTTGCAACCCGCTCCGTGGTGGTCAAATAGTAGTTTACTAATTGGCATTAAGAAGTGGCGTTGCTGTCAATATTTTTTATAAACTTAGCGACTCAACAGATGCTTTAGGATAGGCTCAGCGAATATCACGCATTGCAACCTCGAAAAAAGTCACATAATAAAAAATTGCAGAGGATGTTTTCGTGCAGAACCTGCCAATCAATGCTAGAAAAAATAACATTGCATTTCCGAGTTATTTGGTGCTTGCGACTGTCAAACATTGCAAAATGAGATGAATGAAAGTGGCCCTTTTTCCCATAAGAAAGCATTGCGTCGTCGGAGCTTCAAATCAATATGGCCGATTATTAAACATTGAGGGCGCGTTTTGAATATCGTCCACTTATGTGATACTTTTTCCTGAAAAGATGTAATGGGCATAATTTAGTAGAGTTACTCCGTTTCTGAGCATATGCCTTCATTTGGATAGCCCCGTTGCTCCCGTATAATCTAACGGGCAATGTGCCCTGAAGTTATGCAATGCCCAATAACCTCCGATCAACGAATTTCCGAATAACGAATAGACAAAAAATTGGGTCCCTTGATATTCGTTAATGAGAGGTTTTACTGTAATTAATATTAAATAATAATTTTAATTAGAGACAGACAAAATTGCCACCCCTACAAATTTGCTGCCCTAGGCCTGGGCCTTGTCGGCCTAGGCGGCAATACGCCACTGATACCAGGCATGTCCAACTCCAAGAGAAGAGAATGGCCACAGTTGTTGAACCCTTAACTGGTGAGGTGAAAAATGTTCACACTATTGGTGAGGTGGAGTCTGTCAGACTTACAATTTCATAAATCATTATATCATTAAGTTTGTATATAAAAAATATTGTTAATTAGATTGATTTTTTATTCACTATAAATATTTATAAATTGCAGAATTCAAATATGTAATTATGTTTCAAACAAAATAAAAATCCAACATTTAATGGAAAAGGTCATTTGGTGCATTAAATTAAAATATTATTAATATTTTCACAATATGAAAAGAAAAATAATATTAACTTACTGTTAGTTATCTATTGAATCAGCAAACCAAGAATATAAAGCAACACTGATTTTAAGTGTACAGGAAAAAACTGACAATAGGTCAAACCAATCAATTTTTTCAGCACACACACAACAAATTTTTCTAACACATTGTAAGACATCGGTTTTTTACATTTACAGCACTGGTATTTGGTTTTCCTATGAAGTCTAGAAGGGCACAGGTAACAGTACTTTCTTTTTTCAAAAGTATTCTCTTCAGAGATAGGTTCTTCAATTTTCAGAATTTGTGCTATTGCACAACAGACATCCATACTGACTTTTGGATTGTTGAATCTCCACTCCATACGAGGTTTCACCAGACTGAATCCCAAATTTTTCATAAAATCATAGCGTTCAAGTTTTTTATAATCTTTGTAGCAGTTGTGTATAATAATAATAATCGGGCCAGGAAAGGACACCCATAGGTGGTGGTGGGATGTTGGATGTCCCTTCTTGCAAATCATATTCATTCCAAGAAAAAAGTCTTATATTATGTTGTCCCTAGTATTGTGAATCTCCATCCCCATCACACCCATCCTAAACTGAGCTTCTGCCCCCATAGTCTTACAGACTTTTTCAGCTGACCCATTGCTTCTAAGATCCCTTCCTCAGACCTTCGACCCGCACCATCAACTCCCCACACCCTTTGTGTGCCTCTTCTTCCCTCTTTTGGTCCTTCCAGAGATCTGCTGCCTCTATGATTCCTTTAATTTGATTTTTCATTCTCATACCCCATAATATTTACTAGCATGCCGGTTAGAGACTTGGGTGTAACACGTAACGATTTTTAATTTTAATCAAAAGCAAAAAAGAACCCATCTGGGAGCATAAAGTGTTTACAATATGACATAAGACAACTGTTTACAAAAGTTCCTTTCAGGTGGTGTAGTGGTAGCAGCTAAAAAATATAATTATTAAAATATTTCTTTAAAAATGCATTATATGGGAAAATGTTTCAAACAAAGGTTGTAGAAAATTAAATTTCCTACAACCTTTATTTCCGACCTTTTTACATTCATCAAATATTAAAGCAAATATAAAAAAAAACCGAATAACTGAGAAGAGTAAACACCCACTTCCAGATGACTGATTTTAACCAAAAACTAATCAACTCTTGTGCCTTTAATAAAAGTGTCGAATATAAAATGTCACAATGATTTGATTGATAGCTTTTGAGGTAGAACACCCACAAAATTTCTATCACATACACACAGACATAATCAAGAAAATGATCAAAGCATGTTCAGGGGACTTCAAAACATGTATTTCCATTGAAATCTCGAAATCGATTTTTTTCATGAAAACAATACTTTCCCCTATACTATGCATGAAGAAAGTAAAAATGTACCTATAAGTAGGCTTACTATATGTCCCGGTTTTTAGGTCTTGTGATTTTCCAGTCAGTTAAATGTTTTGTCCCAGATAATAAGTATGAATCAGAATCAACATCAGTGCTAGTCATGTACATATACTTACAAACTGCAAAACACAAATCATCTTTAACAGTGGCATCAATTGTATCACTTTTTGAGAAAAATGATTCAAATGCTGAAGGCCGTATTGTTGCTGCAAAAGAAGCCACTTTTGCATATCACACTGCTATTCATGGATTATGTTTCAAAACATCGGATTGTGCTTGCAAATTGATTTTAAATTTTTTTGAATCTAAGTTTGGTGTCGCTTGAACAAAATGTGAATCTGTAGTTTTAAATGTAATCACACCAATGTGTATTGAAGAGTTAGGTAAATCCAAATTTGAGTGTAAATCGTTTCAATGATAGTGCACTATTTTCTCCCCAGGCGGCTTTAAAGGTAAAAGTGCTCGACTATAATGGAGTCCTTGGAGAAACATCAGAAATATTGAATGATTACCTTGTTTCTTCAGTAAAAGAACATCATCTTATGAATAAAACTAGGATTTTGTGGTGATAATTGCAACACGAATGTCGGAGGTATGAAAAGAAAGGGTGAAAACAACGTTTTTTATCAACTGAAAAGAGAAATTGGTAGAACTATCATTGGAATTGGCTGTGCAGCACTCATAGTACACAATTGCATCCAAAATGCAGTTGATATTCTACCAATTGATAGCCCTTGCAGTAAAGATTTATAAATATTTCCACATATACACTGTTTGTGTAACTCAACTAAAGTAATTTTGTGAATTTGCAGAAATTGCATATAAAAAGGTCTTAAAACATAGCAACATGAGATTTATTTCCATTTTACTAGCTTTGGAAAGGCTTCTTGATATGTTTGATGGTATAAAAACCTATTTCGATTTACAAGAACAGTGCCCACTACTAATAAAAAAATTTTGAATATCCATGTGGAGAAGTGTATTTGCGATTTGTTCTCGGACAACTCAGTTTATTTAATAAAATAATTGTGATTAAAAAGGGATGAAATTTGAAGATAGGTGGATTGAACTTTTTAGACATTTTCTCAAACCGAATGCTTCAATTGTCAATCTAACAAAAGTTATTGAATATGTATTGTTTACCCAAAACATCAGCTCCAGTAGAGTGGCTATTTTTGATTATAAATAACGTGTGGTCCTTAGACTGAAGTTACATGGATGAGAGTACAGTACAAGTGATATTGCTCTGTAAAATCAATATTGATTTGAATTTTGAAGAATTTTATGCTAAAATCAAAAATGATAAAAAGTTTTGGATAAAGTTATGTATAGCAGCAAATATAACTCGTTTAATAAACAGTAAGATTTGTGTATATTTTATTGATTTGGTTTAGTATTGATATATTTAATATTAAAATATTTCATGTTTTCTCTCTTAGATATTTTTTGACAACCAACTCCCTGTCTCCTCATCCCCATAATATTCTTTTTTGGTTGTTTAAAAATGTATAAAATGGAAAAGAATAGAAATAATGTACATTTAAACAATAAAAGACTAGCCATTCCGGATTTTGTCCCAGTCATGTTAGATTATGTCCCGGATTTGTCCCGGTTTCTCATGTTCAGAAATCATTTTGTCCTGGTTTTGATGCTTGAACATATGGTAACCCTACCTATAGGGGTCCCCAAAAAGGCCCCAAGGGCCCAAACATTTAACATCTGCTAGTCTTTGTGTGTCAATGGACACAGGATCTAGAAAAGTATGTGGTGGTATAAAGGACGTGTAATAAATGTGTCAATTGTGAGCAAGTTAAGTTCTGATCAATAACTGCTGGAACAGGGTAAGTGCTTGGTGTAGCGGTCAATGCGTGGGATGTATGGAATGATGTGTTACATGAGACACTTCTAACTTCTGATAAATACCAAAAATCGGGGGCCATCTTAAATTTGAGTACAAAGTCATATGCCATCAATACATCACGGTCAATTGATCACTCATCAATTCATCGTGCATCAAAATATCTCATGACAAACTCATCGCACGTCAATTCATCACTAGACAAATTCGTCATGTGACAAATTCGTCGTGAGACATATACGACGCAAGACAATTTGGAAGGTGAGACACCATGACTGGTGTACACTTATTGGGTTGGGAGACACCACCTGGCATACACCATTCAATGTGACTCATGTAATTTACAAAGAGAATTGCGATTCATTCTGGTATTATTGAAATATAAAGAAGAATTTTTTTGTGAAAAAGGTCTCCCCCTGCCGATCACCAGTCATGGTGTCTCCCCTTTCAATTTATCTCACTACAAATATGTCGAGCGATGAATTGCCATGTGATGAGTTTGTAGCGCAATGTATTGATGCATGACAAATTTTTCGAGCGATGAATTGATGCACAATGAACTGACTGCGATGAAGTGATGCCAAAGAGTTGTCATAGAACCTTAGGAAGTATGGTTACGTGTTTTATCAATGTTTTTTAAACAAAAGAAACATAAGATGAAATAATATATAAGATATAAGATGAAATAATTGTATCTACTGAAACTTTTCATTTCAAACTTCGATCCGAATTTTATTAATACAGTACAGTAGAATCTTGGTTAACTGGGATCAGCTTAACCGGGATGCCAAAAAAAAAAAATGTACATACAAAAATAATTTGGAATACGAGAATTTGGATGCTAAAAATACGATGCGACAGTGTAACAGACATGGAGATCACGGGTGATATGCAGGATGAAAGAATGAAGAGAGGGGGGAATACATAGTAATGAGATACATACATAGTTTCTGCTACTATATGTGTATTAGAAATACATATTATCACATCGTATATATTTCACATATAAAAATATCATGCATATTGTGCATGAAAACATTACCTTTCTCTCACCGAGTGGATCATGATATTTTGTTCAAGTGTTCACTTTATTTTTGTGCAACGTAGCGGGTGCATGCATCATTTTGTTCCTGTTAATTTGAAAGTTGAATAACCCTTATGTGATCATGTCAAAATGTAAAAGAGTTGTTCTTTCTCTAGAACAAAAACTTAACATTAGGGATGGGACAATTGGTTCTTTGGTTCTGCCGGTTCTCTCAAGAACCAAAATAACTGGAACCGACTGTTTATAATCCAGTTCTTCAGTTCTGATCCTTATTTTATTAAAATCATGTGTGTATACACGCGAGGCAGAGGCGTTCTTTACGATTTATACAATCATGTCACAAAAGATAAATATTAATGGCTTAGTATAACATCTACGAACTGAAATGCCAGTAGTGATTCCAAGAAAATGTAGAATTTTTTATTCACCGACTAATTTCCTAATCAATTGTAATTAATAAAACAATCGACAATTATTTAAAACATACCTCACTATAATAGTAGTAATGTAATCTTTATGTTCACATTCATTCCTTTGTCGTAAATTACCCATTTCTTTTCACTTGCAAACGCAGTCTAAACGTAAAAAAATAGACATATTTACGTTCATTTCTTCGTCGTAGATTATCCATTTTCCTAATGTTGCATGTGCACGAAAGAAAATTAAATTAATTAGGTATTTACAGCAGTTATTGTGTACATCAGTTGTCAGGAAGTTTGTTTTCGTTGACAACAAATAAAACACAGGTCCTAAGTGAATTAAGACTTTCTCGTTTGATTTTCTTGAAATCGGCTACTCCTTTAATAAAAACGTACTGAACAAAACATATGTTATTTGATTAGTTCTACGAAGTTCTTTAAAGACTTTTTTATTATAAGTTACATTGTATGAGATATAAAGAAAAGATCATTTTTCGTCACCTTTAAAGTGGCACTCCCAATTAGGTCACGTAAACTATTTATATAATTTTCTTAGTTTCTTTACCCCATGTCCTAAATACCAAATTTCATCAATATCCGCCCAGTAGTTTCTGAGATGAAACATGCGTACAGACGGATGGACTTGATCTGAACATAAGGCATTCGTTTTTTATTTATTGTAAAGAATGCCTACAAACGATTGCATCTTGAAAGCAACCACATCACTCCGCCATATTTTTCCATGACGGCATTCGATTTTCAATACATATATCGGTGATGAAAGTTGTTCATTAACTACGACGTAAAATATATTTTTATGCTGGATATGTTATCAGTTTCAAACGGGATGAGCAAGTCTGAATTTCATTTATTTCATGGGGGAAAAGAGCTTTGTAGCACGTACACAAATCAGGATGATGAATCAGTTCCACGAATGATAGTTCTTCAAAAATATCTATCCAAAAAATTAATGATGGGTTTCCAACTTCTGGTATTCAATATTTGGTTCGCTGCTGCGTGATTTTATGATGTAAAAATTCAAGCAATATTTTGAGTCAAATCTATCAGAAATAAGTTTTAAATTTAAGCAATTTATTGTGAACCCTAACAATAAAGCCATGTCAGATGTTTGGAACAACTTCAGAATTGAAAGTACAAACAACAAATATGCTATATGCAACTATTGTAAAGCTAGAATTTCCTGTGGTGTATCAAATAGCACTTCAAACTTAACAGAACCAAAACCAATAACTGGGATCAGATTAATACAACCGGAACTGAGAAAAAGTAGCACCACCCCATCCATACTTAACATAATTAAAAAATCTAAAAATGGTGTGACGGTGAATTTGTTAATGAACAAATACAATGTTGGCGACCAAACAGTGCATGATATTGTGAAAAACAAAAATTAGTTAATTGAGTTTGCTGGAGTTTTTTATAGTGAAAGTGGTATGTCAAGCCGGAAAATGATGAAAATGTCTACCTACAATGATCTGGATAAAGCAATGGTTTTGTGGTTCAACCAACACAGGGCTGAGGGAATCCTGGTTTCGGGTGCTGTTTGTTCATTAAAAGCGAAGTATTTGTTCGATGAATTGAAATTAACAGGGGAGTTTAACGCATCTTCTGGGTGGTTGACGAGATTTAAGCAAATACACGGGATTCGTCAGATTGCTATCCAAGGTGATAAACATAGTTGTGATGAGCCGGAAGCTGAGGAATTTAAGTCTCAATTTCAGTATTGCGTCAATAATGAAGGTTTCGCGTCAGAACAAATCTATAATGCTGATGAAACTGGTTTATACTGGAAGTTTTTCGGGAAAATGATTAAAATGTTTGGTAAAGAATCCACTTTAATAACACAAAACAGACGACCGGTTTCGACTAACACTTAGTCATCATCAGGTCAAGAATAAGGACACTACAACGTATACAGGGTGTTTCAAAATTATGTATACACCATTTAAAAATTTATATTTCGTGAACCAAATGTACAATTTGCACAATTTTTTTTAATTTTAAAGCTTAAATGCATAATAATGTTTGTAATGAACAAAACTCAAGTAAGATGTTCAAAATGTCCACCACCAGCACTGATACATAAGCGACATCTCTCTTTAACAGAATTACATACTACAGTGCACAAGTCAGTGGAAATTCTGTGTGCTTCTTGCTGTATTGCCATCCACAGATCCTCCAATGTTTGCAGTTTCTGACCGTAAAATTTGTCTTTCAAGTATCCCCATGCAAAAAAATATAAAGGAGTGAGGACTGGAAACCTTGGAGGGTATTCAAAAGCACTCCCGCTGCGATCTATACATTGCTCAGGAAATTCATTGTTCAGGTACTCCCGCACAGTTGTATGAAAATGTGGGGGTGCACCATCCTGTTGAAAATACACCAATGTATCCAGAAACATGTTTCTGATATTAGGTACTGCATATTTTTTTTAACATATCAAGGTAACTTTCTCCATTAACAGTGCCATTGAATCTGTAAGGTCCGATTATTCCACGAGAGGAGAATCCCATCCACACAGTAAAACCTGGTAGATTGACATCTTTCTCCAATGTGAAGTGTAGATTTTTACCTGCCCAGTAAACGCAGCTATGACGATTCTCATGGCCATTCAGCTTGAACGTGGCTTTGTCTGACCATGCAATTAAATCTTTAAAAGCATCGATTCCACCATTTTTTCGAATGTACCACCCACAAAATTGTGTTCGTCGATCTGGATCATCTTCTTGGATTAAATTCAATAATCGAGGTATAAATGCCTTCAATTTTATGTCCTTTATGATTCTAAAAACACTTGTATGGCTCAATTGTAGCTCACGTGATCACTGTTTTGTAGACTTCCTTGGGGAGCGAGTAATTGCATCTCTGACATCTTCAACATTTTCGATACTTCTTGACGTTCTTTTCCGCCCACATCATGTCTTGTTGATATTGTTCACAGCTCCATGTTCCTCAAATTTATCACGCAGACAGGTAATCGTTAGACGAGTTAATGCTTTTGTTCGACATTTTCTTTTCCATCCACGCTGAACGTCTGTGACGTTTTCAAATTTCAAATACCATTTTAGAATTAACTTTCTCTCATTGAAACTCATCTGCATGTTCTCCATCGTTTCCATGGATATTTGTAAATAATCATACATTGTTAAAATAATTAATTTATTTTGCTTTAAAATAAAAGCAAAATTGTATATTTAGTTCACGAAATATAAATTTTTAAATTGTGTATACATAATTTTGAAACACCCTGTATATAGGAAATGAGCGAGGTCGGGGAGGGAGGTGTGGAGAAAACAGGATAGGGGGAAGAGGGTCTCTTAAACGGTACTTTTTATGGTGTGGGCGGAGGGGGGAAGAAGACGGTTGGGGTAATTGTTTAGCAAGGGAAAGACTGAGGGAAGGAGCAGGGAGTGGGTTGGGAAGAGATGTTCGTTAATAATGTCGTTGGCGTGGGTCTTCACGTGGTGAAGGATTTCTAACTGTTCGAGAAGGTCTCCAGATTTTGTTTTCGAGATGCTATATGGTTGGACAAAAATTGGCAGAATGTTTGTGGCCAATGAGGTGTTTTGCAAAATGGGATTTTTGGGAGTTGGAAGTAAAGCAATGTAAGTGTTCTTTGCAAACGGGTCTTAAAATTTCTTCCCGTTTGTCCAATGTAAAATTTGTCGCAATCATTGCAACTCAATTTGTAAATGCCGCTTTTATTAAGATTTTCGATGTTATCTTTTCCATTGGAAAGAAGATGGCCTAAACCGGAGGTTCCATAGAAAGCGGGTCTTGATAGGTTTTTTGGGAGAAAGTTCGCGATTTTGAGGGAAAGAGGACCTGTATAAAGAAGGCGAAACCAGCGAGGTTTGGTTTCGGTCTCCGGAGAAGGGAAGAAAATTTTATTGAGGGCCAATTTCTTTTGTTTATGGAACAGGATAGTGTCTATTAGGGAAGGGGAATAACCGTTAGCAAGCGCAATATGTTTAACAGTGTTAAGTTTTTTTTTGGAAGGAGTAAGGAGAAAGAGGGATGTGCGTGAGACAGTGTATCATCGAGTGGAAAGCGGCGTGTTTTTGGGAAGTGTGGTGTTTGGAGGAAACATGCAGTGTGTGGTTGGTGTATGTGGGTTTGCTGAAGATGGAGAATTCTAGGTTAAGGTTAAGGCATTGAATGGTTAGGTCTAGGAAGTTCAGAGATTGGTTTTCTTCAATTTCAAAAGTAAAGGTGATTGAGGGGTGAAGGTTGTTCAGGTAGGATGCAAAATTACACAGTAGTCTCTCAGTACCATTCCAAATGCAAAAAATATCATCTGCATAGCGACACCAAAACAATATTTTATTGGTGAAAGGTTGAGCGGAATTAAACAGTTTCTTCTCTAAAGTGTCCATAAAAATAATGGCGAGGAGAGGTGACAGCGGAGAGCCCATGGCCAATCCTTCGGATTGTTCGTAAAACACATTTTGAAAGCGAAAATAATTTTGGGAAAGGCATACTCTTAACAAAATACAATGTTCTATCACTAGGTTCATGGGGGTATCTGATGATGAAAGAACGTCTTCGGCAAGACATAGGGCTTCGGACGGGGGTACACAAGTAAACAATTTCTCCACATCGAAGGACACAAGTTTGGAATTGGGGGTTAAAACCAAGGGTTTCAGTTTATTCGTAAGGTCAATGGAATTTTTCACACTGTATCTCAGGAGGAAGCGTGTGAACTCTCTAAACCAATTGTTCACTTGAAAGGCAAGTTTATGTGCTGGCGAGGATATACTGGAGACCACTGGCCGAATAGGAATTCCGGGTTTATGAATTTTTGGGAGGCCGTAAAGCCTAGGCGCAAGAGGATTCATTTGTAAGGCTTTACTGGAGGAGTGTCGGGGGAAAAGTGATGGGCACAAGGAGATGGCATTCTTGATCTTCTGATGGAAGTTGGTAGTGGGATCTTTGAGGAGGCAGGTAATATCATTACCATGGATGAAGTCCAAGCATTTCTGGATGTAGTCTGATTTGTTCAGGATCACCATGCAGCTTCCTTTGTCTGCTTTGCTGATGACGAGATCCTCCTTGGAGATGGTATCTGAAACATCCTTAACAGTACATCGCAAGGATTGGGAGGCAATGGCGGTGGGAGTCTTTGTGATATAGGAAGAAATAGTTTGGGCAACTGCAAATTTAATTACTTTGTTTTCACGGGAAGGGGCAATTTCACAGTCCACTGCTAAGTTTTTCAAGTCTATGGAGGAGGAGAGGTTGGGGATATGTTTCAGTCCCAAATTCAAAATATCCATTTCACTAGGGGCGAATTTGGTTTGGGAAAGGTTGAGGAAGCGGTCGTGGAAAGAGTGCTCGGAGGGGGATATAGGGGTGGGAGGTGGGGGGTTGGACGGAATCCTGTTTTCTCCACACCTCCCTCCCCGACCTCGCCCATTTCCTATACATACATTGTAGTGTCCTTATTCTTGACCTGATGATGACTAAGTGTTAGTCAAAACCGGTCGTCTGTTTCGTGTGAGTTATTAAAGTGGATTCTTTACCAAACATTTTATTCATTTTCCTGAATATGTTCCACCACTTCAAGGCTGCATCCATCGATTTTATTCTGGAAGTTTTTACCACAAAAAACTTTAGCTTATCAAAATGAAACAAGTGCTGCAGGGCATAAACTTCAAAAACAAGGCCTTACCATTTTGTGCTATGCTAATGCTGCCGGGTCTCATTTTTGGAAACCGTGTGTTATTGGGACTGCAAAATAACCTTGAGCTTTCTCAAAAGTTCAAGTTTTGTCTAATTTACCCGTCGATTACTATAACAATAAGTCAGCATGGATGGACAGAGAAATTTTTATGGACTGGTTTAAAACTTTCCAGCAGTGCGTCAACAATTAAAATCTCTTGATCTGCCACAAAAAGCTGTTTTACCCTTAGATAATGCCCCTAGTCACCTGAATGAAGGCATTTTAAAATCCGAAGATGGAAATGTATTTGTTAAGTATTTACCTCTGAATGTGACAGCTTTGATCCAGCCTATGCATCTAGGAGTAATACAAAATATGAAAACAATTTATAGAAGAAATTGACTACATAAGTTTGTAAAGGAAGATGGTGATGATTCACTATTGTTTTGGAAAAACTAACAGTGTTGGATGCTATTTATGAAATTGGTGCTGCATGGAAATTGGTAAAAAGCTCGACTTTAAAAAAAATCATGGCAAAAACTTTTACCGGGAAATGATGAGGAATTTCTTGGTTTTGAGGATAGTTTTAATGAAACAGTGTCTGAAGTATTATGTAATTTACACAGCAAAAGTGAATGTGCAAATGTTGACGAGGAAGCTGTGAGCGAGTGGTTAAATGTACACCAAAATTTGGCCAGTCATGAAGTATTAAATGATGATGAAATCATGCAATGTATTAATACTGAAGGTGAACCAACAGCCAAGACCAAGAAGAAGACAACCTTATACCAGAGCAGAGGATCAGTCACAGTGCTGCTTTAACTCACACTGAAACTCAGCCTGATTATTTGGAGCAACAGCAAGACAGCGCCCTTGCTGAGAAATCTGTGCAGCACCATTTGCCAAAAGGTGAATGAAGGGAAAAGCAAACTTCTTTGTTTTCTTATTTCAAATAAATAAAGTAAGTTCGTATGTACAATTTTTCAATTCAATTTTTTTTGGTACAATTTTTTGAACATTTCGTATGGATGGTGGATTAACCTGAATTTTCATTATCCGGGATTAATTTTTTCACTATCATTCCAGATAATCGAGAGTCTACTGTATTAATTTTTTAACATACATTTAAAAAACTGTTTTTTCTAAAACAAGAATTGGTAACAAACCATTTTGAGAGTCAGCTAAAGGGGGGGAGGGGGGGAGTCGTCTTAGATTCGGGGTTGTCTTGGATGCGGGTAAATGCGGTAGTTGGTGGAACAGATTAAGTGTGTGGTGATAATGGTTGGTGCAAAGGTTGCGTGTTACGATATACCATGTGTGACAATAATGAGTGGAAAAAGGGTGCCTGTAATGATGTGCTAAGTGCATGTTAGATATCTTTTGATTAACAATTGTCGGATAAGGTAAAGTGCGTGGACTTGTGGTTATAAGTACATCGTGCTAGTGGTGTATATACCACATGTATGTCAGCAAACTTTATATCAATGGACATAGGATCAAGATGGGTGTGTAACTGTGTGATTAACTGAAGGATAGCTGATGGTAATATAAATATAAGAATGCATATGAATAATTCAATAAGGGTATGAAGTGTGTGACTGATGGTGCTTTTGGGTCAAGCTGTATAGAAAGCATATTTAAAAAACTCAACTTTTTGCCCACATTGCAACATGCTTCTTCAGAAGTCAAGGGTCTCAGTGGTATGGTGCCATGTTATATATGCTGGAGATTTTGTATTTTCACTTTTTGGACATTGTAGTCAAGATATTTTGAGTCGTTACAGCAACTTTCTCTTATTTGGCTGGTGGATTTTTTGCTTGCTGATAAACCATTTCATAGCGGAGCACTCCACATGTAGCCCAGGCCACAAAATAAGGTTCAATTGCATAAAAATGCAAGGAATATTATTTTTCAAATTTAATCCATGAGGCAATTGAAATCACTAAAAAAACAGTTGAACTTTAATCGAGATGACAGTTACCACCTATGCCAAATGTGAAAATGGTTTATCAGTCAACTAGAGTATCCTCCAATATACCTACACTATATTGATGCTTCATACTGATATATGATTATTAACATACTTGTAAAAGATGCTTGCATTCTGCAAGCATTTCAGATCACTTTGTTTATTTTAGATTATGAAATCTCATGTCCAGTGACTCCAATGAACTCTTGTGTCATCTAAGGATGAATTGAAACACTTCGTAAAAGATAGTATTGTGAAAAAACACATCAGCCATACTACACAGAACAAAAGTTCCCAAATTAATATAAATGTCACGTGATTGAATGGTATTTATACAAATAGTCATTCTAGTAAAAGGTGTTTAGGCTCTTCCAGATGAGCTGGAGACTCAAACATTTTTATGTGGGTAGGAATATGTGCATAACTGATGACAAAAATTGAAAATTTCTAAAAAGTTACATAATGTAGAAGCTAAAAATTCGTAAAATTAAAAAAAATTAAATGTTTATGTATCTCTGTATTTGCTACGAAGCTGAATTTTTTTGTAAAGGTAGAATTTGTAAAATAACCGACTAGAAATTATAAAATTCTGATATATTAATTTATTCGGCTGCTAAAAATTCTTAAATTTTAAACAAATAGATATTTAGGTACTTGGAGACAAACTATGGAGCTGAAAATTTTCAGTTATTTAGAGATTGGTTCAAAAGCATACATTAACATTTGAAAATCTCCATAAAGTTGTTAATGCGGCCATTAATTCTTTTTTCATATTTAAACAATTATATAAATATTATTGCACTTCTAGATGTGCTACAACATTCAAATTGGCAGAAATTTGTGGCATTAGTACCCAACAATGGAAAAAGTATAATATTCTTAAAATTGTAAAATAATTTACAGCTTTCAAAAATGTTATTTTTATAATCAAATTTATTTGGAATCGTAGACTATTTCTCTTGAATGAAATTTGATCTCTCTCACATCCAAAGTGCCAACAATTGCTTCAAACAACATTGGAGTCATCCAAAAGTGCATGTGAATCGTTTTGATGATTTTCATAATTTCTTCAGGTTTTGAGATGTTTACTTGGTCAAGCAAATCTTATGCTCATTCAAACACTACACTATTCTTTTTCCAATGTTACTACCAATCAACATAGATGGCCAATCAAAGTGAAATCATAATAATGCCTGACATAATAACTATATCTCCTAAAAATATGACCAAATTATGCAAAATATTCAAAACAGGAGCAGCTTGAGATATTTTGGTGCACCGGGTGAGAAACCACTTCAGCGCCCTCTTCAATAAATTTTTGTTTAGACATTTCAAAAATACTTGCTAATTTATCAGTTTCTCTGCAAATATTAGTCCTAATTAGAGAATAAAATTAATGCCACTGAGATTCTAGCCTATTCCACATTTTAATTGGGATCCAACATTTGTTCACTTGAAGTAATGTAAAGATAGATCGTATGGATAGTGCCCCCGAGGAGACTTTGGCGCCCCCGAGAAGACTTTGGCGCCCCCGGCAGCTGCCCAGTACCTCAGGCCGGCCCTGATTCCAAGACTTACCGTCACATATACAAAGTGCTGCATCAACAATAAATTATAAGAGAAAACAGGTTCTAATATTACATTTAAATATGGATGGTAATAGGGGGTTAAACTATGTACTCAGATAATTATAACACAAAATGCATCAAGCCACAAGAAAAATTTTGCATAATTCCTTTTACCTGTTTTCCACAGGGAAAGTGCGAACAGCTGGTTCACAGTGGAATGTGAAGTGAGGGGTGAGAGGCGTGGAGGCGGGCACATCAACCAACAGGTACTCCACTGGCAGAGGTCGAGCCAAACGAGGGACTTCATTACCATAGCTGTCTTTCTCCTGATTCCAAAATGGATGCAATATAAAATCACTATCAAACAAAGTATGTACATATTATTTATAAGATAATGTGTCGACAACAGACAAACTATATTAGCTAATTTGCATAAGCACAATAAAAGCTAAAAACACCCGAGTTCTCTTGAGCAGACCGACAATTTTATATTTTTCAAGATTGAAATGTTTGGAAGGGAAAATAAATAAATCTACAAATATTGTGTTTTTCAGAAGTGGGAATGACACAAACAACTTTGTAACAAATTTTACAATTTTGTTACAAAGTTATTTGCCCAGTTCCCACTTCTGAAATGGAGAAATTTCACGAAGTTAGCCTCAAGTGATTAGTTTCACAAGATGTTTTCTTAAAATTGACCATTAATGCACAAATTATACTAGAAATTAAAGTCTCCCCTTTATGAATTTTCTTGCAAGTAGGGCAAAGGCACAATTCTTTCTCACCGCATAATATTGCCTTGAAAAGACGGCAGAAATGGAGAGTAGATGAAATCACAAAACATATTTAAGATACAGTTCAATGGGAGAATTCAACTTGAGGAATAAAAAGCAAAGATAATTCGAGGAATTTAATAGGCTTTGGTAATTCCAAACACCTAATTAGCTTAATAATGACCTTTTCCTGAATAGCCAGAGAATTTTCAGGCATTTCAAGGGAATTACAACATTTACTATGGATGAACTAAATCTAATACTGCAATGTGCTTCACTTTGTAATAGTGTAGGCCAGAGGTCGGCAACGCAGCGGCCACGGGCGCGTGCCAGCCAAAAAGACAACTCAAGTTAAACAATTACGGAAAACTCTCAGAAGACCAATAAGTTGTGGAACAAGATGAAGAATAGAACCAACATCTTAATCTTACATCACACCGAGCCGAATCGTACGTCTGTTACAAAATAACATCGTCAAGGTCAGGACTTATAAGCGAACAGAATGGGGAAATACATTGTTGGATAAAGACACTGTTGTCATTAACAGAGTTCTTTTCATAATGACTCCTCCGTTACTCCTCTCTTGTTTATCCACGTCCCTTTCCCCTCTCCCTAACCTGCCCTAGTATAAATACATCCTTCACGGCATTTTTCGGAGATTACTCGCCAAGAGTAGGAGAAGCCACTATCGTGTTTGTGTGATATCCATGCCTGTGCTGAAAATGCATACAAACATTCTCGTACGAACTGTACGAAAAGATAGGGAATTCTCTGCCCCTAGTTTATGCTAGGTGAAGGTGTCATGTCGCCTTCAATCACTATTAAATTTAAAGTACTTTTGCCTAGACAAAGAACTTCAACTTAAAAAAAAAGCACAATTATTATTACCAAGTTCAGGGTCAGCTCCATGTGACAGGCCTTCCCTTCTGTGATTTTGTGGTTTGGACTACAAAAGACTGCGTCGTGCGACGAATACTAAAAGACGATCTTTTTTGGAAAGAGAAGATGGAAAAAAACTAGTGTTCTTTTACACCAAAGTTCTTCTTCCGGAAATCGTCGACCCCAGAATGTGCAGGTCAATGGAGATACGTGAACCTGGAGATGAGCAGGAGTAATGTACAGTTTCCTGAGAGCAGTGCCGTAACTAGGGCGGGGCATGCGGGGCTTCTGCCCCGGGCGCAACTTTCTGTATTTATATTAAGTATGTAATCATTATGTATATAATTAATGAGGTCAGGCTCAACTTTGTGTTTAACAAGTTTTTGTAATTTTTGTAACAGTTTGCTACTAAGTTGCTTTCGCCTTCCTTTCCCACCCCTTCTTTTCCCAACCACTCATCCAATTACCTCCCATTCGTTTTCTTTGTAACCCTTACTGTCTCCCTCTCCCCCCTCATTTCACCCTATATATATGGAACAATTTATATTTTTTTCACCTGATGATAATACGATCGTAGTGAAACCGGTCGTGTTATATTAAAAGTTGTGGAAACTACAAAGTTATCCTTACATTAATCATTATGTATTTAAATTATGTATGTATGTAATCATTGTATTTAAATTATGTAAATTTATAGTGAAAAATTATGTATTATTCTAGGCTAGGTCTTGGGGAAAAAAGGTGTGGCGGAATCACACCTAAAGGTGCGGTGAGTGCAATCGTCGATGTCTCCGCCCGAAATCTAATCCTTTGTTATCTTATACTGTCAGCCTACTCACGGCAGAGCTAGAGGGGAGGATGAGGTTGACAGGCGCATTCAATCGCCAGAGAATATTTTCCCCGTGTGCCGGGCACTTCCCCTCCTTTGCTGATTAGGTCGGGGAAGGAAGAGGGTATCATCTTGGTTCTGCCCCACCCCTTCCACCTTCTTTTGGTTACGTCATTGGTGCGACAGGACTAATCCCTACGCCCAAAATTCGAACTACTAGTGCACGAAATCCGAGTGACCGCGGTGGCATCTTGCATCCGAGATTCACATTATGACTCAGTAGGCTTTACCCTTAAAAATTTCCAGTCAAGACATGATAAAGGTGAGATATGTAAAACTTTTCACCTAACTGGTTTAGATGGGTAGACTTGCAGAATGAAATAGTTACTAATTTAAGCTATTTTTTTATTAAGATTGCACATCAATATCTTCTATAGATTTTCCGGTGCTGAATGTTATATATAAAGCGCGAATGCACGCCGGAAAATTAGCGATTGGTGTACATTCTCTTCTACTCCAACAATCTTTGTATATAAAATATTATACGCAAAATAGATATATACAAATTTCATGTTTTTCATAAATCCACAAAAAAAATTCAGAAAAATCAAGAGAAAACTTCCCAAGTTATGATTATTTTAATATTTTCGAATGTTTTTGCAACGCAATCGTGAAAATTTAAAAACCTCATCCAGCCGTACGGGTGGGATTTAATAAATCTCCTCCGGGCTTGAGGGGTTAAGGAATACCACACTAGCCCAACTCTATAGGGAAATGTAAATACTGGGGTTGTGTCAGCTGCGGACCCGAACAGGAACCAGGTTGCCAAAAAGTGAGTAAATGCAGTGTTTTTGCACTTTAATTCAATTTATATCAACAATAAGTTATTTTAGCGGTGAAATTTAGTCTATTAGGGTTATTTTGTTCTGTTTATTTCTACAAATAGGTAGAAACGTTTAATTCTTTGATAGTTTGACTACAAAATGCTTTTTATTTGAGAATTTTATTACCGATAGTTCATGAGATATGCAATTTTTTGCAAAAGAGGTACAGGAAAATTTAAATGTCCAAAATTAAATCCAGCAGCTGGACCCTGCCAGCGGGTATTTAAATCCGGCGAATAAAGGCTATCAAACAGATCTGATTTTGCATGTTATAATTTTTTAGAAATCAGGAAAATTATTTAATACAAGCATAACTGCCAGTCATATACGACAAGTGTGTGGATTAATTATTAAATTTGAGGCACTTCCTATTCTTCCTCCTTTTATCTCTCCCATCTTCCTCCCTCCCATTCTCTCCCCCTCTCTGGAAAAATAGGATTCCTAGTCTCAATTATGCCCTAATAAAGACCATTATTTATCTATCTCTCCCTCCTTCTGTCTCCCTCCCTCTCTCTCTCTATTTATCTCTCTCTTTCTCACTATCTCTTTCTCCCAGCCTCTCTCCTTCTCTGGAAAGATATACTTCCTAGTCTCAATTATGCCCTAATAAAGAACATTATCTATCTCACCCTCTCCCTTTTTCTGTCTCCCTCTCTCTCTCCTTCATTCTTTCTTTCTCTCTCTCGCGTATTAAAACATTCAAAGCATGCTTTCCTTATGCATATACTATAAGGATTGAGACAACAATAAAATCTCAAGGTTTAACAATGACACGGTCAGCAAGGCAACATATCATTCAAGAGCTTAAATTTTTCCAATAAATGATTTACACATAGAGCTTGAGTGATTTTGAATCGTAGGCAAAATATGATGATAAGAATAAGAAACGTAATTTATTTTTCTTTAAAATGGTCCTGGTCCAAAAGTTGTACGTCAATTATTTCTAATTTTAATTTGCAAAAGAGTAAAAGCCTGTAAGTGGAAAAATCGATATTTTACATGATATCTTATGGGAATTAGAAATTACCTACAGGAGTCTAATCCGGGTCTTATTTTGAGGATATTTTTCGTCACAACCAATCCGGACGAGCAGTAAAATTCAACATCGATGCTTTCTGAGTTCTTGTTGAAGCTGATACACTTCAAAGTACCCGAGAAATGGCTGAAAAGCTCAAGTGTTCTCATATGACTGGTCATAGATACCTTTGGAAGCTCGGCAAGGTCAATAAGAGTGGTGTATGGGTTCCACATAATCTGACACCAGACAACCAGCTGCAACGTGTAACAGTGTGTTCCTGCCTACGCACTCGACAATCTTGTGAGCCATTTTTAGATCGAATTGTGACTGGCGATGAAAAGTGGATACTCTATGTGAACATTTGAAGGAAGAAACAGTGGTTAGGATGTGGACAGACCCCCAAATCCACTCCACAAGACGGTCTGCACTCTAAAACGATAATGTTGTGTGTTTGGTGGTATATGAGAGGTGTAATATATTTTGAGCTGTTGGATCCTAATACGACAGTCACTTCTGAGATTTACTGCCAGCAGTTAGAGCATTTACATCAAACATTACACCAAAAACAACAAAATCTGGTGAATTGCAAAGGGCGTCATACTTCTGCACGACAACACAAGATGACACAGCAGAAAATCAGAGAATTCAAATGGGAAGTCCTGCCACACTCTCCATACTCACCAGATCATGCACCTTCTGACTACCATCTGTTTTGATTGCTACAAAATCATCTGAAGGATAAACAGTACAAGAACTCTGATGAACTCAATTGTGACCTCAATGAATTCTGTGAATCAAAAACCACTAACTTTTACAAGCAGGGCAATGAAAAGCTGGTGAATAGATGGGAATAAGTGATTGAAAATGAGGGTGAATATGTTCTTGAATAAAGTTTTAGAATAAAGTAAATATTGTAGTTTTTTCAAAATTGTTTAAAAATGGCATTATGTACTTATGTTACAATCTAATATAATGGCTTTTTTATAGGCGGCGCCACAGTCAAGCTTGAGAGATAAATGTAGTGCAGCATTATACCCTCCGACAGTTTATTGAGTTCCCCATCAGTTTTTCGACGAACCCCAGCAAACGACGCACCCCTGCATACGCATGCTCCCCGGCATACGCTTGTACATCGGCTACACGTGTACTTCAGTTTTGCGCGTATGTACAGAGTCCTTACTTTTATAAACAACAGACATTAGCCCAGAAGAGAACGCTACCATCGTGTGATTTAACCAATAGACCTTCGCGAGTGGTGCGCCCTCTTCTTGAGAACAGATCAAACGAGCGGACTTCCAAGCTGGCAACGTTACGCGACGCAGGAGTCACAGGTGTTAAACCTGAGTAAGAGGAGGGAGACAGATAGAACGTGAGGACGAGCAAGCAGAGAGAGAGCAGCCTGAACTGGCCAGCGGAAAATTTACTTGTTATTCCACTACTTTTCAAATCGTTTTGTTATCCCTCCAAGTAGACAATTCTATTGAGTATATTTTTATACATTTCTGCTTTGTATAATTTCACTCCAATATAGTTGTAAGCATTTCCTTGTCACTTTACCATTGTGTTATATTTGATTTCCTGTTGGCGGCACCAGTGTCACTAAAGAAGTATCGTATCATTTTTCTATCCGAAGTACCTTGAGAATTACGAGAGATTAATGTAAATGAGACTGTTGCATCTCAGTAGCTTATTATATAGCAAGATTAGAGAAACTAAAAATATCACCATGGTAACAATATAAATAATTCTAATTCACTTTATAACTTCTGTCTCTATATTCTTAACCCTTTAGTTGCAGCATTAATTTTCGGAGTGCTCCCAAAATTGTGAAATATCCAGACAATAGTCAAAGTAGGTACTTTGTTTGTAGCAAATTATTTTTCAGGTTTACAATTTATGTTTATAGAATGAAAAATGATATCAATAAATTGTATGAATATTATTAAATTGTCATAAACAAGGTTTTATTGCACAGATACACAAAATCTCAGGTATTCAATTACCACTTTTCAAGTAAATAAAGATAATAATATAGGTATATTATGCCAAGTGTTAATGTATTGAAAATTAATAAAACTAGATGTAAATAGAAAATAAACCAATAAACTTAATAAAAATTTTTGTGGAAAATGAGTTTTGAAAAATGATTTTTTACAACTTCAAATCTCCAACTTTGCCTAATTAAGTAATTTCTTCTGGAATAATTACAGACGTTTTGAAGGGACTAAGCATAAATACAGAACTAAAGTAATACAAGAACATTTAATTTTAATTACCATCAATTAAAATTTCATTTCATCGAGGAATGAAAAAGGTGAGGAAACACACTGGTAGGTCGGGTGTATTCACGAAATTACAATAATAATATTTTACGCCTTCATGCCTAATTCATTGTAATTTTAGATCAAATAAGATTTAAAAAAATGACGATAATTTGAGAATAAAAATGTTCATAGTAAATTTTTATTTTTAATCTGAAGTAAATGTTAATAGAAAAATTTGGCTACTAAACAGCATTAATACTGGCAATGGTAATAATAAATGAATGAACATCATAAATATTCTCATGCTTGAAAGGTAATTTTACGTCTAATCGATAATATGTCTTGTGCGTTAAATATTTGAAAAAATTGGAAAGTTGACTGCTGAAACAATTTGTATAAGCATAATAATAGCAAAAGGGAGGGCACGATAGATGTTTCTTTGCAAAGGTAATATTCCTCATAAAAAGGAATATCTCATAGAAGAGGCATAAGGTTTATTTGGCATTCTATTCAAGTGTGAGGGTCACTCAAGTACATTAAGCACTTGACAAGTGGTTTCGGATTTCCAACAGAGGAGTACTTGGGGATTTCCAAATGCATTAAAAGGTCATAGAGAGGATGGAGGGAAGGAAGTAACATCAGCTAAAAGTTTTTTGAAGGTCATGGGGTAAATCCGAATTCTGCAGCTAAGGGTAAAAAATACGTTTGGCTATATCTGAATCCTGCAGCCAAGGGGTTAAACACTATTATCCTAAAGAATAAGCATTTTTTTCTACTTCACTAATTTATAATACTCTGCAAATAACACATACGTTTCCTAATAACAATCAAGAACCACCTCGTTTAGCCAAGAGACTACGTCTGAAATTCGAATTAGAAGCACAGCAGTGTTGTGATCCAACTGCAGTTTACCCGGAGATGCAGCAATGTTTACTCAGATGGAGAATTCTCACCCGTATGCCTACCTAATACTGTTTCCATTGGATCCACTACCTGCCTCTATCTAGTGCCAACATTGGGGAGTTATTGTCCGAAATTCTTGCACCTATCCCCCCATATCATTGATTCTTATGGGAAAAACTGCTTCAATTTATGTCGCACATGTCAGGAGCGCATCCCTGACATAATTCGGGGTATACCTGTATTACATCTCAAGATGCTCATTTGTGTAGAAAGAACACACAAAACCTGCTTTTTTTAAAGATTGATAAATTACCACTGAGAATGGCTACTTATGACTGAAAATGCAAAGTTAAACTATTCAACCCTTTCATAGCTATAATCAAGCTATAGACCTGTGGGCAGCTAACTTTTCTACATGGTGGGCCTCAATGAAAGTGATTCGGTGAGCTGCACTAGACATAACATTGGAAGTTATTCTGCAATATCATTTGAGTGAAAATCAATTCTACATATTTTAGTGCCATAATTTCAAGGTTCTAACTTTTATTACCATAATTTAAATTGACAAATATGAAATTATCTATGCTAAATTTCACAATTTATTTTTTATTATATCTTTGTGGACCTCGTAAAATAATCTGTAGATTGCCAATTCCTGGCCTAGATCAGATGCTGGATGAAAACCATATTTGAGGTTTCATTTCTTTAATCTTATATTTTTTGCCTCTGAATTTAATAACTAAAAGCCTAGAAATGTTAAGATGTTTGTACCAATGCTGCCACCCACACCTCTGGTGGCTAGGCTGCAAATGACTCTTTTTCTTAGCCACTCTTACAAAACTCATTACTGTATTAATCCGAAAGGAAGACGACCACAATAGAAAACAAGGTCTATTCTGGAAAACTTTGTAATGCCAATTTTTAAAATAACATATCATAATAACTTTGTGTCATCAGCTAACATTGCCAGCATTACAGTAATGCAAATTTGGCTATGAAGGTAATCGTGAATTTTTCAATGCAAATAATGCTTCTGGAAAGCAATAAGTTCGACCGTGTAGTAGAAGGTAAATGTTGGCAAAGAGAAGTTCTTCATCGCAGACAAAAAACCATTACGTCGCATTATCCATATGCAACAACCATTACTACCCTTGAATTCTTGCCATGGGATCTTTAGTGATCATACTAATTCATGAGCTTTCAGTTTAATGATTTCCCACGACACTGGTTTTCCGTCCATTCTTTGAGTATGCATAAATTTTACATTTTCCTCTTTAAATTCATGAAATCAACCTCCTTTGGGTCCACCCACTAAATGATTTTCATGTAGAGTTAGCACCTTCAAATTTTCATTTTTCCACCTTTGCACATTTGACTCTGTCACATTATATTTCCTCTCGGCCTCACAATGGTTAGTTTCTTCAGCATAATGCACTACCATTAGTTTAAAATTTCTACCAAAACTTTGTCTTATACCTTGTGATAAATTCCCTTTCCATTTCTCCTCAACATGATCTGCCATTTCAGCCCTATGATTTGGGGTAACTTATTTAAACTGCTAAAGATAATACCTAGTCCACACTTCACGTTAAAACTTAGTTCAGTTTGTACCAATTGCATACTCTCATCCAGGTTATACATTTCAAACTGCAGGTGTGCATGTTGTCTGCTGCTGGCGCACCAATGAAAGAGTAATACATATGTTTAAATTGCAACAGGTCACACGCATCAATTTCTGGCAATTTTAGCACAGCCATTTTTCACACTGTATCAAATTTCCTACCCAACCAATTACAGGTTCTGATGTCGGTTTGTCAACACTCACCTTCTACCGGTACCTACGAGGTTGAAAGCCACTCATTTGCACATTGTGAGCTTCAAGAATATGAATAAATGTATTGTATTAATAAATTACATGTAATGTATCGTGTATGTATAAATAAACGTTTTTGTGGACATACAATGTGTTGGGATGTTCCATGTCGTGTTAAAAACTTTGTACCCGATTTTAAGACGATCCCTAAGTTTTTTGCGGAAATCTTTGGAAAAAGAAATGTGGTTTTTCAGGTTAATACGGTAATTAATTAATTTGCTTTTAGAATGTAATTTATTCTTTTGAAGAGCTGTCATTAAAGAAAACTATTTCACAAAGCCTAAAAAACATAAATTAGTATAAAAATCAACAACCTAGTATATAATTTTTATTATTCTTTTGTATTCACACAGGAAAGCTATGTATATGGTGAGTTGTCAGAAATATTATTATATTGTAATGAAAGAAATACTTTGTATGTTTGTATCGTATTTCTAAAAAGATCAAAATAGAAATGAATTAGTTTTTTATTTAAAACAGTGACATCTCATCCGTGTCATACACTTGTTCTGGTGATAACTTTTCATCAGAAACCAATTGTTCAAATAGTTGGATAAACTTCTCTGCAGATTCATAATCGGTAGAAACGTTGTGTGGAACAATTCCATAACTAAATCAGGCAAATGGAAAAGAACAACGTATTGCTCCACATATAAAAAAGGTTTTAAAGCGAAACTCTATAGAAAATTAAACATCAAATATCGTGTGGCTTCCCTTATCATTTACTTTAACAGTAGATGCCTTGCCCTTGGACTCATTCCCAAGTATATTAACTTGAAGACCAAGACAGCTTCCATGTCCGCCACCTTCGCCCTACAAGTAGAAACGAGAGCATGGTTCGAGAGAGAACTTCATGAGTGGTAAGTGAAAAGGAGCAGCATATCACATTATCTTACTCTTCTCCACACTGAACTGTGTCATTATCTCCATTGGGTAGAGTGGTTGGATGATTTTCTCAGAAGACAACGGAGCAGTGGAATTGCTTATAATAAATTAATCATAATTAAGAAGCTCATGAAGTTAGAAAATTTACAGTGTAAACATCCCTCATCCGTTTCATCCGCGAATACTAGCTCCAATGTTTTTTCCGATAGAACAATTAACCTTTCACAACATAATTTCCTTGATCATGAATTAAAATTGTTGAATAAAAGTATAAATACATCTCGCAACCTCTGCTTACTAGTACGGTTTTAAATAACTTCGTTGCTGATTGTGAAATAGCCGTTCAAAAAGAAAATACTAACTTAAAACATTGTTTCGCTCATAGATTAACAACTTTCTTAGATTCCAAAAGTAATGCCACTAATTCGGAGTTAACAACTATTGCATCGCTTAAACGGGCTCTAAAATCCAATAACCTTGTTATCCTAAAATCAGATAAGGGTAATTCGTTGGTAATACTCGAGGAGGAAAAATACCTTGGTAAATGCTATCAATTCCAACAATATCAACTTGCTTCAGAGTGATCCCACCCAAAAATACCAGAAAGACTGAAAAATAGATTTGAAGTAAATTTCTACGCTTTTTAAACCCAACAAAATCCCCGGGCCTCTTAACTCAAACCCAGCTGCCCCTTGTTTTTACGGTCTCCTAAAACTTCAGAAACCAGAAATCCCCTTTCGGCTGGTTGATCCCAGCATTTCAGCCCTGGCTCATTCCTTGTTGCACACTTGGAACATTCTCCTCAAAGAATATTCCAAATTTTCTCCTAAATACGGTGTTAAAAATTCAGGCCAACTTGCTTACAATTTGCAGAAGAAAGTGTTACCGGAGAAGTGTATGTTAGTTTCCTCTGGTGTATGCAACCTCTTCACCAGTGTTCCAACATTGGAAACCTTAAGAATAGTTGAATATCTCCTCCTGGAAGGAGGTTCCCCCAGAACAGTGAAGGAATTGTCCCTACTTATTAAATTGTGTTGACCAAAATTACTTTAGATTCAATGGACAGTTTCTTCAACAAACCAGAGGCATAGCAATGGGGTCACCGTTATCTCCAATTCTGGCTGACATCATTCTGAATGATTTTGAGGGGAAACTTTTTAATTCCAATCACGCACTGCTAGGTTATGTGGTATTGGTATGTTGATGATATGTCTTTGGACAGGTACAATAAAGCAATTGGATATGTTTTTATCATTTTTAAATTCCGGATGTAATGCCCTAAAATTCACTTGTGAAAAAGAAGTCGATGCTGCCATTAATTTCCTCGATTTAAAAGGATGCATTGTAAATAACAAGCAAGTATTCTCGATTTTTCATAAGCTCACATTCACTGATCATGCAATTTACTCTAATTCCAATAATCATATTTCCCATAAGCTGGCTGCTTTCCACTCAATGGTCCATAGATAACTAACCATCCTAATGCCTGAGAAAATTTTCAACAATGAATTAATTGCAATAAAACAAATTGTGATGGAACGGATATAATAGTAACGTCATAGATAATATTTTAAGAAAAAAAAATTGAAATTAGGCTCCTTGGGAATTTACTCTTCCCACACATTTCCATTGGTGTAAAATTTTGTTTGTAGGAAGACTGTCATATAAAATTAGTAATTTATTGCCTAAAGAAAATCTCCAAGCATTTTACAATAGAAAAGGTGTAACCTTGGAATCTTATGTCTTCTCCTAAGGATAAAACTGATGTTAATTATAGAAGTGGTATTTATAAATTAAAGTGCAACAATTGTAATGATATGTCAGCCAAACTGGCAGGAACTTCAAAATTAGGATCAAAGAACACAAAAGTTATCTAAATAACCGAACTCAGTCCCACTTTGCTAATCATCTTCTTGAATTTAAACATGTTAGAGGTTCTGTACTCGCATTTTATGACTTAAGGCTTGAAAATAGATGTACTGGAACAATTGGAAATTTTATATTGTTTGTCTGATTATGAGTGTCATGTGGTTAATGAGTATCTATACCCTTCCCACTCCCCCTTGCTGAATATCCCTTACCTATATGCACCTCCCTCACCATCCCTCCACACAAACCCACATTCCTCCTATTCACTCCCTCCCTTCCTTAACCAATGAACAATCAACCCCGGAATACCTTTCCCCCTCCAGCCTTCCTATATATTCTGATGGTCTCTGTTTTCTGGTCACCTGGGGATGTTGCCTTTTAATGAAATGTCGAAATTAAATTTTTATTATACATGGATCAATACGTTGATCTTCTGTTTCCCTGAAAAATGTTTGGTTAACAAAGTAACCTGTCATTCTTGCCAGGCGAATACACTAGTTTATCTTAATCAAGAGTGCAGGACAAATTCAATGTTGCAGTTTCTCTTATCTCCATTATTAGGATAGATACATCACTTCAACATTTAGTACTATTTGCATAAAATTAATGGGGCTACCATAAACAAACCAGATTCCATGTAAATCTTGCTACTTGACCAGCTGATGCCCATTTATGGTGATTTCAGTCATGGGATCATATTCAATTATTGTACAAACCAAATTTGTATGAAATGAATAAAACTGATAACAATACTTCAAATATACAGGCTAACCTTAAGATTTTTTCCAAAAGGTGGTTAAAACAACCATGGCCAACAAATAATGATGTGGCATCTCAAGAGGTACAGAACTACACTTACATACTAGAAAACCAAATTATCTTTTAGAAGTGGGCTCTCAATGTTAATCACCCTTGAGGTAAGAATGAAAGGACCAGTTCAACTCGATAGCTCTGGTAGCCATAGCAAAGGTTTGGATCTCATTATAATTAATATATATTAAAGGGAAAACAGCATGGATGAAAATTGCTTTGAACCCAAAAACATTTTACTGCTATTGCAACTATCCGATTTATGATTAGGAATCCAGCTACAAATCAAGTTTGAATGAAAGGGCCTCCAAAAGAGAGGATAGTACAATCTGCAACATTTCACTGCAAACAGATAATACCTTCATAAATTCTTCTTTTCCACTGTATAACCAGACGGTGTTTTTTATTGAGGAGTCTTTGCTGCATGAATAAGTCACGAATGCCACATTAAACTAATTCCAAGTATGGAAAGTTATGATAAACACACTCCTACAAATTTATTTATATATTTTAACTTAGTATTAATTTGTATGATATAAAATATATTTATAAATAGGGACTCTAATTTTGAAGAAGCCTAGCTGACTGTAAGTAAATAATTGCCAGAAAGAAATGGATGGCAATGAAATTTGTTTTGATATGTAAACATTTTTATTACTTCAGCAGAATGGAATTCTTTTTCTTACAACACATTCCAATAATAACAGTTCAAAGGATATCACAACCTACAGCTCAACATAACTTGTTTAGGCCAGGAAAAACCATTCATAGGCATATTTAATTCTTAGGAAAAAAAGAATTCCAGCATATATTACAACATATCGGAATCAAGAAATGGTCTTAGGTTTTCATCTCTTCCAACATTCTTAGAAATTGCCTTCAACATGTCCCTTCTATATAATTATAAATGAGATATCCAAAACTGAAAATAAAAGTTACAATTGAATGATCTACTCGATACGATAAAGTACACTTTATCGTATTAAACTTAGTTTCGATTTAAAACTTGTAAAATAACGTGTAACATTATCTTTGGAGATCATATTTACCTTATTGTATATGCCTAAAAGATAACCTTTTTACTTGATAAAATGTTGCCCAGCTTTATTGGGGCTAAGAAAACTTAACTCTTATAGTTTAACAAGTTCGACACAATAAAATTTAAGATGAGTAAATAGAATGATTTGGACAATCCAGCAATCATAAAACAAACACTCCTTGGTGCTACAAAATTAACAACAGAGATGTGACTTTTTCACTTGGTATCATGTATGACATCCATAAGTTAAGGGTGTTAAGCTCGCTTCAAGATTATAAACGTTTGAATAAGTATCATTTTCAGATGAACTGATATTTTTATGGCATTAAAAGATGCATCACGAAAACTTCTGCTGAATGTAAACTAATGCCGCCATGCCTCTAACAAAATATCTGTACGCCAAAAGCCACATATAAGAGATGATACAAATAGATAACTAGAAGTGTTTTGAAAATGAACACAGTAAATTGTTCAATAGCTTTTCGTAATACTTCGGCAAAACTCAGCAAAATACGGGTTTAAAAATAAAAGAATTCTCGAAGGAGCATTATCCAGCTCGTCATGAATAAGCGTTACTGCAACGAACTATTTCGTCGAAAAACTATGATGCTACCAAAAACATACCTAAATTTTAATTACTCTTTCTACATCCTTCTTAAATCGAAATGATCCCCACCAAAATAACATTTAGCCTAAGCAATAAAAGATAGGAAAGAAGGCAATTACTCGAGAGGGCTGTTTTGGCCTTGAAATCAGGAACCATTATGATAGACGCAAAATGTAACAGACTTTTTCGGCATGAAAGCGCCATTGAATGGTCTCAAATACATTAACTTACTTTCGTTCGATAAGAAACCAACGCCTAAGACAATAATTTCAATTAAAAATCAAATTGATGTAGATATGGGGGAGATTTTTCCGACTTAGTGAAGTTACATTTGGTGGAATCAAATTCAATAACTAACATAACTTTTCTGTATTGTTACTGCTATTTTATTGAAGAAGACAATTATGAATGATAATTAAGCATCTAATTCAATTCGAAACATTACAGAAGCGTAGTACGGCCAAATTTTATCAACTCTCGAAATTTCTAAGTATTATCCGAAAATGAGTAACGATTAAATCTATTTACCTTTGCGCCCGACGAGCCTAACAGAAACATGAAAAAATTAATAAAAACTCAAAATTAAGAGTTGAAATTCTTTGAAAAAGTGAACTTGCTAACTAATTAAAAATGCTTGGCGAGGTCGGCCTCATAAACTATATTTTCATTCATTCTATCCATTACTTCAAAACCTGATAATGTCGCTATTGCTATTAAATAATTCTATGAAATCACTTCTGAAATCAAAAGATGCTTTCAATACAATAACACAACAAACACCAATTTCGTGAAGAAGATAACGAGTCAATACTAACGATGTCCATTAAAATTTTCAAATCTAACATGGCTTCCTCGCGAAAACCTGTCCAAGTTCAACACAATGTTTCAAAGGAAATTACGGGAAGCACAATAATTATCATTTCTTTCTGTTAATAATGAAAAAAATGGAGGTATATACAAGTAACCCAAAACTTATATCTAAACAAAATACGAATTCATGCATCTTTTCTAGCTCGTAAAATTATTAAGCGCCACCGAGTAGACCGACGATGGCGCCATCATACGGGAAAGATACGGACACTTATGAGCTTTCCTGGAGCACCCACGGTCCGCCATGCCAAGTGGTTCAGTGCAAACATCATGATGTGGCACAACGGTCGTGGTTGTGGCTGTAATTAAGCCGCCGGCGACCGTATGTCGTGATGTAAATTACACGCGCTGCTTCCTCGGGCATCGAAAACTACGTATATTTGTCAATATTTCGTTAAATCATTCGAAATCTTCGCTACTTGCTCGTCTCCTATCGTACCTAGCATCGTTTCGACTTCCGATTTACTGCGGCGACAACACAATAACCACGGTAGGATGTATGTTATAGTGAAAAACACTAGATATAACAATAGTTAGCGATAAAGGTGCATAATTATTAAAGCGACCCTAAATGCTGTTAGAATTACATTACATCACAATTCAATAACGACGGTTTTGTACGATGTAGCATGAATCTGATAAGATACGGATCCACGCTGTCAGGGAATCGACTTTGAAACTGTGAAAAGTTCTTAACTAAATCTTATTGTTTATGTAAACATTAATTTCTATAATGGAATTTTAAGAGCAGTAGCAGTCATGTATTTTTGTGCTTTGTGTATATAGATGCAGTGCTTGTATTAAATTACGCACGGTTATGAAAAACTTTTTCAAGTTAACTCCTACTGAAATTTTAGATTCTATTAAGCAGTAATTGTTGTTATAAGAATTATTTCTACTGAGAAAGAATACGCTGTATTTGTGTGTTAAACAGCGTTTGTACGGAAACATTTTTCTGGTGTAGAAGTTATCGTTAATTAGTGCCTTATCCTAATGGCTTCAAAAAATCTTAACTTTTCAGATGATGGATCCCAGTATATTATCCGAGATAGAAGAGATTATCATCTGTAGCTGTTGCAAACAACGATTTAATGACTCTGACCGTGCACCCAAAGTTCTCGGCTGCAAGCACTTCTTTTGTTTGAAATGTATGCAGACAGTCCTAACAAAGGGTCACGAATTGTACTGCGTGCACTGTTGGAAACCTACCGAATTGCCTGAGAGGGGCCACGACACCCTACAGTCCTACAACGCCGTCCTTGTGCTTGCCAAAAACTTTTCTTCTCTCAAGTTTGGTTCCAAGCCACCTGATAAAGAGCGAGGTGGAGGTGGTAGCAGTGGTAATAAGGTGCCTCAAAGCGAGAATTGTCATACACATGGGATGCCACTCGCCTTGTGGTGCCACACATGCCGTGAGATGATTTGTCGTGCATGTGCAGCCCAAGACCATGTCTCGGGTCTTGGTCATCGAGTCGATTCCCGTTCTGAAGCAAGAGACCAGATGGTGGCAGAGGCAAGATCGGAACTTGCATCAGTGGGCAAGATGTTGACCGAGATTCAGCGCCTCATGATGCAGCAGCGTGATTTTCTGCTGAAGGTGCTAGAAGCATGTGTTACACTCAAGACACATGTCGAAACCGACCTCCAGAATGGGTGGAGCCATGTGCCGGAGGTGGCTGAAGCCCGCGACACACTAGGGAAAGCAGAGGCCGGACTAAACGCAGTAGAGGGGCCCGCTGATGCCCATTCTCTCTGTGCTTCCCTCTCCATGGAGAAGCAGAAACTTCAAGCAAAGTACCAGGAAATGTTCTTGCAGTGTCAACTTGATGACCTCATTAGTAATAGTGGTATTGTTTTCGACTTCACCCTCCTTAAGCAAGCATTGCAAACCATTCACCGTAATGAACAGCCATCACTTTTTCTGGATGGGTCTTCAGATCACCATTCTCACAATCCAATTCTTTTCCTTGCTAATTACTGTATGTCTCAGCTATATTCTAGACATGTACTAACAAAAACCCATCACCTCCAGCAAAATGGAGTTCCTGAGTACTCTCCACAGACCCCTCAGCAACAACCTCCCCAACCACCACCACAAGCCCCATCCCACACGAATGCAAACCCCCATGCTCCTGCTGTGGCTTCTTCGAGGCCCGTTCCTGTATCTTCACCAGCCAGTTCGGTTCCAGTATCGGTGCCCCCTCACGTTCACCATGCTCCTCCTCCTCCGTATGCCAACCCCCCGCCGGTGGGGGATGCCAACTCGGGCAGTGGCCCTGTGGTGGTCAGTGCCCCCCCACCTCCACAGCAGGCCTCATCTCTCGGCCCTCGTCCGCCTACTTCTCCTTATCCTCTTTATTATTTCAATGTAGACGTAAATGGAATCCCTCTCGGTCGAATTGTAATAGAAGTATGTCCTGATGTAGCTCCCAAGATGGCTAAAAACTTCGGTGTTCTTTGCACGGGTGATGTGGGTGTCAGTTACAAGGGTTGTCAGATTTTTCAGTGCTGGGAGGGTGAGTCGGTCATTACAGGAGACTTTGAGCTAAACAATGGTAGAGGGGGGCGTAGCATCTTTGAAGATGGTTATTTTATGCCAGATGACACCAAATTTCCTGCTGTGAGAGGTGCTGTTGGAATGCGTCGAACCCAAAAGCGCCACGATAATTTAGGAATGGTGGGCTCTCAATTCCGTATAATACTGCAGGAAATGCGTGGATTTACAGCTATTTTTGGACATGTTGTTGAGGGTTTGGAAATTGTGGAAAAAATATCAACATATGGGGATCCCACTGGAAAACCTACTAAGACTATTATGATCTCCAAGTGTGGGAAGCTGTGAGCGTTGCCCTTCTATTTCCAGAATCCATCGCCTGAGATTCTGGACTCTTTGGAGATACGTCGTTGTGGTGGGTGCAGGCTGGACCATTTTTTGCAGTAGCGCATTGCTTAAAAACAGCTGTGGCTGCACAGCTTCTATTGGAGAGCATTTTAAAAATACTATTAATGTGCGTATCTAGGGTCTGATCTCAGCAAAACACAAGGCCTGAATAGAAGGCAGAAATGCCGTCTCTCCATTTCAGTGCCTAAGGCACTGTTTCTACATCTTCGGTTCATTTATTTCCTACTTGTATTCTCCTTACAAAGGTCATAAAGTGCATTACGTTAAAACAATGTACATGTACAATTAATAACCTAGAGTCTTAACTTGTTCCTGTGTCTACATTCCTTTTCTGGCTCACTTCGAAATGTTAAAGGGAATCTGCACTAAATGCGGGCAAAATTTGTGTAGAGTTCAGGGACGTAATACCCAAAAATAAATCCTTATAAGGCTATCTCAAGGGAACTGTATTTAATGATGCCAACTTCGATTATTTAAAATCTTGTCTAGAAATATGTTTATCTTTAAAAAAATATTTCTAGATAATTATGATTTTGTTAACTAGGGAATAATTTTGTTTAAAATGCCATAGAATTAATGAAATTCCTTAAATTTTTGTTCAAAATTAATATTGAACTATCTTAATGTTAATATTATCATTAAGCAAGTTGTAAAGCTTTTAACAAATGCCTATTTGAGAGTTTCCCAGGTAAACCATACCAAATCAGTCACTAAAGTCGGAAACCATCCTTGTTTGTGCCTTATTCACATAGCAGCTTTTAGTTTTGACTGTGGCTTTATCTGTAGCTTGTAGCTAGTCGCCAGAAATATTAAGAAAATCTCGTGAAAAAAAACGTCCGAAAGAACGTAAAAATTCATGTACAATGGGAGTGGGAGAATAGAATGTATTCTGCGAATTAAATATAAGCGATTTGTCCTTGTACTTAAGTAGTGACCTTCGTCCTTCGTATTCCTCCCTCTATGGCAAAGCGAGAGAGCCCACGAATGTTGAGGAGGGGTTCACAAATTGTGGCAGGGACACATTCCATTGTCATACCCGAGTGAGCTATACTGGTAAGAGAGGCAAGCACGAAATATATGCCCCTCAAACCAAAGGTCACTTGCAAGATATCGTTGCACTGAGGAAGTGCCTTACATTTGTGATAAAATCGTGTAGCTCCATCGATGGAAATATACGCAAAATGGAAATATTGTCTTTTATTTCTTTACCTCTTCACTATATCCCATTCAAACTTTCATCATGCCTTTTCTGTAAAAAGTACAAGATATAATTTTAGCAAATAAAACGGCATTTCATGAAAAAAATGCTGAGATAGTTTGAATTTTTGTAATGCTTAGAGAAGAATCCCAGACTAATTTTGGGCAGCTTAGTGATGAAAAGGAAGATTTAGGGTTAAGATTTGCTAATTTATGTTAAATTTAAGAGTGCTATAAATACCTTTGCTATAAACCTAATGAAAGTATTGGCATTTAATTCAATTAAACTCGTGTTATAGTTTCTTTTTAGGAGAAGCAATGAAGATCTAAATATCGTGTAATTACAAATATGCAGTAGAATCAACCATGGAAGGTTAAAGGCTAAATTTTTAATTAAATTCATGCAAAGGTCTCACAACTTGGTCTTGGTTTCTTGTCACTGATGTTCCCAGTGATTACAAGATAATTCTCACATTTAGAAATGTAATGGTCTTGCAGATATGTAAAACCTAAGTTCTATCTGCAGTTCTTGAATGTGAACAAAAAATTGCAATATCTAAAGTCTTTACTTGCCTTATAATAAACGTCAGGCACATACTGGCGGTCTGTAGATTCTCGAACATATCCAAGCTCGGGAGCATCCTTTGTAGGCACAAAACAGTCATCCCTTACTAAAGCCATGCATTGGTTTGAGATCTGATATCCTTCCATGTGAACTTGGTTACTTGCATCTCCTAGAATAAAAATTGCCAATCATTTGAGAAAAAATCATTTTTACACTTGAGATCATTAACTGCCCCTTTGTATCTGGGCATTTTTACTTTCTTGTGTAAAAAGTACTGTGATGATGATCAAATTCAACGAAGATTTTGATAATAAAAGAAAACCCTATAACCATAAGAAAAGAAGTACTTTCTTGAATGCTGGTTGAGAGGAAATTACTCCGAGCCAGGGACTGAACACATCCTGGTTTTAGGAAAACTTACATTATACCAGGAATCCTTGGTTCACACGTGCTCTTATAAAATGCTTAATACATTTAGGAATTCAAGATTCCATCATCAGTAGGCTGGTCAGTAAAACCAGAGTGCAAGGGAGCACATTCTTTCTTATGGTCATGAGGAGGTTTGATTATTATTTGTATTTAACCTCAGGGCTTCATCTTACTTTTTATAGACTTTAATAAGCTCATTAACAGTGCCCAGGTCCAAAAACAAGGTTTTTGCAATTCTCTGTATCGTCAGTTTACAACTCGGTAGGCTAAATACTTCACAGAATCTGATAAAATATAGTGTTTACATATATATGATATCACTTGTAGTAGAAGCAGTCAAAATGAATCATCATACAACAGTGGATTCCTCACCTGAGGACGCTGCAGTACAAGGAACCTAGGTTGTATTAAAATGTTTCAAGTGAAATTGTTACTATTTTATTTTTTTCTTTCCTCATCCAGAATTACACAAAGTTGAGCAAAACATTATTAGTTTCTGCGGAGAGTATTTTATTCTTGTCAAGCTTTACCAAAAGGATACTTGCTCAAGATTAGCTGAAAGGATTTTAGTTTTAAACTCATCCAGTTATAGTTTGATGTAAAAAAATACTACCTAATGTATATATGTATATATCTCAAAAAATGTTGGGTGGTGATACATTGAATTTTATGCCTGGTTACTGCTGAGCTGCCCCCACACGTCTTCGACCACCCGGAAGATGAAGCCTTCAAGTCAGCAACACCATGAAAGCCTTCGACGAACAATAATTAAACTTGTTTCAAAGTTATTTGGACCTATTATCAGTGTCATAATTTCTTAACATATAATGATTAAATCTTATCATTATGAATAGCTGCTTTTTACATATATAGGATGCGAGTTGTTGGTGCTTGTATACTGCAAGCGCTAAAAGTCACCATATATCAATATCTAAACTCGTAAATAAACCAACACCATCTCCAAGGCAACAGCACTTCAGCCACATGGAGCATATAGGTATGTATTAGATAATAAATCCCACGAGTACCAGCAGTATATTTATCATTTTTTGTGAAATTAAGGCACCTATCCATAATTTCCAAATTCTCTGGCAACTCGAGTCCAAGTTTTCGTATTTCAAGTTTCATGAGCAATAAGAATAATCATCATTAAGAGTATACCCTATACATTAAATTTATGGAAAAATTAGGATATTTTCTGTTAAGATTATGGCATAATCATCTATGCCTTAGGCACGTATTTGGATAAATATATCGAGAAACAGATATGATGCCATTATATTTAACAATTGAAAAGTTAAAATTTCTCAAAACACAAAAATAAAATACTTCTCACGTTTTACTGTTACAGCTATCAGGGTTGCTTCTTCAATTGTAATCTCTTAGGGTCCTAGAGAAAAACAAACCTATTTGCTCCTTCCTATAGTTGATATCCCAAATTTAATCGTCGTGTTTGTGCTTTCAGTAGTACATGAGAATTACAATTATCTATGATACCCTCAATCACAGTGTGTGATGCAATTAGTGTTTTGGATATAGTAAAATCTTACATACTATTAGAAAAAATATTGATGTTTTCAATGATATTGAAAATTAGAATAAGTTAATTTATATGCTTATGGGAATGAACTTGATGATAATTCGAATAAAGAAAAATAAATTTCCGTACCTCGAATTTTCTATAACTCGAATAATTTTTGCTTTCCCTTGAGATTCAAGTAATTGAAGTTCCACTGTATATATACCTACAAATATTTAAAAATACATTTCCATAACTTGAGTTTTATATGACTCGAATAACTTTTACTTTGCCTTGAGATTTGAGTTATGATAGCATTAATTTCCATTAAAAGCATTAAATTACTGCAATCGTAACGTATAATATCAGATCATTTTAAAAGTATTGAAGTTGTTGAACTAGTATTTAAAGATTTCTATTGTTGAAAATAGGAAAAATTCACACTTTTCCGATTAAAAGCAAATATTTATGCTAATTCAATATTTGAATTTTGCCTTAAAGATTTAAGAACTCCATTCTTTCAGTTAGACAACTGTTCTTTATTCCAATTTTAAGTATTTAAAAAAATGCATTTTTAGAAAGTCTTGCACTGAATCCCATACTTTTCTTATGGGATATTGAATGAAACATTGGGGTTAAAACACCCCTTAAATATGAACTTATTTGGAATTTTCGATTTTTGGTTGTGACTAAAAACCTATAAGGGTGCCAGAATTCAATTCTGTAGCTCATCTGGAAGTGCCTAAACATTACTATCCTCCTATATGATAATAATGATGACATATCATAAGTAATAAGTGTCAATATAGTCATGTAAAACCTAACGTACTTATATAAGTGCTGCAGAGCTGAAATTTAGCATGAAGTACAACCTCGGGATAAAACCGAAATTCCAGAAAACATTGTTTTTAAGGGGTGTTTTCGACCCCATGTCCAATTTTTAAAACCCATAAGAAAAGTAGATCATCTTCATCAACGTTATCAATCGAAAATTCTCCCGATATTACACCAGACTTTTGAAAACAGTTTATGACCATTGTAGGTGAAACATTGTCCCATGCATCTGTCATCAAATGAATTGCATCCAATAGAGAGACGTTGCCATCTAAACCTCTTTCCCTTCTTTCAATCAACTGTAGAACAAAAATCGCTTGAAATGGTCTTTAAAACTTTAAATTATCCCCATGTCCATTGGCTGCAAAATAGAAGTCGCATTTGGAGGCAAAACACCAGTTTTACATTGGATAACTCCTGCATATGTGGGTGCGCAGGACAGTTATTGACAAGGAGTAAAATGTTTCTATTTTTCCTCTGTAACTCGTTGTTCCACTGAGTTCATATTGCTGAAAAATATTGGAAGTTATTATTTTAGTTATTAGCTGCATATTCAACGGGAAGCTTCTTTACATTTTTTAAACAACGTGGCTTTTGTGACTTACCAATAACAAAGTTTTTTTTTGTCAGTCCCATTCATGTTTGTGCACATTAAAACTGTTAAACGATTCTTAGGTCTTTTGCCACCAATACATTTGTCATCTTTGAATTTAAACGTTGCATCAGGTATCATGTTGTAAAACAGTCCAGTTTCGTCGGCATTGTAGATGTCTTCTTCTCTGTAACCTTTTCGACACTCCTCCCAAACACTTTTCACCCATTCACTTGCCGTTTTTGAATCTGCTGACAGGGCCTTTCGCATAAACAATGTTATGCCGATTTTTAAAACGATCAAGCCACCCGTTATTGCATGTGAAGTTCTCGTGTCCTAACTGTTTTGCAAATTTATCTGCCTGTACCTTGATGGGGAAACCAGCATTTCTCTGCCTCTTAAACCACTCCAGAAGTGCTTGATCAACAGTACCCAAGTCACACTTCCTCATTTTCTTGTTCGTTGTTAGGTTGTTCTCTAGTGCAGATAAAATCGCTTCTTTGCTTTTCCATAAGGTTGAAACCGTAGACGACGATAAATTAAATTTTTTACACACTTCAACATTTTTTTACCATGTTCTAACTCTCGAATAATATCAACCTTTTCGCGAATAGACAAACACTTCCTTTTATGTACGGACATGTTACTCATTCAAGGACAAAATCTCAACTGATTTTTGTGATAAACGCTACGAACTTTCTTTGCAAACTGTGAGCATACCAATTCCAGGAAGAGTTAATGAGGAGACGGATTAAACCTGGGATTTCCCATCTTTACGTGGGAAAGGGTGTTGGGTGCATTCGGCTGAGTGACGGGGGCGGGCGCCATTGTACATGCCCTCAGCCCCTTACCCCCTTCCAAACACAACCTCCTGGCTGTAAAATAGCTGGGGGTTGGGAGGAGAGGACAAAGGACCTCCGCGAGTGCCACTGTACCTGCAAGTTGGGAATTCTTGGTTTGGACGAAGGGATTATTTTTTCACAACAACGCCGCGGTCTTTAACCTCCCCGAGGGATAGGGTGTAGAGACTGGACTCGAGGACCCAAGGTTATATATATCTTGGGGCGCTATGAGGATTGAAGGGGCTGACCGCCGCTGCGTTTGAGACAGTGAGAAGTGGTCAAAGTTTGCTCGATATATCCGTGAAGCGTGCTCGTTATGTACGTGAAATATTTGTCTGTAAATGCTCATAAAATTATCTTGGAGGTAGCATTTGCTCACTATAGCCGTGACCTCGTTACAACCGTGCTCGTTATAAACGAGTTTGACTGTATTTACCATTAAGATACAAAGTCGGGAAATAAACCATTCCCTGGATGAAAGTTTGAACTTTATTTTTCTTGAATACAAATAACAGTTCATGCTCACAGACTAAATGCTAATAGGGCCACAGCAATTGTTTTGAACTGTCCCACGTAGTCGTAAGATCCACAGCCCAAGCCAAGTGACGAGCACACTTGTTGTGCAAATCTGGCAACACTGCACCATAGCAGTTGCAGGAAATGAGTGGAGTGCGCATGCATCACCAAAGATGTCCACAGAAATTGCACGAGAGGTGACTGCCGTTGGACATGTCGAGGCATGGCCACATACCCATAGCTTAGCATAGCGCCTGATGTGTGGAACTAGCTACCTGCTGCAGGCAAGCAATGCGTAGACTTACCTATAGGGGTGTAGCATAGCGTGGCATAGCTTTCGGTGTGTGGTGGCCTTAAGGCAGCTGCAAGAAAATATATAGAAGTTGAAACCCTCATATTTCTCGGTAGGCAGACTATTCCTTTCTGAGGACACAGATGACAAAAGTTTAAGTTACAGAAACACCAGCACCACTCATTAACAAAGGCAATTTTAAAGATATTCTGCAGTATAGAGTAAATAGTAAAGATACTATTCTAGCAAAATATCTTGAAAACACAGCTGCAAATGCCACTTACATCAGCAAGAGCACACAAAATCAACTAATTACATGCTGCGGGGAAGAGATTAGGAATGTCATTCTTAAGCATGTAAAAGAGGCAAAATATTACTGTGTAATAGTTGACAAAACAACAGACATTTTGCACAGTTCACAATTGAGTCTGTGTTTAACTTATGTGTACAAAAATGAAAGACACGAAGATTTTATTGAGTTTACAAACATTCATGATGTATGTTTTAAGAATGCATTGACATCATTTGACGCCAGAATGACTGGCCAAGTTCTTAAGAAAATGAAGGAGTTGAATTTAGATCTTCTACATTGTGTTGGGATGGAAATTTGATGATGATTTCAGAACAAATTTGTGCTGTAGCTGAGAATAGGAAAGAAGCAGAATGTGATGCTAGATGTCCTTGTTTTAATCACACATTGAAATTGTCCATGTCAAAGACATCTTCTGTTCAAAGTACATGTAACTCCATTGTCATCATAAAGGAAGTTTCTTCTTTCTTTAATGCTTCTTTAAAGCAAATCCATGTACTGATAAATGTTTTCAATTCACATCTGAAAGGTATGTGCAAAATTCAGTGGGTAGAAAGAAGTGATTCTTAGATACAGTTTATCGATTCGACAGAGAAAATAATTCAGGCACTTGAATACATATCAGACTGTAGTGAAACAACAACGTCTTCTAGGGCTAAAATCTTGCTAACAGCTATACGAGATGTCAAATTTATAGTAGCATTGCACTATCAAATATCTATATTTTACTTGTGTTTATCATTAAGTCAATTATTCCAGAAGAAAATTGTTGACTTAACTGTTGCTTCTCCTCTTGTTAATGATCTCCTCTCAATTTAAAAAAACTGATGCATCAACTGTAACAATGAATTTTTTGGCATAATCTGCAAAGCTTCGGAGCTTTTGTTGAGGTTAGATGTAAAGATTGAGCTTTCCGAGCAAAAAGCAAATGTACAGATCAAACATTCCATCTTCGACGCCCAAAGAATAACATCAACGATCAACATATATTCCAATGTTAGATGCAGTGATAAGTGATTTGGAAACAAGTTTTCTACCAAAACAATGAATTCATGCGAACTCACTTGTCTGATGCTGAAAAACTTAGTGGATTTAAACGCCAACTCACTATCAGTGAAGATTAAGGAAATCTGATTATAAAATTGCCTTTGAACTTACTATCAGTGGAAGTTCAGCTCTGGATAGAAAAGTGGGTTAGATCAGCGAGATTCCTTTAAAGAGGTATTACATGCTACGTCTTTTTCTCCATCTTACCTGTGCAGGTCAGTTTGCCCAGGTAAGAAGGAACATATAATAAAGGTAAACCAAAAAATGACATCCAGAAAGAGCGGCATGTGTGGTTCAATCCATGCCTGAAATAAAACCATGGTCTTGCAGGCAAGACGTAGCGTGTAGTAGCAACTCGCTCTTCCAACTCCGTCTTTTGCCAATGTGCATGGGCATGACGGTCAGCAAGGGTTGGTTATTTCCCGATTAATTCACTTCGCTGTGAAGTTATTTACTAAATTAACTGTATTTTGTGAATTGTATTTTTATATTTTTCATGGCGGACTTACAGCACTACAGAGTTTTTAAGTGGGGTTATTGAACTCTATAAAGGACATGTCTGCCTCTGGAAGGCAAAATCTAAAGAATATAGTGACAGATGGGCAAAGAAAAGGGCATACAACATCCTGAGCAGGAAATTCAGAGAAGCAGATAATGAGGCCAACAGAGAGACAGTAGGTAAGAAGATTAATTCCTTAAGATTCAGGGATGATTTGATTAAGTGCTGGTTGAGATATGGGAATATGAAACTTTAAATCAGAAAAGGAATCTTAAGTTAGCTGTAAGTCTTTCATGTGGAGAAACAGCCTTCCTCATAGAGGTATCCATTCTTTTGATTTTAGCAGTTACTAAAGATAATAGCTGTAAATATGCTTCCTCATCCATATGTAGGTAATTCCACCAATCATCAGGTTCCAGTCCCTATTAAATTAACATGGGAACAGTGCCGACCCAAGCCATGGGCAAAAGCCACAGGTGGCCGGTCGAAGGGGCGGCCATCTGGCAACTTATTTGCGAATATGGAAAGGGAATGGCACGGAAATTACGTTGCCCGAAATTTTTCTATCTGTCCAACAACCAACAAGGTTTTTCCCATGTTGTTGGACTTTTGTTTTGGAAAGAGCATCAAAGAAAAGAGTTGAGGGTGCAATTAAGTGTGAGAGCAAGAAAGTGGCATTGTTCTTTGTCGTCTGTGCTATGTGCCATCCGCTGAGTAACTGACCCATTGAGCCCTCCCCATGAAGGCTGATATCCTATGGTGCTTCATCCTCCGCTCACATGGGGTTTTTTGGAATTGTTCTATCCTTTTCTGGGGTTGGAGACGTCATCTTTCGGTTCCCTCATAAAGTTCAATGGCAACAAACAGAAGAAGTACCACTCCCAGGTTGAGATTACTCTTACCCCATGTCGAATCCTCTCCTGTTCCCAGTTTTGGCCTCTCTAACAACCTTTCCAACAGTAGGACAATGGCACATGCGTATCGCTACCCTTTACACACCAGGTTGCAGATTTCTGCAGTGATTAGTGGAAGAGACTCGGTTTCTTTTTCAGATGAGGTTTTTCTCCTTTATCTTGGTTTTAGTACAGGTGCTTCGTGGAGCTTCGCATTCTTTGAAAGTCCACCATCTCCACAATTTCGGAAAGGGTTTTCTGTAAAATAATTGAAAGTTCCTCCTCCCTCTCACTCCTTCTATATGACATTTTAGATAATTTCTGTCAGTCTTTTATTGTCAGTTGTGGAAGAATGATCTCAATATTTGTGTGCTCTGGACGTTTTTCTACTCTCACTGAATTACAGGTTGGTATCTTATCATTTCACTATTTATATACAATTTGTATCACCCTGAATATAACATGATTACAAAAAGTGCAATATTTATTTATATGTATGTAGTTTGGTATGCTATTTCTGAAAAAGTGATTGGCAGAAAACTTCAATATTTTTTAAATAACTACATCAGGAATAGTTCGTGTTTGGCAAATATAATAATCAAATAATTTAGCCGGTCAATATTAGTAGCATATTTCTATAGCATGAGGAAAAATACTGATCATCCATTGCAGAAGAAGTAAATCCCATTCTTATCTAATAGGTGTTAATTTTAAGATCTTTAGTCCAACGTAAAGTTAATGCGAAGTGATTCACTGATGCGGATATGATTCGACGATGGATGTCTTTCCTTTATCGCTTGGCTTTGAGGGTTGTTCCCCCAAAGTTGTAATTAAATCACTAAGTTTTCAGTGTTTATTTCATTATTATCAAGTTATGTTTCCATAATATTTAACTGCAATTAAGTTTCTTTTGCAAATTATTGGAGTTATTATATATGCATTATTTTTTGTTTTGTAATGTGTGGTTATGGCGATTGATTATTACATCTACATCAAGTAGATTCAATTCCTTCTCCAAACGAAATTGTAAGATAACTAATGGCTCTCTCGGAGCAAGTAACACATTCTGCAAGTCACCATTGTCCTTTATCTGCTGGATAAAAAGTTTATGTTGGCATTCTGATGAAATTATGTGCCTATCTCACAATCTATTGGTGAAAATGTTCAAATTATAAGCATTCTTTACTTGGTTGTTGTCTATTAAATATATGGCAGTAGGTATTACACAACTCTGCTTGTCTATCTGCAGAACCTGCCGTATTCACTCACCTTCGGCTGCAAGTAGATACATTTACTGCATATATGACAGTTGGCAGATTAAGCTTAATATCACAACTACTCTGCCATATTCTGAAGGGTAACAGCCCAATATTTGACAGTTTTTGTTAAAGTCGAGTATTAATTCAACTGGAATATAAATAAACGGCACAATATACATTGTACAAACTTTCTCATATACGTATATATGTTTGGTCGACTGTGTATGCTTATAAAAGAAAAACGCTTATAATTCAAAGTTAACCGTAATTTAGCATGTATTTTAATGCTACTGTTCAATATTGAGTAAATTTTTGGGACATATGGCATAGTTAGTATTATTTGTGACATCAGGCTGTACAATTGGAAGGATTTTAATCAAAATCCCTATAGCCATTTTTATGTAAATCGAATTTTGTTTCAAAATATCCTAGAATAAAGTACCCTTAATTGTTTCGCAAAATCGTTCATCTCCTCAGTGTGTCTATTATGAATGATATTACCCACAAATATGACATATCAATCAATTTAGTTTAAACATTTAGGCTATAATATGATTTTGAGTGGATCGCAGCGGAGGTATGACATCATAGGGCGTAGGTAAGGTAGCTTAGCATACATTGTAATGTCCCTGGATGCCATATAGCGATTTCAAGGGTTATATGGCTTATGTAGTATTACTTGAGACATCAGGCTCTACAATTGGATTGATTTTGATTAAATTCTCTGGAGCCATTTTTGAGTAAATAAAATATTTCTAAAATTCACCAAGAATAAACTACCTTTCATTTTTGTGCAATATCATTTTTATGAAATAGGATCAGCAAAATATGATATATTGCACAAATATGAGATATCATTAATTTTATTTACGCGTTTAGGGTCTAGAACAGCGAACAGACTGACTGACAGTCAGATGGCATGGTGAAAACCACTTTTATGGACTCCGAGACACCTAAAACGTGTATTTCCATCAAAATCTTGAAGTCGAATTTTTGCACGATTACAATACATTCTCAATATACTACGTATATGAGAAAGTAAAAACGGAAAGCAGAAAAAGAAGAGATTTGTGCCAGACAAAAAGGCACTCTCTTGAAATATCTGAAATCAAGTTTTGATAGACACACTCCAAGCTCATGATGTTGATAGAGATTCCTGTTTCGGGAAAACTCGAGATTCTGAAACATTAGGATTAATCGAAGAAAGAGTTTCGGAAGATGTTGGCATTCCAATAGTGTCAGAACAATCTAGTGTTAACAAATATTGTGAAACTGGTTCGAAATAATTTACTGTCAATGTTTTAGAGCAGGGGTCGGCAACCTTTTCTGCAGGGCGGGCCACATTTGCAGTTGTGAATGTTTCGGAGGGCCGCATTGGGAGTCAAGAAAGCCTCGGCGGGCCGGATGAGCGAATAAATCGGAAGTTTTCTAGAGATTCTGTGATTTCATATGAACAAAATCAAGTCTACGTAATTTACTAGCATTAAAACTTCGCCAGAAAAGGCTTTGAGACCATAATCTTACTCAAAAAATATAAAATTGCCCATAAGAAATTTTCCTGATCACTATTTCATTACAGCTTTGTGGGCCGCATAAAGCGTTCTCGAGGGCCGACGTGGCCAGCGGGCCGTAGGTTGCCGACCCCTGTTTTAGAGGATCCAGCTTTATGGCCAAAATTGGACAGTGCAGTGATAGGTACTTTGGGTAAAAAAGGGCCCCCTGTTATGCTTGCGCACTGTAATTTTCCAAAAGATAAGAACAAAGGATGTTTTAGTATATCCTATTATACTAGAGTATTGAGTAACGGCGAACAAATTAATAGGCAATGGTTGGTTTATTCACATTCAAAGAATGTAGTGTTTTGCTTTTGCTGTAAATTTTTTTGTCAATCAAACATTTCATTAGCATCAGAGGGAAATAACGATTGGAAACATATTTCTTCAGTTCTTCAATGCCATGAAAGGAGCCAAGAACATTATAAATGTTTCCAAAAAAGGTTCGAATTAGAGAAAAGGCTAAAAAAAAAATTGACAATCTGTAAAGATTTGTAATATTTAATGAGGCCCGAAAAACAGTATAGGATAGATGTTCTAAAATGCTTAATAGCTGTCATTAAATTGCTTGCCAAAAAATATGGCTTTTTACAGGTTCAAATGACACCATTTTTACAAAAAACAATGGTAAATTTTTATAAAAATAGTCGAACTATTAGCCGAATTTGATGAAGTTATGAAGAGGCACCTCTTCTTACCTAGGAAAAACAATTCAAAATGAAATCATAAACCTATTAGGAAACAAAATTAAGAAGAATATTTTGAATGAGATAGAAAAAGCAAAATATTATTTGATTATAGTAAATAGTACCTCAGATGTCTCTCATGTAGAGCAAATGACTTTAATAATAAGATATGTAAATATACAAGAAAAAATACAGACACGTGAAATGGTAAAAATAGAAGAAAGATTCATAAATTTTGTAAATATCCAAAATTCTACGGGTGAAGTAATGGCAACTGTAATTTTAAAAAAGATCGAAGAGCTGAATTTAAATTTGAATAACATGTGCGGACAGGGGTATAACAATGGGTCCAATATGAGAGGGAAAAAGTGTGGAGTTCAAACTCTTATTAGGAAGAAATACCCACGAGCATTCTTTGTGCCATGTAGCATCCATTCACTAAATTTCGTCCTTAATGACACTGCCAACTGCAATATGGAAGCTGTAGGTTTTTTTGATAAAATTCAACGTATTTACATTTTTTTTCTGCATCTGTTTCAGATTTTACTGTCAAACCGCTTAGTGGAACACACTCGGAAAGTCATGTGGATGCAGTTAAAGCTGTTAGATTTCAAATTGTGAGCATTCACGACGCCCTAACCTCTACTGCTGAAGACAATCCACTATTGGGACAGCATAGAACTAAAACCAGGGTTGAGGCAAAAGCTATTGCTAGGAAAATACATAGTTTTAAATTTATTTGCAGCATTGTAATTTGGTATGAGATTTTGTACGAAATTAATATTTCCAGTAAGCTTCTGCAAGGGATATGAATTGATGCCATTGTAACATTAAAACCATTAAGTCAAACAAAATCTTTTTTAGATGTTTATTGGTCCGAGGACAATTTTCTTAAGGTGAAAGAAACTGTTGGAAAATTGGCAAAAAATCTTAATTTAACAGCAGATTTTCCCCAAGAAGAAAATGTAAGAAATCGCCACCCAAAAAAACAGTTCATGTATGAGACATCAGAAGATCCAATTAATTATCCTGAAAAGTAATTTAAGGTCGACTTCTTTAATGCCATTCTTGACACAGCAATCCCATCAGTCACTGAAAGATTTAAGCAATTACAAGAATATAATTCGGTATTTGGTTTCGTTTTTGGCTTTGAGGGAATCAATAATTTAGAAGAAGAATATTTTTTTAAATGCTACATGAATTCCGAAGTCGCTTTAACGGATGGCACGGAAATAGACAATAGCTCTTGAACTTTTTGACGAGATGAAAGCCATCTCTTGTAGAATTCCGAGTTGTTCTCCAAAGGAAATTTTGTTGTATTTATGTGAAAATAATCATGTGTGTTTACTTCCCCAACTTATACATAACACTGAGAATTTTATTGACACTTCCAGTGACAGTTGCCTATGATGAACGTTCCTATTCTAAATTGAAGTTAATAAAAAATTATTTGCCCTCCACCATGTCTCAGGAGCGATTAGATTCACTGGCAATAAATTCCATAGAAAGTGAAATAGCAGATAATTTAGATTTGGAGGAATTGATTCAAGACTTTGCAGCATTAAAAACTAGGAAGAGAGTTTTATAACTATTTGTTCAAGTTTCACAATATATTTAAAAATGTATTATAATATAGCTGTGTTTAATTCAAATATACATACATTAAACTTTCTGTAATAGAGATTTATTTTTATTTATCTACTTTTATATGTCCTTTTTTAAAATGAAATATACTTAATATTCTCTTCTCTGACTTTTTATCCACCAGATTTTTTGTTTTAATTCATTATCATCTGAAATTCACCTACTCGTATAGATTCATTAATTCCTTTTGGGACGTACCAAACTTAGAGAAAAATTGTTTGTTTATGGGCTCGTTTTTTCATGTGGTTATGGATAGGAAATTGAACAGTAGTATGTACTTCGCTAACCATGAGTTTCCTTCCTGGGAAACAACACTATCAGGAAGATTTGGTAAAATACTAACATAATATATTTTATGTGCGTGCTTGTAATGGATAAGAAAATAAAAGTAATTATTACAACATTTATGGTGATTATAGATGGTTTTTGTCAAAAAGATATCAAAATTAGTCAGATTAAATAAATTTTGCACTGGAAAATAATGAATGTTTCGCTGAAATAGCGTATTCTCTAAACTTTGTACGGTGTTGATAAGATGATATCAATGCATACACATGCATATTTCGCTAATTGTGGATTAGGGTGCGGCCAAAAACAAAAAGTTTTTAAAGTCTTTTGGGACCCGGTGTCAAACGATGCCATTCCATGAGTAAAAAATTCACACAAAATATCAGCTCCATTGGACAACATTTAGAGGTCACTCACGTGTGTTGAAGTTGCCTACCTAGCCAGTCACTACTATGTAAGGGTAGCATGTACTTTGTTGTTGTCGCAACGAAGCAGAAGTTGTGGCAGTGAACAGTGTGTTGTTTTTGTTTGTGATTAGTGTTGCTTTTTATGAACTTTCAGCTGCACCTCGCTGCAATGGCTTCGAGTACTAGAAAGAAGTTTTATTTGGTTGGTGCCGACATTGACAATCTTATGGGAAGCAGAATGCCATTCAAGACGCAAGAGCTCGCTATGTTTCTCCACAAACACCTCTTACTCAAGATGACCATGCAGCAGAGTTCAACAACCATCATCAACGAAACCGAGGTATTTTGGGATCGAGCTAATATTCCTTGTATGGCGTCTCAGAAATCAATTGAAAAATTGGAGAAACTTCACATAGATTGGAAGAAATTGAAAAAGAATTCCAAATGAGGCAAAACTAATGACAATCACACCGTAGGAGTGGCCCAGAAGAAAAAGGAGGCAGAGTTTATAGAAAATCTTGACGATATTCTGATGACATTAGTGGTTGCCTCATTGGAGAGGTCAAACACCTATAACAGCCTCGCATATTGCTGCCATCGCTCAAACTATTGGAGTCGATGCAAAGGGTTTGGCATTGAGTGAGAGAAGTATCAGGAGGCACTGTGACTGTATGTGAGCTGATATGGCCAAGAACATAAAAGAAAGTTTCAATCCCAAGTCAAAAAGTCGACTAATCGTCCACTGGGACAGAAAGCTGTTGCCTGAGAGCATTAGTAATACCGCCGCGCAAGCCAAAGTTGACAGACTAGCGGTCCTGGTGTCAGAAGGGGCAGAGGACTAACTTCTGGGAGTTCCCAAGCTAGCAAGGGGCACCGGAGACGCACAGGCCCACGCCGTTGTGGACACACTGAAAGAGTGGAACATGCAGGACAAAGTCATTGGAATGTGTTTTGACACCACATCCAGTAATACTGGTAAGAAATGCCCTACTTTTCTGAGCTGTGCATGTGAATACTCTCTTTGAAAGGTTTTAAATTTTACATTGTGTTGCTTTTCCCTTATAGGTGGAAATAATGGAGCATGCGTTCTCATAGAGCGACTTCTAGGAGAGGCCAAGAAAAAGAAACACCTGTTCTACTTGGCTTGCTGCAGGCATATACATGAGATTATCTTGGCTGCAGCCATCGAGGCCTGCATGGGACCCTCAAAAGCCTCTGAAGTCCCAATATTTCAGAAATTTCAGAAGGCTTGGGCAGACGGCGCCATCGACACTTCGCACTACGTAACTGGACTCTCGCATGACTCTGTGTGAGGAGCTGTAACAGGCTGTTTAGATGAAGTGATGAACTTCATTCTAAATCAACTAAAGGTTGGTAGGCAGAAATGCGTGAGAATTGAAGTAATATAGCACGGACTTGCATTCCTTACGGTGTTTAAATTTTCTAAACAGACCAACTGCGAGAGGACTACAAGGAGTTCCTTGAACTCAACCTAATATTTTGGAGGTGTTCCACCAAGGGGTATCCAGTTTAGAGTGCCAGGTGCACTCCAAAATGCTCGCTGGATGGGAAAGGCCCTTTACTCCTTCAAGATATTCATATTTCAAGAACGGTTCACTTTAACTCGCCGTGAGTTGCAAGGTTTCCTGGATTTGTGCATATTTCTTGTCAGAGTGTATATCCGTGCCTGGTACACTGCCCCTATGGCCGCATCTGTGCCTCGAAGTGACCTCTTGCTAGTTCAAGATCTCCTGAGGTGGGTATGTTTTTTAAGTTACATCCCTCACGGCGAATGTATAGTATAGCATACCGTGTTGTCCTAATTTGCAAGTAGGTTTGCATTTACATATTTATTTCTACTTTAGGTACAAGGAAGTCCATCCAATAATTTCATCTCTGGCTCTTGGCAAGATGCAGTGCCACTTGTGGTACCTGGGGGAGACCCTGGTGCCCTTCACCTTCTTTGAAGAGGAGGTATCCTTGGACTACAAGAGGAGGATGTGTGAGGCTCTCACCACAAGAGAGAGAACCGGGATGCCAGAGAGACTTCAGGTTTCCATGAAAGAGTTGCAGGACCTCTCCTCAAAAGTGATACCTGATTTTGTTACTAAGGACTCAGTGAAATTTTTCACCCAGTTAAACATTGAATGTCAAGTTTTGAAAGAAGATCCCCAGACTTGGAAAGATCGGGAGGATTTTCAAGGAGTGCAATCTATAGCATAGAATCTGAAAGTAGTTAATGATGGGGCTGAGAGAGGGGTTGCCTTAATTCAGAGGTACAATTCATCGCTCTCCAGAAATGAAGAGCAAAAACAGTACCTTCTTAAGGTTGTTGAGGAACACAGAAGGAAATTTCCAGATTTAAAAAAATCAACATTGATTCAATGAAACGAGTCAAGTAAGAGCAGCCTCTGTCCGATGTACTATTGATTTGTGTAAAATTGCTGAATCTTGTCCATTTTTGTAAAGATTTTATTCTTATCTTTGTACTTTCAGCTTAAGAAATTGTTAATTACCACATTAAATGCAATCCAAAATCTGTTTCACACCACTGGAAGCCTTCATTCTCTCCCTTCACTTAATTCCCTTATGTAAACTATAGTGCCTGGCTAGGTAGGCAACTTCAACACGCATGAGCAACCTCTAAATGTTGTCCGATAGAGCTGAAATTTTGAGTGAATTTTTTACTCATGGAATGGCATTGTTTGATGCCTGGTCCTGTAGAACTTTCAAAACTTTTTGTTTTCGGCTGCACCCTACTGTAGATACTAGAAACCGCGGTCGGTAAAGAATTCCTTTATTAGTGGAGGCCAAATAAATTCTTGCCCAAACTTGTAAAAAGGCTTGGGCCGGCACTGCATGGGAATAAGTCCTCCTCTTCAGCAGCCATTCCTCTGACCACTTCGTTCAGATATGCAATTTCTTTCTATTTACAAATACACACTGCACACAGACACAACAATTCGTCCATTCTTGCAGCACTGGACTGAGTGAAAAGTGTGCGATAAGACGTAGCATGTAATAGCTACTCACTTAACTCCATCCTTTAGCGCAGGTAAGAATGCACAGGCATGATGGAGCAAAAGACATAGTGTGTAATAATCCCTTTATCCCTTGAAGAAGTTTTTAAAAATTGTGATCAGGACATATCTTTTTAGTGAACCAACTCTTAAAAATTCTTCTTACTATGGCAATAAACATTGCATCTGCCGAGAGAATCTTTTCTTCATTGAGACATTTAAAAACCTATTTAAGAAGAATAATGATCCAAGAAAGGTGGACAGGTTTAGCTCTTCTGCACACACATCGTGAAACTGAAGTTGATGTAAACAAAGCGATTGAACATTTTGCTAAGAGTGGAAATCGAAAATTAGATATTTTATTGTGATAGGCATGTATACCAATTCACTGAATTCTTCATGTATATTTTTGAGGAAGTACACTTTCTTGTGTTGATGTTGAATTGAGTGATGTTTTGCTATAGGTCTTTTGGATATGAAGACAAATTATTAATTACATGTTAAATAAGCTATATTTTAATCACAATCACAATTCACCGAGGTTTTAAATGGCCTTTTCACAGGGAAAAGTTTTCAGAATAATTTTAAATGAATAAAGATAAAAGGTTTTTAAGATAAATAAAAACTTACTATCAATAATAATTATGATAAATAAAAACACAATTATTAGCAGAAATATCCCTACAAAAAATGTAGGAATCCACATTAAAATAAAGAGACTTCTCTTACACCACCGACAATGACAATGGTCTGTTTAATCTCGTTGCTATGATTGACGCTTGTCTATCTTCCCACGTGAATTTAAATAAACATTCATCGCAGAGCCAACGCAAGGATCTGGTGGCCGAGGTAACTAAATCAACCGTCTTATGCAATGATGAGGTGAGGTGGTTCAAACCCCGCAAACATCTTTGGATTTTTTTCAGATTAGACGGGTACAAATCATATATATATATATATATATATATATATATATATATATATATATATATATATATGGATGGCAACAAGATGTTGAGATGAGGAAGCCCAGTAAATACTCACCAATCGGTCGACTTCAAGTTGGCGAGGCCCTGGGGATGTCGAAGCGACACACGTAAAATAACACTAAAAACAACACAGAAACATAACGTAGAAGCTTTCGGATATATATATATATATATATATATATATATATATATATATATATATATATATATATAGGAAAATGAATAAAGTTTCGCATTCTCTTTGTCTATTTTCGCCTTTAATTCAAAATAGCTCCAAAGAACTAGAAATACTAGAGGTTTCTGGATCTGGGTGGCGGAGGGCCAGCAGGGAGAAAGTGTGTACATGACGTAGTATTACATTGTGACCAATCAAGTTTTTGGAACATTGAGCATAGTGTGCACAATGGCAGGATCTGGCATACAGACCACCACATGCCTATGGCCGAGCTACACTCGAATGTGGTGAAACCAATTCACACATTTCATAATTCTGGTAAAAGTGTTATTAGTGATTAAAGGGCAAGTGATGTTGTGATTGATTTGGTATTAGACATTCATTGTCAAAAAGTCATTGTCAAAGTAGAATCCCTGGAGTTAGCCCTTCAAGATCACTGTCCTGATAACTTGTGTGTTTAAGAACATTGGTTAAATGAATTTGAAATCAGCATCATACAGTTGCAAAGCTTTTCTCTAGTTTCCTCCTCCTGTAGGAATCAATTTAAATGTGGTGGGGAAATAATTTTTTAAATATTCTCATTTTGGTGAAAATTGAAGAAATGCATCAATAAAATATGAAAATATTTAATGTATACATATGCCAATTTAGTACTGGTAAATTAACAGTCGATGAAGTAGGAAATATTAAGGGTGTTCAAAAAGTCTCCATGCCCTTGGCTTGCATGTAATTATTATGGACAATTGAATAATCTAGTGCACAATGACTTTTTGAACACCCTTTACATAAAAATTATTAACTTAAACATTGCATAAGTTCCTTAAATTTGTAATTTTTTCATTAACAACTTAATGATATAGCATACATAGCCTATTGAAAAAACTACAATTTTAAATTATTTGAAGGAAAAATAATTCCCCAGCACCTGAAACTTGAGGAAAATTATTCCCCTGCTTAAGGGTTTAATGCCCAACCTCTCTAAATGTTTTCCTGGGATGAAGGGTTTGAACGTGTGGCTGATGAGCTGCAAACTAACAGCGTAACTCTTGTTGCATGTTTATAGATCTCCAAGCACTGATGTGTACATGTCCAAACTTGAATAATCTCTTCTTAAGCTTTCTCAGTTTTTGAATAATCTGGTATTATGCAGTGATTTTAATATAGATTTCTTCACTGATAATGTGAACCAAATTCAACTAAGTGACCAAACTCTGTCTTTCATTCGTGCCTCCAGAGGCAGATTTATGCACAGGCACATAAGGCACTAGCTGGGGGTCTCGTCGAATAGAGGACCTCACTAAAAGTTGAATTTAGCCCAAAATTTCTTCTTTCCTTCTTTTCCAAAAAGCAAAAATCTCGAATATTCTCCCTTTTTCCTCAGCCATGGTTGCCCCCCTTTGAGCAATGAAGCCCAGTCCAAGGGCATTGCTGCAAAACAAAGCCATGCTACCCTAACCACCTCCGATTTTCCTTTGAGTCGTTCTCTCCATTTATGATGGGGAAGTGGCCCTGTTGTTTATCTACCATCTTCCTTCATGAAGCATAGGAGGAGTGGAAGTGTGAAAGGTGAGGAAGAAAGCTTCAATAAATGTGCTACTTGTCATTAAGCAGTTCTTTCCCATACACTATCCTCCCCCACTATGTGTCCTAGGATGTTCATCCTAGGAAAATGTTCATTCTAGGAAAATGTTCTTTTCTCGATTTCGAAAAAGAGGTTTTTCCCAGTGCTATGTGAAAACCCTTACTACCCTAAAGGTCGATGTTCCACAAGATCCCATCAACCCCTTCAATCTCCAATAGTATGCACCATTTTCGGTCTTACTTTGCAAGTTGTTGGAGAAAGATCGACCTGCTTTTGCACTCCGGACGTATCATTTGTTAGAGCTTATTACTTTTTCATATCTATTATAAACATTTAAATTAATAGTGGATGACTATCATTTCCTGGACATGAAGATTAATCAAAGTTTAATATAATTTCTGTTTATTCCAATATACCTTAGTTGGTCAGTGAGAAAATAATTTTTGTCAGCATTAAGAGGAACGAAGACCATTCAGTGTGGAAGACATCTCATTTTCATACATACTTTCAAGTTAATATTTAGTTTTGTGTTAATTAAAGACAAAGTGATAGTGCTGCGGATTTTTTCGACATCTTAGGTATCTACACTATATTCTTGCTTCTTACTGACGTTATAGGATACTAGTAGAAGGTACTTGCATTCTGCAAGTATTTCATCCCACCTTAATAAACATTAATTTTTCAGATGTATATTTCATTATTACAAATATTTTTAAATGCAAAAGTTTGCGTGCCTTCACCAATTTAGGTGCTTTCCTTATAGGACAATAATAGGGTAAAAGCAAAACATATAATTTGCATTTTAAGATTTCGTTTTCAACAAGTGCCTATTAGCTTTGTTCTGTCTGTACATCTGAGCATCTGTATGCATGTTCATTCTCGGCTTCTGCCAAATGGAATTTCATGAAATTTGATATTAAGGACTTCTAGTCGAAACTACAAGAAAATGGTATAAATGATTCACATAAGTCAATCAAGGGTACCACTTTACTGGTGACTAATAATGAACTTTCCATCATATCTCGTAAAATATCAATCATACCAAAAAAGTTTTCAAGTAAAAGCTGTTGAACAAGTATAATATTCATTTTTCTAAACATGTTTATCGTAGGGGTAGCCATTATCAAGAAAATCAAGCTAAAAGGTTGTAATTTACTTTGAACTTAGAAAATTTTCTGCATGGATAATCAATAGTTGCTGGGATAAACAGTTTCTTGAAATAAGTTTAATTTCTTAACGTGTCCACGCAGAATTTCGAAATTTATGTCGGTAAGACTATGCTCATAACGACTAGAAAAATCGAAAATCTAAAAAAAGTAAATAATGCAGCCACAAAAAAGTATCAAAATTTAAAAAAATATTGTTTTTCTTATTTTTGCTAGGAAACTCCAGAAATGTTTTTTTCAATTATTTCACAGTTAAATAGATAATGTAGATAGATTATAATGTCTTAGGTATTAAATACTTTTTTATTTGTATAAAATGGTCATTTAGCAGTGTTATTATGTAAAGATTTATAGAAAAACAGTTTAAAATATTTCTATTTTGGGAAATGTTTTTGCTAGCCATTTGCATTGATATAAATACACCACATTGTAATAACTTGTTTCATTTTTAAAAGAATCAGTAACACTATCAGCTTTGTACATATTTAATGTGTATTATTGTTGTTGTTACACTTAATCTATAGCTTCAGATGCATACTTCTATGTAGAAATGTGCCACTTACGTTCCTAAATTTTGTTATTTTAAAAATATTTTTGGCTATATATGTTTCTATGGTAACTGTTCTGCATTTTTTATGAGAACTGATTTTTTAGTTTTCTTGTGGATCAATGTTTTTTCTATTTACTTTAATGGAATAAATGTTGTAGTTTTAAAATTGTAATGTATTTTATTTACTGGATATTAAATGTTTGTTAACAATATGTATTTTTGCCCGATTTATATTTTCGTAACCTAAATCAATGAATCGTTTTCTGGAGGAGGCCTCAAATTAATCTTTACATCTTGGACCTCTGTAAGCCTAAATCTGCCTCTGCATGCCTTGACCAGGATTAACCCGCATAGCCAAACCATTATTGATAATATTTTCACCTCTCTTAATCCTTCAGAATACTCCACCTCTGTTGTTAATTTTGGCCTTCTGATCACCTTGCTCTCCTTTCCTGTCAACTACCATAATACATTTCACACATGTCTGAAATTTTGGTCGTAAAGACACTGAAAAATTTTTACTTAACCTTTCCTATACAGACTAATGAAATATTTAAACCTCATCTACTGTTGAGTAAAAGTCAAAGATAAATCATCATCATAAGTTATCTTGCATTACTCCTGAATTAAATTCTTTTGGTCAGTACCTCAGGGAAGTAAACTCACCTTTAAAAGAAAACCAAGATGATAATCTTAAATTGACTTACAAAAAATTAATGCGCTGCTATAAGAAGCAAATCAAAACTGCAAAGAGAACTTAAATAATAACTTCAGCTTGAATTTTACCAACATATCTAAAGCAGTTTTTATGGTAGTTCATATATTTTCTACTACGTGGCTTCAATTTTGAAAAATTCCAAATTTTGAAGTGGTATTCTATCCAAACTATACTGAAGCTAGAGGAGTGAAGTTTTCACAAATTGAAAAGTGTAATGAGAATCTATATTCTATCGGTGTGGGTTCTCTCCTCTCCTCATAGGAGGCAAACCAGATTCCTGAAAAATTCTAGGAAAAATGTGCTTCCACCTCTTGCTTTAGCAAGGGTGTCTTACTTATTAAGAAAGGTGATAAATAATCAATAATTATCACTCTATCCGCCTAGTTTCTTCTTTCTCTAAAATCTTTGAACAATTTACCTATTCTAAGTAAAGCTTTCAACTCTGGTAAACATTCCATTCTCTTAAATAACTGAATCTCATGGGTATAAGAGGTACTGTCCTGAAATGGATCATTCATCCTAGAGATAAGTCAAGTATGTAGTCCAAATATGCAACCAGTGTGAGAGTCTCTCTCATTCATGAGGTGAACTTTAAACCCCAAATGTGGCATTCCCCAATGTTCCATATTAAGACCTTTGCCATTCCTGCTATATACCAATGGCCTTCTGCTTCACCTAAATAATGGACATCATATTTATTTGCTGATGACTCATCCCACTTAATACTCTCTCCATTGATGGAACAATAAGCCTTGGAAACAAATTGTGCTGCTAAAGAGATGTTTACCTGGCGTAATTCCAATAGACTAATCATCAACCATTCCAAATCTTCATTTATGCAATTTCACCCTTACCAATCTAAACTAACTAATATTCCACATATCATGGCGATTTACCAACCTATTCATTCATTCTCTAGCACCAAATTTCTTGGACTGAATATCTTCCCAACATTACATTGGACAGACCATATTCATTCCATAGCTAACTCTCATATTTACCAAATATGAACACCAGAGAGAATCAGTTTCACCAAACATATTACTAATGATATATTATGAATACATTTTTATGGGGTCTTATTCTGGGGCAACTCCCCTCACTCCAGCCAAGTTTTTATTTGTCGGAAGATACATTTTTTCTTTAAAACAATCTTCATCCTGTAAAAAAATTTATTTCTAACAATATACTCATGCTCCCTAGTTTATATATTTATGAATATACTTCTTCTGTAAAAGCCAATATGCACAAATTTGAAATCAACTCATACATTCACCAGACCAGGCAACAAAACAATATACATGCTGTTAAACACAACCTATATCTATACGAGAAAAGTCCATATCTTGTGTACAATGCGCTTCTGAGTGAAATCAAAATCAATGTGCCAGTGTTCAAAAAGAAACTAAAGCTTTTTCTACACAGAAATGCCTTTTACAACTCAAGTGAATATTTAACACGTAATTTATTTGGTTAATAGGATACATATTTTTCTTTAAACTTTTGCACTGTATTTCTGTATTTGAGTGCTTTTTAGAGCTTTTTGTTATTGCTGAAAAGCACTGTTATGTTCGCTATGTCTGTCCATCCATATGTATATATCATGGAAGAATGGGTTGAACCGATTTCAACCAAATTTTGTTTATAGAATCTTCACATAAATACATGACCAAAGTGACATATTTGAACCGGATCAACTTAGCAGGGGTGCCACAATTGCAAAATGAAACTTTTTGGTAATTATGACTTTGGAAGGAATCCGCTAAACTGATTTCAACGAAATTTTGATGAAGGAGGTGGGTAACATAAATAAACCAAAAAAGATGTTTAGTATAGATATAGAAAGAAGGGCTGCCACAATACAAGGAATAACAAAATTTCTTTTTACACATATTTGTGTTGAACTGTTCACATAAATTTTAACCAAATTTAATATGCACAGGTATATCCCAATTTACATCAGGGATGCATTCCTGAAAAAGTGGCGTAAATCGAATCAACGTAAATTGAAGCAGTTTTTTCTTAAGGATGAATGGTATGATACCAAACCTCATGAGCCATTGACAATTTCAGGTATTTGTACATGATAGATGTTTTTGTGAAAAGAATACTTTTTATTTCATATCTTTATCATGGATCTAGGACAATTTATAAAGAAATAACAAATAATACACATTGTGGTATATAAGTGGAATTCATTAGCTGGCCATTAAAAGTTAAAGGAGAAATCAACAATGAAAAGTGATCAACATATTAAAAATGGGATGTGTAAATAACTCAAGTTTTCAATATTTATTGCATTATACAACGTTAAATCTTTAGAACATGTTTTATTTTATATTTGGTTTATGAAATTGGGCCATCATTGATTATAGCGAGTATCCGTTTTACTGTATTTCATTTTTGAAAATTCTTGCATGTATATGCTGCCAAATTTCAAAATTATTTTCATACTGTAAATGTTCTTAACTGAAAAACTCCTTTCCTGAAAACACCTTTTTAAATTAAAAAGATCATTCTCCTTAAATCATTACTTTGAAGCTCAAATCACTTAATTTGGAGTTTATTTGGATCCAAGCCCAGTTGAAAGGATTGGATTTCGATATACAACAATTTTATTAACTGCTATAAAATCCCTGAAGTACTTGTTCATTTGGTTCTCTTGTAATAAAAACAATCTTTGGGAAAGGTCATTGGAAAGTCATTATTTCCCCTTAAATTATAGCAAAAGTCAAAATGAGTAAGATTACTCTTTAAGGAGGTTACCCCAAAATTCAGTTAACATGGATTTGCTTGTAAACTTCTATATTGCTTCCTTAAACTATTCTTTATTGATTCAGCTAGATAAAATAATGTCCTTTCGAATTCGTTTTTTTGTAAATTGCAATTGAAAGTCGGAAAGATTCATATGTTCTCTTATGCAGTAATGGCTGAAAAACTGACCATGATGGGAACAAGAATTTTTAAATGTAGAAAAATAATAAAGATATTTCCAAAAATATGATATAATATGAAATGATATTTAAGCTATCTGACAATGTAAACAAAATAGCACCATACGGAACTTATTTTAGAGAATTTTATTAAATTATACGTACAAAACTATGACTTTACGAAATGCAGCACACTAGGGCCACTTACAATTGAAAACTTGGCCACGTTGCACTTTTCGTCTGCTGACTATATTCTTTTATTTCACACAAAAACTACTATATAGTCTTATCGTCAGTTCGAGATATGAACTTATATATATTCATACAAAACAACTTCAAGTTTACCTGGAAATGCGAATTTATTCCAATAACATTTGTACATAAGAAATTCATCTCGTTTTTGTAATATTATTATTTCTGTGACACTTCATATAGGAGACCAATTTCGAAAGTTCGAGTAAAAATTACCACAGGAGTAACATATAAAAATATGATCAAAAAAGTAGTTCTCCATTCCTACTCCGAAGCGTTGCTATGATTGTTGTTGACCGTGAGAAAAATTTGATCAATTCTAGTTAGCGAAGAACTCACTACTTCATCACTTCTTACTATTTATTATTTAAGTTACTGTTATTCATTTCTCAGTTTTAATGTGTCACAACAAAATTTTCCTTCACTTATGGAGATACATACATGGTATTTAACTTGGCTTAGTAAAATAAAATGCATGATATATTATTCCATAACTTTTTATACGAAAAAAATGCATTTTTAAAATTAAAAATACATCCAAATTAAGATTATGGCAAAAATGAACAAATAATAAAACAATCAAACTTGCAAGGATTTAAAAAAAGTTAAGAGAGCCAAAATTATTCTTTTACTCTTGGTGATTCTGGGTTTTCCATTCACATCTTCATTAGAATATTTATCCCTTCTTCACCACAAGTTATGTATGTCTCGAATAATATGGAGAGATTTAATCCACATGTAGCAAATTTATTTAGCATTCTCGAGGACAGAAGCTTCAAGCTCATTTGATTTTTTTCCTCGTTTTCTTCTGAAACTTTTCCATTTAAATAATCATTTAAGGAGTTTATAAAAAGAATTGCACACTTGACATTAACTTTCTGGATCACTCTCTCCAACATCTGAACATCATATCATCATCATGAGCCCAAAAACAATCTTCATTTAATAAGTCAGTTTGTATGACTTCCTTCCTGTGAGTAGTGACTTTAATAAAGGAAGTGTTTTTAAAAACCCATGAACATTCAAGATGAAACGGCATTTTAAATTACACTCATCAATATCCTGAAAAAGAAAATAGCAATCAAATTTTAAAATATTATGACCTACCATAATCACATTTTCACCAAAGCTCTCAATAAAATCTAAAAGTTTTATTAAACACTGGGACAAACTCAGTGTCTGCATAGGAGAGTTATTTTATACAAGATACTATTTGATAATGAAAGACCATTTACCTAAGAGGCTGAAGATGATATTTTATGTCTCTGTAAAAAACATATAACAGATAATGTTTCCTCATTATATTTTGCAGCAATTTGCTCTCTTATCAAATCCTGAAGTCTCAATGTCAAAATACACAAACTTGTGTGGCCTTACTCCTAACCTTTTTGTTACACACTGCTCCAATGGAATCAATCCTATATCTTTCGAATATGATATACCCTCTCTTGCTTCTCTAGCATATTCGACTTGTCCTCTCTGCTATTTCAGAAATAGCCTCCTTTGCTTCAAGCATAATGAAGCATTATAAATTGATCTCTGCATTCTTTTTAGATCTGCTCTTCTCCTTTGCTTTTCACTGTGACGTCCAGGTGATAATCCCCAATTTTATATATAAATTTATTATGTAACTGGTTCCCATATTCTTCTGGCTAAAAGCAGAAGCTAACCTATAATTCAGGGATTCTGAACCACCACAAAACTTGGATTTTGGTGCCTTACTTGCCACAGTCATGTTAAATTACTCATTTCTTTGACTTGATGCACAAGATGTTAATTTGTTTTAATTAAATGACATCTTTTCAAAAATTTTCTTGAGTTTACCTTTCAGACCCTTTCCTCCAGGCAAGCCTCTGTGTTTGTAATTAACTGGATCAGTTTTGTAACTACACCACAATTTGTATGCTTATAAAAAGTATGATCCACAATACTTAGTATTGCCTTCTATATTATTTCTTAAAATATTTAATTACGGAAGAAGTGATGTCTTTATGAGACTTCTGCAGCCTATACAGCATTTTTTCAAGCCCCCTCTTTGCATGATTAATATCAGAACTTTTCTCTTTTATTTTTCTCCTTGGAAGAAATAAACTTTCCAGATTTCGACCGGTTATATTTCTCAAATATATGAAAGAATTAAGAATAATAATGAAAAAAATAATAACAATGAAAGGTAATGGATAACAACAACAACAGCTTTAAATGTCTAAAAAAATTTATAACAATATAACAAATTGAAACAATACAACAAATCTAAAATAATATAAACATAATAAGAGGAATAATTTCAACAAACAGCAATGCAAGAAAGCACGAACCACATCAACTACACCTCAGCAACCGTCGTCTGAAATCAAAATGGCTACCAACAGCTACCCATACAGTAAGGATATAGGTAGAGAGATTTTGGTCTACTGTGCATGGCTCTAACATTGGAAACTGGTGACCACATGACTTGAGGCAAGCTGCTGAATCATCCCATATGTTTTGGTTGAGTTTTGCATTTATTGAGTTATTTAAGCACTCCATATAACACAATATGGTTGTTTCTTGTTATGCGTATAATTGCAAAGAAAGATATGTGAAAGGAGGACCAATTACATTCCATAGGTATGTTTAGTGAGAAAGATAAATATCTGAGATGTTTCAGATTGAAATTCTCAAAATAAGTTGTACTGATGCTATTTTCTGATGTAATATTGCTTCTCAACTTTTTGGAATATTATGAGTAATTTCTTGTCTTTAAATAAAAAAATCAAATGTAAAATTACTGTATCAAATAATTAGTAGTGTAATGACACCTGATATAATTTATTGAAGATGTGGAAAAAAATAAGTTATGAAATCCTCAGCTTCCAAAAGTTAAATTTAATAATTAATTTAATCTGAAAGCTATGAAATGTTCTGTATTAGAATACTACATTGCTAATTTCGTAAAATATCAAAATATCTAAGTCAAAATGAGATTGCATCAAAATATATCGGTCGACCATATTTCATATTAGTAGCTTCTATTCATTTTGGCATGTAAATATTAATGAATATAAGGTTAAATACCATATTTTTAATCTTACACTCCGGACAACAGAATACAAAAATCTGGGCAAAACCCGGACTTTTAAAATTTAACTTTTTAAGCACAAAAATTGTAGTGTTATATCAATAAAGGAAATATTATTAAAGTAAATTGTTTTTATTACTTAAGCATTTATGCATAAAAATATCATAAATTGCAATAATACTTAAAATTTCATGTGTTATTATGACTTTTTATCCGAAACATAATAATTCTGACAATGAAGAATAAATATGTAAATAGGAATACACAACTTTTTATACATATCTTGAAAAATATAAACTCTAAACCTAAGTTTACCAATTAACTTTGAAATAAAAGGGACACATTATTAAAGAATAATAATATGACATTATATTATTACCGCGGTTTGCGGAACAACTTATTTGTGAATTTAAAGCAAAATGATCAAGTTAAGCATCAAAAATGATATTTAACATCTGACGATATAATTAGGGATAAAACGTTAACATCACAAACTGCAATACCGACCCAAATTTTGTAGACGAATTATTAAATGTTACTACTAATTCTAAAAATATTTTCCAAAAATTAATATAAATAACATAAAAAACGTACAATTGAAGGAAATAATCAAATTTTGGACAGGTGTTAAAATCTCACCCGGGTGTCCCCAGACACCCTAAAAAACAGGACATGTCTGGGAAAAACCGGATGTCTGGTAACACTAAATGAATATTGCAAAAGAATATACTTTATTCTTTTGATATTTGATTATACTCTGCTTTCAAATAATTCATGTACATCTCGCAATTATAAAAATGGCAACACATCAGATCTAATTTAAAAAAATCTAATTTCAATAATTAAAATGAACTTATGATTTAATATGATAAAAGTGTTAAATTCTACGCTTGCATAGGAATTTCCAACAAAAAATGACAAAGTCGCATACAAAGGTTTTATTTTGTTTATCGTCATAATTGCATGGGATGGCAAAATCTATTATATATATATTAAGAATGAAATGTGCATGCGTCCGTCACAAACTCGACAGAAGAAAAGTATTTAAAATTCCTATTTGTTCATTATCTTGAACGTTAAATTTAAGAATAAGCATTAGATTTCTTATTTATTTTGATTTGTAACAGAATCTATTTTAAAACTCCTTAACCTGAATACTTCAGCGACACTACATATAGGAATGGGCGGAACAAATCCGTTCCTTGCCTCAAGTCACGTGACTTGAGCTAAGGCATATGTTGGGGCCACTTTCTCTCTACTACGCAGGTAGGAAGCGCACTCTATGTATTTCCTTACTCTATGCAGCTACTAAATTGACAGAGACGCCAAGTTTACACTGTAGCGTTGTTGCCAGGTTTATTTCAAACATTAAATAATAATTGATAGTAGCTCAATAACTTTGGCTAAGATTAATAAATATTGATAACTTCAGCCAATAACTCACTAAACTCGTTAGAAAACCTTCACATTTACAAAAACCGCGATACACTTATGAACACGGACACAGATTTCAACAAGACCCTATACAAATTGACAGATTTAAACGAAAAATCTTTCCGCGTTTCACTTGTTTTTCGGTCGTCTTCTTAATACTTTCCGTTTTAAACCTGGCAGTTGGCTTCCAGTCACTGTTGAAACAGGTTTTACCCCTGACGATGCCCACCTTGTGGGCGAAATGCATTGGGTGTTGTAACCCTCTAATTGTTTTGGCTAAAGGAGTATTGCACCTTTATTAAATAATAAATAATAAACATGTATTAAACCTTATTTTGCAAATGAATGCTGGTAAATTAATTACTATATTCATAGCAATAATTTTATGAATTATTTTCTAATGATCATCAACATTTCTTTAAACTACAGAAATATATCTGTTAGGCTATTAATCTCCAGTATTAACAACTGCTAATGTTAGATGGATGCCGATTTATACTTCGTATACTCGTTACCGTTATGACCACGATTCACAAGGTTTAACTATGGACTGACTTCCTGTCTCTAGTTGCTAATCTTACCACTAGGTGCTTGACTAACTAAACTCACAATTCATATATCAAATAATAAACACATTTGAATATATAACAATATTAAACATCAATTTGTTTTTATCCTCAAAGGGGAAATTAGTTCATTAACATTACTGATGTGAGTAGAAAATACAACATACCATAAAATCTCGAGTATTATATGCACAATTTTTACTCATAAATGGGGGTGCGTATTATATTCGCGTACAAAAAAATACGTCATTTTCAATATTGAGCAAACGCACGTACAGCTGTGAGACATTGTTGCAAGATGCATTTCGCACTCTTGGCAACAGCGCTCCGTGACCGCGTCCCCTCCTCTTGTCCTTTTGAGTAGTGGGGAGCTCGACAGGGCTCGGCTCGACTCATCTATACTCGTTGCTATGCCTAAACAAAAGAAGGTTTTCCTCAGTTAACCTTCTCTTGTTTAGGGTTACGTGATGAATTCCATTTGTTTCGATATTTAGTTTGGTTGTGAAGTGTGTCAATTTATTATTTTAAGCCCTAAAAATGAATTCGAGGAAATTTTATACTGCAGCAGAAAAGCTGTTAGTAGTAAAATATGCAGAATCTGATGGCAATCCGGCAGCAATTTTTCCACTAACGAGTTAAACATCCGATTACGGTGAAAAAACAAAGAGGCACTGCAAGTGTAGCCTAGTAAGAAAAAAGCAAATCGTGGGCTACCACCAAGTTTTCCAGACCTAGAAAAAACATTAATGGAGTGGGTAGTAGATAGGACGCAACAGGGCTTCGGTGTTTCATGCATTGAAATCAGACTTAAAGCTCTAGAACTTAAAAAATCTCTTACGGGCACAACAGAATTTAAAGCGTCATATGGATAGGCAGTTCGTTTTATGAAGCGACATGGTCTTTCAGTTCGTAGAAGAACTACCATCTCGCAGCATCTTCCAGAAGACCACTAAAAAAAGCTTCTGGAGTTCCAAAAGTTCATAATCAAATTGAGAAAGGAACATATCTATGACCTTGCACAGATTGGAAATGCCGATCAAACGCCCCTGACTTTTGATATGCCCTACGACAGGACTGTAGACACAAAAGGCATAAAAACTGTGTCTATACGTACAACTGGACACGAGAAGTCTCACTTCACCGTTATGTTAGCGTGTACTGCAGATGGAGGAAAGTTGCCGCCTTTCATAATTTTTAAGAGAAAGACTCTACCAAAAGGAGTAGAATTTCCAAGAGATGTACACATCCATGCCCATGCTAAAGGATAAATGGATGAAGCACTAACCATTGACTGGTTAAAATGTGTTTGGGTGGCACGTCCAGGTGGTCTATGAAAACAACCTGGTGCCTTCTATCCAGAAAGAACTGAAGAAAATGAAATCTGATATGGTTATTATTCTAGGCAGCATGGCCCGTCTACTGCAGCCTTTAATAAGCCGATGAAGGATGCTACCCGATGGAAATGGAATGCATGGTTAAGCGACGGTAATCACACATATACTGCTGGTGGCCGTATGCGTCAACTGACTCTCACCGATGTTGCCGAGTGGGTACTTGCGGCTTGGAATGAATTAGATGTGTCTATAATTCAACAAGGCTTCCTCAAATGTTGTATTTCCAATAATCATGACGGCAGCGAGGACGATGTTTTGTGGGAGGACGAGCAGGTGTCATCAGATGAAGATGGTGATATTTATTATGACGGCACCAATAACAATGGCATTGACTCGAAGCACTAGATGAGCTTCTTACAAGTGATAGTGATGACGTGTTTTTTATGGATTTCCCAGTAATATTTAGATGCTACGCATTTTTGTTTTTTATTAATTTACCTTTTAGGTACGAAAGAATGGAGTCGCAGGTAACAGAGTTACTCACATGGCTCAAATGAAGCCAAGCATGTTTTGGCGTACCAACAAAGTCAGAAGACTCCGTGCTGCAGCCATGAACAAATGCATTCATAGCAACATTTCGTCGTTTCTTCCGAAGCACAGTTACAAAACCATCATCACCTGAAGGAGGAATATCACTTGCGGAGCTAGATAGGTTAGCAGAATTGGGTTTATAAGATTCGTTCTCAGGATGCTTAGGTTTCTTCATCACTTCCGCGAAGGACATCTGGTTACACACAGGTATTTTCACAACATTTGGGGATATTGTGGGCACCGGTGTGGTAGAATTGACTGAGGTGTCGGACAATAAATTACGAGATACATCTTGTCTACTTTCCAAAACAGATAATCTGGCTAAAACTTCATTCAGGCTATGCAAAATAAATGATGCTGATGCGTCCGAGTTGCCGCCATTGCAAGAAGCTTTCACTTGCTGTCCACGACAGGTAACACACTTCCAAATAATTGCACCGTTACTCTTCACGACCTTAAATTCAATCTCAGAGAGGCCAGTGCACTTTAGATGAAAAACAAAATTGCAATTACCGCCACACTGTAAATAATCTTGTGAGAAAATCAACTCATCGCAGAGGTGACAACGAGAACGACTAGTCACGTCAGCCATCTTGAAATATATATATATATATATATGTTAGTAAGAAAGGAATTGTAGATTTTAGTTTTGGTATGTTTTATTTATTAATCAAATATTTTGCACAACATGGGTCAAAACAGACTTGCATCACTTATAGCTTTTTACAATTCGATGATAAAAAATCAGACCTGTAAGAAGATTGAAACACAAATTAGCTTTAATAAGAGAAATTTTGATGCAAGTCAATAAAAACTTACTGAAGTACTACATTCCTGAGACAGATTTAACAATCAATGAGGTTAGTTCCATGACAGAGTTTCCTTCAACCAAACCTGATAAAAATGGTATGAATATATGGTGGATCTGTGACAGCAAAATGAGCCGTCTGCTTCATAGAATTCAGTATTCCATATTTGGGAAAGGGTGGTCCAACTAGAGCTCAAAATTTGGCTTGAAATGTTGTGGAAGAATTATGTGAGACTTTTGTTCATACAAATAGGAATGTTATGTTTGATAATTACTTCACAAGCTATGAACTATTCCTAACTTTGTTAACAAAAGAGCTCACACATGTTGGAAATCTTTGCAAACATAAAAGATGAATACCTCCATCTTTTCTACCTAAATCTTCAAGAGAAGTTGATATAAATACTATATTAACCCGAATCCAAGATGAGGTTTTTTTCCCCCAAATTTCAGCTTGCAAAAATCAAGGGTCATCTTCAATGTGAATACCAAGTGGTATGCCATCACTATATCATGGTCAATTTGTTGTGAATAAATTCGTCGCGCATCAATTCATCACATGACAAGCCCATTGCGCATTAATACATCATACGCCAAACTAATTGTGCATCAATTCATCGCTCGACAAATTCGTTGTGAGACAATTTTGTCACGAGACTTATTAAAATTGAAAGGCGAGACACCATGACTGGTGTATGGGACAGGGAGCGATGAAATGACCCACAACAAATTTTTCGTGTGACAAACTGACCCTGATGAGTTTTTGTAGAACTGTAGGAAGTATGGTTATGCATTTAATTTTTTTAAAAACAAATGAAGCATAAGATAAAATAATACCATAATAACAATATTGCAACAGATTTTGTTATTACAATGCTACAAAGGGTGATGTTGACACCTTGGATCAATTGGTCTATGCATATACAGTAATTCGGAGGTCTCATATTCACGGTTTCACTTATTCACGCAGGAATTACTGTAGCAAATTTTAATATTTGTGGGAGGTAAGCTTTACTTATTTGTGGTTGCCGACCCTAAAACACTGTGCGATACAATGTCATAAAAGAATGAAAGCTGACGCAGTAATATTCTACGCCCATCTATGCATTTGTTCACTCCAAACTTCATCCAAATGCTCTCTAGGTATTGGAAATACATCATCTGCTAGGAAGCTGCAATATTCAATTTATTTACAGAACAGTGCATTTGCACAAATAAACATTTCAATCTCTCCATATATATATTGCGGCAACCGTTAGAAATGTTTAAATTTTAAGCAATTAGAAAAATATTATTTTATTTCTAGAAGTGCTACAACTTTAAAATTTGGCTGAAATGTGTAGCATTAGTACTCCATAATGGAGAAAGTGTAAAATGTATAAAATTGCAACATTTGGGGATTGTTTTAAACCATTATTTTTACATGTGGGAAAAATGAAAGTCGCTGCGAAGGTGACATCTTTAGAATTAATAGAATATTTGTAATGATGAAATATCTGTCAGAAAAATTAATGTTTTTTCAAGGTGAGATGAAATGCTTGCAGTATGCAAGCACCTTCTACTAGTATGTTATATGTTAGATGTTATATCCTCCTCTGTAAGAGTCGTCAATATATAATGATAACAGGAGGATACAAATGTTTAGGCACTTCCAGATGAGCTGGAGATTCGAAATTTTTTTCATAGGTAGATTTTTGTACAAAACCGACTAGAAAAAACGAAAATCTCGAAAAAGTGCAACAATGCGGCCGCTAAAAATTCGCAATTGTTTAAATAAATTTTCAAGGTTTATGTATTTCCATATGTGCCACGGAGTTGAAATTTTTTTAATAAGTAGAATTCTTAAAAAAAAACGAAATAGAGATTATACAAATTTTGATATTTTAATTTTTTTGGCAGTTAAAAATTCTTAAAGTTTAAACAAATAGATAACTGTTTAGGTACTACGGGATGAGCTAGGAAGCTGAATTTTTCAAATTATTTACAGTATAGTAAATTTCCACAAATAAACTTTTCAATTTTACCATATATGAATGTCGGCGGCCGTTAAAAATTATTTTAATTTAAACAATTAGAAAAATATTATTTCACTTCTAGAAGTGCTACAATTTTAAATCTGGCGGAAATGTGTAGCATTAGTACCCCATAATAGAGAAAGTGTAAAATTTTTAAAATTGCAACATTTGGGGATTTTTTTAAACTATTATTTTTGCATGTGGGAAAAACGAAAATCGCTGCAGAGGTGAAATCTTTAGAAATAAAAACATTTTTTATGATGAAATATCTTTCTGAGAAATAAATGCTTTTTCAAGGTGAGATGATATGCTTGCAGAATGCAAGCACCAACTACTAGTATATATATATACACGTTCCTTACAGAGGAGGATATAACATATAACAGGAGGATACTAATGTTTAGGCACTTCCAGATAAGCTGGAGATTCGAAATTTTTTTCATAGGTAAAATTTTGTGCAAAACCGACTAGAAAAAGCGAAAATCTTTAAAAAGTGCAACAATGCGGCCGCTAAAAATTCGCAATTGTTTAAACAAATTTTCAAGGTTTATATATTTCCGAATGTGCCACGGAGATGAAATTTTTTTATAAGTAGAATTCTTAAAAAAACAAAAAGGGATTATACAAATTTTGATATTTTAATTTGTTTGGCAGTTAAAAATTCTTAAAGTTTAAACAAATAGATAGCTGTTTAGGTACTAACTATGGGATGAGCTAGGAAGCTGAAATTTTCAAATTAATTACAGTATAGTAAATTTGCACAAATAAACATTTCAATTTTACCATATATGTATTGCGGCGGCCGTTAAAAAAAATTATTTAAATTTAAATAATTAGAAAAATATTATTTTATTTCTAGAAGTGATACAACTTTAAAATTTGGATAAATGTGTAGCATTAGAACCTTATAATGAAGAAAGTGTAAAAATTTTAAAATTGCGACATTTGGAGATTGTTTTAAACTATTATTCTTACATGTGGGAAAAACGAAAATCGCTGCAGAAATGAAATCTTAAGAATTAAAAGACTATTTGTAATGTTAAAATTTCTGTCTGAAAAATGAATGTTCTTTTAATGTGAGATGAAATGCTTGCAGTATGCAAGCACCAACTACTAGTATATATATATATATAGACTTAAGGAAATGAAAAGGTAGTGATGAGGGTGGCAACAAGGTGTTGAAGGAAGCCCAGCAGACACTTACCAAGTCGGACACCAAGTTGCCAGCTTTAATTCCCCTACAGAATGCATCTCCGCCTTCGTTGACTCCCACCTACAACCTCTCATTCGTCAATTCCCTTCCTTCATGCAAGACACTAACCACTTTGTCAAACGTCTCAAACACCTCCCCTTTCCTCTCCCACCCAATACGATTTTGGCCACTATTGATGTCTGTTCCCTCTACACAAACATCCCCCATGATGATGGACTCTCTGCCCTTAGTAAACTCCTGGACTTAAGACCACCCGACGCAAGACCTTCCTCCCATTTCTTATTAGAATTGGCAGCAATGGTGCTCAAATTGAACAACTTCTCTTTCGATGGTCGTCACTACCTTCAAATTAGAGGCACTGCGATGGGCACCCGAATGGCGCCTTCATACGCCTATTGCTACCTTGGAGAATGGGAAAGACACTTCCTCAACGTTCCACTCAGACCACTTTTGTGGCTGAGATACATCGACAATGTCTTCCTCATTTGGACGCATGGACCTGACTCTCTCTATTCCTTTCTCTCGCGCCTCTCCTCCCATCCTTCACTCTCTTTCACCCACCAATCCTCTACCTCCCACATCACATTCCTGGATGTCGATCTTTACCTTCAAGACAGCAAAATTCGCACCTGTGATCATATCAAACCCACCGACAGCCTCCAATATCTCCACTTTGATAGCTGCCATCCCCTTCATACCAAAACCTCTATCCCCTATGCCCTTGCTTTCGAGGATGGAGACTTTGTTCCGATAGAGCATCCCTTCTAGAGTATTACTCTGTCCTCGAGGATGCTCTTCTCAAACGTGGTTACCCTCCAGTCTTGGTCCACGAACAAATCCATAGGGCAATGACGCCTACCCACAATGGATCTCATCCTCACACACCCACTATTCCTGCATCTACCCCTCCACTCACTCTTACGACACTTTTCCTTCCTGGTATCCACGAAGCTCTCAAAACAATCCTTCATGCTGCCCACCCAATTCTTACCTCTTCCTCCCATCAGTCCCTCTTTATCAACCTTTTTGCCAATCCTCCGCTCCTCTCCTTCCGCCGGCCCCCAAATTTGGGAAATATCTTGTGGAGGAAGGAACTTCCCACTTCTATCACGCTTCTTGAAATAGGCTCCCACCCCTGCGGAAAACCTCGCTGCCTCACTTGCCCTATCCACCTACCATCATCTTCTTTCTAGAGTCCCTCCACCAACATCACCTACCCCATCACCTCCAGAAGCAACTGCACCACCCGTAACGTCATTTACCTCCTTACCTGCACCCTTTGTCCCGCGTTTTACGTAGGCCTCACCAGCAATCCGTTAAACATCCGAATGAACAGTTACCAGAATAGCGTTTCTCTCAGACGCCCCCTCCCAGTTGCATTACACGCTAATACCCATAATGTCCCCTTCAATAGTTGCTACAATGTTAGGATTATTCGCGCTTTACCCTATGACACTCCTGCCCCCCTTCTCCGACACTGGGAACTAGCACATATCCATCTTCTCGACTCTTTCTCTCCGCCTGGCCTCAACCTCCGCTAACCCTATTAGCCCCCTTACAATGTCTCCTTGTTACTTTGTAGTTATTCGCACTTTCCCTTACCACACTCCCTCTTTATTGGCTATCCACCCCTCCTACTCCCCACCTCCTCCAATCATCAACCTTCCCACATCACCCTGTCATTCCCCGCCCAGTGTGTCACTTTACGTTACTCTTTCGCTGAAGAAGGGCATAGGCCCGATAAGCTTGCGTGTGTTTTTGTGTTCCTGTGCTTTACGTGTCTCTTCGACGCCCCCAGCAGCCTGCCAGCTTGGTCCACAACTTGGTAAGTGTCCGCTGGGATTCCCTCAACACCTTGTTGTCACCCTCATCACTACCTTTTCTTTTCCTTTAGTTAATATATATATACTAGCTGGAGTTACCCTGCTTCGCTCGGAAAAGAATTTTCTTTTAAGTAGCAAATGATTTTTATTTCTCGGGGCCTGCACTGTTGGTGTTCCCAAAATTCTCAAATGTGTTATTCGCAGAAGAGGTTCACACGGAATTTTAACAACTACCTAAAGAAATCATTGAAAAATTTTAGTCAGGCTTGTTCTCGTGGGTGTATCTCAATGGCAAATCCATCATATAATCAAGGCAGGCTGCTTTTCCAAGAATATTTGGCATAATCAAGCAGTTTTATTAAAATAGAAATTAATCCGGGTGCACCATAAGCCCTGAATTTTTGTTCCCTTTCATTAATTATGCAAGCGATGTTTACATTAACATTTAATATTTTATCTATTGTATTATAAAGTTTTACCATTAATATATTTACACATTAACGTCTTGCTTAATATCCACATGGATTGATGCACCAAAGCCTAAAATACTATTAGCCAAACCGTAAACAATAAACAACATCTTGGTTACCAAACAAATGTAAGTAGATGTATCTATTTATGTTGCGATAAATCTTTCAATGTTAATGGTAAAAGATAAGAATGTTCTAATATTCCCTATAAATCATTTGACTCACTTTAAAAGTATTAATAGACTATATTTAATCCATTTGTACCCTTTATCTTGGCGTTGGCTATTTTTCTTCTACGGCTCGCCACGGCGTGGACTTTCCTTGCATTAATCTTTGCGTGGCTATCTCCCTTTCAGAAGGAAAACAATTAAGAAATTTAGCTTTGTTGCCGCCTGGAATACGGTAATAAATTTTGCACTTAAAGGATAATTTCGAACGATTTAACATGTAATACGACTAAACATGAACAGAATTAAAATCTTCAGTCTTGCGTGCATAAAATAAGCCATTTCCCATTATCGTAAGTTAATATTTAGGTATATTTATATCCACATCAGTGAAGGGCGGCATGGCATTTTGAGGTTTTTCCACACCATTTCCCATGCATTCTTATGGAAATAGTATTTTGCTGACCCCATGGGATATAAGAAACCCCACAGTCTGCAAACCTAGACCAAGTTCTTCCTTTTGTCTATAGGATGGCCCATGAAACTTTTGAATTCAATATCTTCTACAATGTAAAAACGTATAAGGGGCATACAAACATACATATATACATACACACATTCATTTTTATATATTAGATATACAGTAGTGCCTCTCCAACCGCAGTGGATACATTCCTGACTTGACCGCAGTTGGAGAGGGCAAAGGCTTATGGGAAATAGGGGGTTAGGGGGGGCAATCCTTGAGAGACATACCTTAAATCTTATAATGTATACAAAACATGATTAAAAATTCTATTTATCATATTTTTTATCATTATAATTCTAATATATAATAAAATTCTTCGCAGGAGGTCCTCCTGCTCCCTTCCCCCTTTTTCGAGGAGATCCACAGATTACAGTCCTCTTCCGCACATACATAGCCATAAAGCTGGGTTCTATTCCAAAAGCTAGGCCCTCAGTACTGCCTTGCCAACTAGCGTGCTCCCGATACTGCATATATTCATTAAAATCGTGGAAACTATTGATGATAATGGTATGCAGTCTTTCTAAAAATACCACAACTTTAATAATTATTTTAATAACTGAAGAGACCCTCTTCAGTAATTAGACAGAAGCTTCTCGCAGATCAGCATTTTTAAGTCTCGCCTGGAAATTTAAAATAATTGATAGGTTTCTTATATTTGTTTATGTATTAAAGAAATTTTATTGTATTTAATGCCTTCTATACTTTCTGTTTGATTTTTTTTACACGTCTATCAGCTTCAATTTAGTAATTTTGATAGAATACATTTGAGTCTTTTCGAGACAAGAATCCATGATTAACATACGCACTCAGCTTCAACTAAAAAATACCTATAAATCTATAAATTTTTGTTATGAAAATTCAGTTATATACTGTCACTTGTTTTTCCTCCACTTTGATGAAGATAGTGTTTTGGTAAATGATTTAATAAAAATTATATAAGAAATCTGTAAAATAAAACTAATTTATAGCCAGTACAGATAATGTATACACAACAAATAGTGTTATAAAAGCCGTGGTAATCTGGGACTATTACAGGAATTTGTTTCCAATATACAAAATTGAGAAATACAAACTATTACCAGAAAATACAAATAATAAAAAATAATTGTAATGAGGAAAGGAGATAGTAGCCAAGGGATGTTACCAAAATGATGTGAGGATTAAATATCAATGCAAAAAATTATGCAGAATAAATAACTGCAAAGAGTAAACAGAGAAATTTAAATATATAATAATGCAATCAGACTGGAGCACCATTCTTTGCATGAACTAATTACACCTACATAGTAGAGCTTTCAACGATAACATAACTTTTAATAATGATGATATTTGTTCATTATTGATGGTCATGTGGAGATCTGTGGGTAATTAAGACTGTAAGCCAATTTTGAGAAAACAAATTTAATGTAAATTAAAAGGCACATGGATTTTCTTCGTTATATCGAGTGTTCAGTTTGATCAAAACTATAGGTTTAACATAAAAGAGGTCCCACACTTAAAAAATAATTTAAATTGTCAAATGTTAGCAACAACATTTTTCTAATTGTATAGATTATATTTATCCCCTTTTCTATTAGACCGTGATATCGAAAGTCACACTAAGCACTTATATAGGGAATCAGACCAAAGAATTTGGAGCAGGTTTGCATACATTTATGCAAAAGGTTTTTGCATACATTCAGGGTCGAGCTGGAAAACTGCGGATACTGGAAACCACGGTTGGAGAGGCACTACTGTATATATATATATATATATATATATATATATATATATATATATACCGCTCGGACTTACGACCAGCTCTCCAGCGCAGGGAAACCCCTTTCTCAGTTTGAGTCTCGGGAATCCCCTTTCTCAGTTTGAGTTTCGAGAATCCCCTTTCTCAGTCAGTCTCGTTCCCATAGTCCGTAAGTATTCACTACACAAAGCGTTCGCAATCTCCAAGAGTGTGTACTTTATTTGTACTTTATTGTGCACCCCATAGTACAAGATGTCGGCGAAAAGAAAGAGCATGACTTCACCTTGAGGAAGTGCCAAGAATCAAAGGAAATCTATCGATCTTGAGATGAAAATGAAGATCATAAACGACTATGAAGCTGGGAAAAAAGTTAAAGCGATAGCACGTGACTTGGAGCTGGCGCATTCGACCGTTTCGACCATCTTGAAGGATAAAGATAGAGTGAAAGAGGCAGTGAAAGCATCGAGAGGATTTAAAGGCATAATAACTAGGCAGTGGAAAGGCCTCATTCATGAGATGGAGAAATTACTGGCGATCTGGTTTGACGACCAGATGCAAAAGAGAATGCCGATAAGCCTTTTAATAATTCAAGCCAAGGCACGCAGTATCTTTGAGACTTTGAAGGCACGCAAAGGCGAAGAATCGAAGGAATCATTTACGGCAAGCCATGGATGGTTTCAACGGTTTCGGCGGAGATTCAACCTGCATAATCGGAGTATCAGCGGTGAGGCGGCAAGCACAGACATAGAGGCAGCGGAAAAATTTGTTGACCAATTTGATGAAATTATCGAGAAAGGCAGCTACTGCCCGGAACAAATCTTCAATGTGGATGAAACTGGACTTTTTTGGAAAAAAATGCCCGAAAGGTCCTACATACACAAAGAAGCTAAAACAATGCCCGGTTTCAAGTTAAAGTCTTTCCTCATCTATCGCTCCGAGAACCCACGTGCATTGTAGCAGGTTAGTAAGCACACGCTGCCCATTTACTATTGTGCAAATAACAAGGCATGGATGACGCAAGCTTTATTTGAGGATTGGTTAATCAACTGCTTCATACCCTCGGTCAGGCATTATTGTCTGGAAAAGGGCGTTCCCTTTAAAATCATCCTCCTGCTTGATAATGCCCCAGGCCACCCCCGGCATCTTGATGATCTACACCCAGATGTAAAGGTAGTGTATCTGCCTAAAAACACGACTGCTGTCCTACAGCCATTGGACCAGGGGGCTATAGCTACGTTCAAAGCGTACTATTTGCGCATGACTTTTTCCAAAGCTGTAGCAGCAACAGAAAGTGATGAAGTAACCCTTCGTGATTTTTGGAAATCATACAACATTTTAGACTGCATAAAGAACAATGAATCAGTTTGGGAGGGAGTGACAGAAAAGTGTATCCAAGGCATATGGAAGAAATGCCGAAAGCATTTCGTGCTACACCCAGGACCCCTACCCCTAAAAGTACTTCCATTTCCTCGCCATCATCTCCCTTACCCGGGCCCTCTACAGCTCCTGATAACCCTGCTGATAACTCCGATTATGATACTGATGACCTCGAACCACTACCACACTTTTAAGGATTCGATGACTAAAATGTTAATATGAATGTCTTTTTTTATGAATAAACATTAATTTTTTTGGTAAATCATTTTTATAATTTTTGCTGATTGTATTTTTATATTGTGTAATTTGTAAGAGATGCAAATTAAAACAAACTTATCAAGTTGGAGTTTCCTTTAGATCTTTTCTTTATTCAGAATAAACCAAAACGATTAAGCTACTCGCTTATTGACCAATTCGCTTAACGACCTAGTCGTAGGAACGAAACTCGGTCGTTAATTGAGGAGTGCCTGTATATACCATTATATATAGACGTTTCTTACAGAGGAGGAGGAGGATATAACATACTAGTAGTTGGTGCTTGCATACTGCAAGCATTTCATAACACCTTGAAAAAACATTCATTTTTCAGACAGACATTTCATCATTACAAATATTCTTTCAATAAATAAATTTTAAAGTGAAGATAAAAATTAGAAATCTTATTTTTTTAAAAAACATTATAGGTCTGAAGATCTTAGGTCAATTATTTCTAATTTTAATTTGCAAGAGAGTGGAAAAATCAATTTTTAAGTGTTATCTTGGGGTATAAAATGCACTCGTTTATTTTAGAAGATTCTTCAAGGAAAAAAAATATTTCGGCTCACCGAGGCATTTAGAAAGCCTCTCATCTTGTATAATTTCCAGCCGTGATTGTCTGTATCTGGCGGTATTTAAAGAAAATATTACGGTGTAAGAAGTTATTAATAATGTTTTAGATAAACTACATTCGTAAAATAAATAGGGATTATCTAAAACATAAATAATTGTTTCGAGACTTCTATAGCTAAATGTGCCCTGCGTGAACTCGGCATTTGTAATAATTAACCTGTCAATGTACACCACACACATTGTACGTATAGTTACACTTTACCAATAGTACTTACTTAAACTTAGTGTAAGATGAGATTTTCATTTAATGGGATAAATAATAAATGTAATATGTATGCAATAACAATACGTATGCTGAACTAGTTCTTTTTCCTCTGCAACTCTTTTTGCCTCGTACATAACGATTTTGATCGATACAGCAATACCAAACTTCCTCTTTTCTACTATCCATCATTTTCATCTCTAGTTGTGGTCATTTAGAATCAACCTTACGAAGACTATGTTTCTCTTATCAGATCAGCTTCAGTTTTTCCTCATTTTCTCCATTCACGGTTCATTTTTTTGTGAGAGGTGGACTGAAATGGCATACTACTGCTCAGTCTCCATGCGTTGTTGCGTATTGAATCGCCTGAAGCTTATATCTAATAGCAAAGGCATATTTTTTCATTTTTGTAGCCATTGTGATCTCAATACACATAATTTTATTTATCCTGGATATGTATAAACTATTTATGACATCTACTCATATTTTACTGTTCCGTGGCATTAATCACGCTATTCAATGGGCTCATTAGGAACTAAAACATCGCAAAATCACCAAAATAGTAATCACAGTGAGCAGACGTGTTAAAGCGCATTAATGAAAATGCACCCCATGAATTCACACTGCATAAGATTTTACTGTATATATTAACAATTTCTTCATTATTAATTACACTAGTCAACAAAGATTTTGTTAAATGTAAAATTTCAACTGTTTCTTATGTATTTTTAGGTGCTGATTTCAAAAATGAAGTCAGAATTTTTCTATCACCCACTATTTTTGTGTAACAGACATAATAATATGTATATAGAAATTAGTGTATAAATAAATATTACTTATTGTGTTCATAGAAAGAAACATAGCTAGTTTGTAAATGTTGGTTTGTTTATGTGTTGACTGATAACATGAGGTCATTGTTTGCACATCACCATAGTCCTAAAGCTATGAGCCATCACCTTGGATCTCTTTTCTCTCAGTTGAGTGCCAGCTTTCATTTGTGAAATATGCCTAGTGTCCGTGACTCATAGTCCAAAACCTATGAGTCATCGCCTTGGGTAGGCATCTACTAATGTAAATATGCTGATACTTTCACAATGTCTGATTCAGTACCTTCTCCTTGCTCTCAGTTGAATGTCAGCTTTCATTTGTGAAACATGCCTAGTATCTGTGAGTTCTACCTTAGCGGTAAATATTTTTAGTGTACAGTGTGTGTTTTTTAAGGGAATCATGCCTCGAAATTGTAAAAGTCACCCAAACAATTTTTGCTATATTTGTGGTGAGTTAACATTTAAGGCACAGAGGCGAAATATTACCCCTCTAGTTAGTAAATCATATGAGCTTTATTTTGGATGCAAAGTAGGTGATCAGGACAAATCTTGGGCCCCTCACATCTGTTGTGCTTCATGTGTAACACTACTGACTAGCTGGCTTAAAGGATCCCGTCACATGCCATTTGCAGTTCCCATGGTTTGGAGAGAACCTAAGGACCATTCATCAGATTGCTATAACATATCTGGAATTACAACTAAGTCTAAACATACTGTAAAATATCCAAATCTTCCATCGGCTATCAGACCTGTGTCCCATGGTCCAGAGCTTCCTGTACCTAAGCCACCAGAAACATGGATCTTAGATGAAGATGATGGTGATGTCGAGACCTGGAGTGACTCAGGAGATGAAATACAGAATGACCCCCAGCATTAATGGAAAGCCTGACTTCTTCTAACCCTCAGTCTGAACTCAATGATTTGGTTCGTGATCTTAATTTATCTAAAAGTCTCTAGCTTCAAGATTAAAAGGATGGAATCTTCTTGTTCAGGGTGCTAAAATGTTTTTTCTGTAAACATCAACAGCAATTTGAACATCTATTTTCTAAAGAGGGAGGTCTAGTTTATTGCAATGATATTGATTCTCTACTGGAGGCCTTGGGGCAGCAGCACAATCCTCAGAAGTGGCATTTGTTCATAGATTCCTCAAAGGTGAGTTTAAAAGCAGTCCTGCTTCACAATGGAAACAAGTACCCATCTGTTTCACTAGCCCATGCTGCTTACATGAAGGAATCGTATGAAAACATGAAACTTCTGCTAACCAGTATCCAGTATGAAAAGTATTCTTGACATGTCTGTAGAGATTAAAAAGTGATTGCTCTGTTACTTGGGTTACAGCTTGGATACACCAAATTCTGTTGCTTCTTGTGTGAATGGGATAGCAGAGATAGACAAAACCACTACATCAAAAAGCAATGGCAAAAAAGAGAAACACTCACTCCAGGAAAGAAAAATGTAGTTAGTCAGCCACTGGTTAGTTCTGAAAAAATCTATTTACCACCATTGCACCATTTTTGTAAAAGCGATGGATCATAATGGACGTGGATTTCTCTTTTTGAAAAATAAATTTCTGAGAATTAATGAGGCAAAAATCAAAGAAGGAATATTTGTGGGTCCTCAAATAAGGGAACTGATGGAGGATGCTTTGTTTGAAAGCCAACTGAATGAAACTGAAGCAGCTGCATGGGCATCTTTCAAAAAAGTAGTCACCAACTTTCTGGGAAACTACAAGGCAGAAAACTACAGGCAACTTGTGAGTGAACTTCTTGTGGCCTACAGAGCAATGGGATGTAATATAACTCTAAAAATACACTTTCTGGACTCCCATTTGGACTTTTTTTCCAGAAAACCTCGAGGCTGTGAGCGACAAACATGGAGAATGCTTTCATCAGGACATCTCTACTATGGAAAACCAGGGAAAATGGAGCCCAAAAATGTTGGCTGACTACTACTGGACACTTAAAAGGTATGTTCCTCAAGCAAAGTCCAGCAGACAATCCACATCAACCACAATTTAGGTTAGTAAATATATATTAAATTTTTTTTACATATAATAAAAATACCTTTAATTTGAATGACATAGATCTTTCGATTATTTAAAAACCCTGGGTGATAAAGAAATTTGGTAACAGATTTGAAATCAGCGTGAAATATTCTATAAGGATCACCATCTTCTTATCATGCAACAAAAAAGTTATCTTTTGTTATCCAGTGTTATCAATAATGTACATTTCAATGTTTTTGCAGCAAATGACTGCCAATTATTCCATTTTGGGGATGTGTTCATTAGTTTCAGTATTGAGAACAGTAATAAACTTACCTTCGGCGTATAAGACACAGGCTGATTTTGGGGATCATTTTCCTGGAAAAAAAGTGCCAACTTCCTAGTCTCAATCTCATCCAATAAAAACCATTATCTATCTATCTCTTCCTCCTTCTCTGTCTCCCTCCCACTCACCCTCTTCTTTCTTCCTCTCTCTCCTTCTCTCTCAAATATCAAAACATTCCAAGCATGTTTTCCTTATTCATATAGTATTAGGATTGTGATGACAATACACTCTTGATGTTTAACCCTTTGAGTGCCATGCTGATTTTGGTGGGTGTCCAAAAGTGCAATGGCTATTTCAGCAATTTTGCATCAAAAATCACATACATGCCATTTAATCATATTCTTGCCTGATTCTTTCAGTAATTGCACAGATGATTACAAATATTAATTATATTAAGGGAATGTTAGAGTTCATCTTGTGATCTTTTTGTTTTAAAAAATTGTTTTTAATTTTTTTAATAAAAAAATGAAATCAATTTTATATTGAATCAAGTATAGTATTTTATTATTTTCGCTAGTATATTTAACTTATTTTCATAAAGGCAAGACATCCAGGTAAAACATTGCAAAAACTTGCAAAAATTATTAAAAATGAAATTACAGAAAAATATTATTTTGCATAACTGCAATTTCAGCACTTTTTCATCAGTCTCTATTAAAAATCACATACACACTATTTATTCATATTTTAACGTGTTTCTTTCAGTAATTGCACAGATGATTACAAATATTAATTATATTAATACAGAATAAATGAAAAAACAATATATACAGAATACTAAGTATTCTACAGAATTTTGGATGATAAATTAAAAATATTTCAAGATTGATATAAAGTTTTGATAAATTTTTTTACGAAAAATTTTTTTATGCAGTACCTGAGATAACAGTAGATGAATCCACTCGCTTTTTATGTCCAAAAACTGCAGATAAGTCGGCAATAATGAATGAAATCTAACACTACAGCGATGCGTACTCTAAAACACCAGGCAAGCTACTGACGAAAAAATAGCCGAAGACCATGCAAGAAAAATAAAATTGAAAGACAATCTTTCCATATGAGACTTAATACAATGTTGCAGGGAAAGCTTATCAGATGTCAATTCAGCGGTTACCAAAGTTATCTCGACCACAAAGGAACTACAATGTCAGCATGAACAGGCGCGGCCAACAGATCAGCCGGTGGCATTTTTCGCACATGCAGCGAGGGCCGATAGATCGGCCGGCTGGCACTAAAGGGTTAATAATGACACGATCGGCAAGGCAACATATCGTTAAAAAGCTTAAATTTTCCAATAAATATGATTTAAACATAGTACTTGAGCGATTTTCTATCATAGGCAAAATGTGACAGTAAAAATAAGAAATTTTATTAATTTTTCTTTAAAATGATTCATATCCAAAATTAGTCGGTCAATTCTTTCTAATTTTAATTTGCAAATGAGTAAAAGCCTGTAAGTGGAAAAATCGATGGGATATAGAAATTATCTACTGAAGTTGAACCTGGGCCTTTTTTAAGGATTTTATTTCGTAAATGGCTTTTAACAATAAGATTCAAACATTCCTACCATATTTCAATTTTTTGACTATTCAGAAAGTCTGTTAAAATAGCATTATAGTCAGTCGTAAATAGTTCTCGATTCTCCTACTCTTTTATAATGGCTTTTTAAGAGTGGTGCCACAGTCAATGGTGAGGGACAAACATAGCTTATTATTTAAAGAGAAATAGGAAGAAATAAATATTTAGGTACTTCTGGAAAGGCGGCTACAAACCTGAAATTTAGCAGGATGATAGTATAAAAATGGTATTTTGAAGATTTCAAAAACATTAATATGTAGAAGGTTATTTTGATGTTATTGTTCCATTTCAATCCCCCATAAGAAAAGCATAAAAATCTGTGCAGGGCTTCATAAAATTGCAATTTAAAATTAGTTAAAATCGAGATAGAAACTCGGGACAAAAACCATTCTATAGCTGAAAGAATAAGGTTTACTACTTTTTAAGACTAAATTCAAATCGGTGCCAAATTGGCGTGAAAATTTGATTTTAATAGAAAAAAGGAGATTATCAACAATGAAAATTTTTAACTACCATTACAATGAGTACAACGCTTTTAAATGGGAATTAGCAATTTGTATTGTAATATCATGGATGTAATGCTTTTTAATAGGGAATTGATTTCAACCAACGATGTATACATTATAATAGCATTAACAATTAGAATTTAGAAACATTTTGAAATGTTCTCAAAAATGTAAATTTTATGCTTCAGTAAGTTTACTGATTATGTGATAAACATTATCAGAAGAATAAGCTACAAGAATCATATACTATCTCAAAAGATTTTGAAAGGATACTATTTTTACCCACTATCCCATTAGCTTACAATTTTCACGGTAATACTTGTAGATTTGATGCGTCACTAAACAATAAGAATTTATAGCTTTAGAGTAATGGAAAAGATGTCCCCATTTTAGGAAGCATTTTTTAGGAATGTATCTCATTCGTAAACTGAATTAATCCCTGAAGGCGGCGGCCTGACCATGTACTTGCTGGATGACACTGGTCCAAGGGTCAGTAGAATGAGTACATACTCGCCAAATGCAGGTGTCACACAAACCTTGATTTTTTTGTCATCAATGAATCATCCATGAAACCGCTTGCGTCAATGATGTGTGATCTTTCAGTAAATCACAAATTCCCCATCAGTTTGGAGGTTGATTTCAACCAATGACATATGCTTATGGTGATGTCATAATTTTGAAACACAATATACCATAATAAATAAAAAAAATGACTCCTTTTAAATATGGGGATTGATAATATATATACTATAATAGCTATGATTTGGTGTTTTTAATAAAAATCACTGAACAATATCACAATGCCATTGATCTTAAACAACAACATAACTTAGATGATGTCCTCTTACTAACACATGATATTTAGCAAAACATGAAAAGTAATTTAATATTGTTTCATAGTTTTTTGAGAAAATTTTAACTTTTTAATTATTATATATAATGGCATCATACTTCTCCAAATATGTCCTAAAGGCATAGATGATGCCATAATCATATCAAAAAATACCCTAATTTAAATTTTAGTGTAAAATACAGAATAGTGTCTTAATAATGATTATTCTTATTGATCATACAGAGCAATCCCATGACACATAACTTGAAATCCAAAAAATGGACACAAGCCGATTGCCAAAGAATTTGGAAATTATGGAGAGTTGCCTTAATTTCACAGAAAATTAGAAATATTCTGCAAGAACTCTTGGAATTTATTATCTAATACCTATGGGCTCTGCATGGCTCAAGTGCTGTTGATGTGGAGATCACATTGATTTATTTACGAGTTTAGATCTTGGTATATGGTGATTTTTATAAACGCTTGCATTATGCATGCACCAACAACTTGTATAAGTTCAGAAAAACATCATAATACCTGGGTTTGTAAAACAATTATGAGCATGTAAATTAAAATTGCCTCTCTCTCTTGACAAGTCTACACAATCATATACAAATACAGTTAAGAGTTGATAGAGAATTAAAAATTTACAACATTGTTAAAATAAAAACAAAATTAAAGCAATTGATAAAATAAAAACAAAATTATAACAACACAATGTGTAATATGACTTGGGCTTATTCCACACACAATAATACAAATTATTTAGTACTTAATCATAATAAGACTAAGTCATTAAACTTTGTGTTGTAATAATTTTATTTTAACAATACTGTATATTCTCAAGACAATTAAGTTCCACAAAGTCTCGGCCTCTTCCATTAATTTCTTTAGATACAATTATATTAGGAGCACTGGTGTCTAAAAAATCTCCAGCCTTAGCTTTTAACCTTTAAATGGGCAAGCGGGGTCATATTTGACCCCACTCAGTTGTTTTGCTTATTATTGTGAAAAGTTTTACTTTATGCAACTTCTTGATTTTTGTATGTGTTTATTTACTACTATGTTTCTTCTATGTGAATTAAAAGTTATTATAATTTGTTTCATACGAGGGTGAATCAAAAAGTTCCTGGACTTATTATATAAAAACAAAAGAAACTCAAAAAAAACATTTATTTTGGAGTTATTTTTCAACATATTCACCATTTAAATTGAAACACTTTTCCATTCGATGTCACCATTGTTCTAACCCATTTCTGTAGAAATTTTGATCGTTTGAATGAAACCAGTTCAAAACTGCTTGTTTGGCCTCGGATATCAATTCCCAGCAAACTCCCTTGATGTGCTCCTTTCATTTGGGAAACAGAAAAAAGTCCAAAGGAGCCAAGTCTGGACTGTAGGGTGGGTGAGACAATGTTTCCCAGTGCAATTCTCGAAGCACAGCTCTTGGTACCGTAGATGAATGTGCAGGAGCATTGTCATGGTGAAACAGAATTCGCCGATGCAGTTTCCCAGGTCTTTTTTTATAAGCGCAGCTTTCAGTTTTAAAAAATCTTGCTCGTAATAACCTCCTGTTACTATCCATTGCCCCTCAAGAAAATCGACCATGATTACGCCTTCACTAACCCAAAAAACAATTGCCAAAACCTTCTTGATTGATCGTTCAGCTTTGAACTTTATTGGTCCGCGTGACCCCCTTGGTAACCATTGTTTAGATTGAATTTTGCTTTCCGGATCATACTGGTAGATCCATGTTTCATCACCAGTCACTATTCAGCAAAAGAAATCTTCTGGGTCTGCATCAAATCGGTTGAGGAACTCAACTGCATGGTCAGCTCTCTGAGTCTGTGTTCAGGGCGCAACGCTTTTGGTACCCATCTAGCAGAAAGCTTGCTTAATCCTAAACTATCTTTGAGGATTGATTGAGCTGAGCCATATGAGATGTCCAAACGCTTGGTTATTATTTGCACTGAAACTCGTCTATCTTATTCCACAATTGATTGGATGGCGACCACGGTTTCTTTGTTGATCGACGTTGATGGTCTTCCACTTTGATAGTCATCTTTAATGTCTTCTCGTCCAAGCTTAAACTGTTTAATCCATTCATAAACTGCAGTTTTCTTAGATGCATCATCCCCGTAAACTTTATGCAAAGCCTGAATAATAGCATTCGATTTCCATCCAAGTTTTGTCAAAAACATTACGTTTACTCGAATCTCAAACTTGAAGTTATCCATACTCATGAATTAATGGGTTAGAAAAACTGCTTTTATATTATAGCAAATGAATGAATTGTAACGAAATATTGAACTGTTATGGCCAAGATAATGCTAGTTTTACGCAAAAATGCTTTGTTATTATTTGGAATGCAGGAACATTATTACTGAAACATTCCAGGAACTTTTTGATTCACCCTCGTATAACAAGATAAATAATAAATGTAGGATTGTGGTCATTATTGACACCACTTGCCTGGTAATGTTACCAAAAACCCACACAAGTTCTTTGTCATTTATTATGTATTTTTCATGCAAAAGCATGTAAATAATACTTATATTCATAGGATAAATAAAAATATTGAGATATTTTATTTTTTTAGTGATTCCGTGAATGAAATTGTGTATTCAAAATATGCAATACCAAACCTTCATCTATCCATTAGAAGAGCAATAGAAATGTGTGGTGTTAAAATAGCATCAAATGAGATAGCATGAGAACAACCAAGAGGGGAAGATGAAAGATGTGTGATAGGAAAAGAGATAGGAAAGTGTAGATAAGGTGTACAGCTTGCAATTAATTTATATGCGAGCAGCACAGTGTGAAACTAACTATATGTAATAAGTATAAGAATTTTAAATAGCTACAGTAGACATGTATAATTGTGGAGATTATATATATATATATATATATATATATATATATATATATATATATATATATATATATATATATATATATTGTTGTAAGTGTAAAAAATGTTACATAAACATTGTAATTGTATTTTGTAGTTACAAGCGGAATTACCCGTTGAACATCAACGGGACTTTGTAATGTGATTAAAATATAACTTCTGAGGTGTGTAAAAACCTATATTATATATATATGTAAACTAAAGGAAAAGAAAAGGTAGTGATGAGGGTGACAACAAGGTGTTGAGGGAATCCCAGCGGACACTTACCAAGTTGTGGACCAAGCTGGCAGGCTGCTGGGGGCGTCGAAGAGACACGTAAAGCACAGGAACACAAAAACACACGCAAGCTTATCAGGCCTATGCCCTTCTTCAGCGAAAGAGTAACGTAAAGTGACACACTGGGCGGGGAATGACAGGGTGATGTGGGAAGGTTGATGATTGGAGGAGGTGGGGAGTAGGAGGGGTGGATAGCCAATAAAGAGGGAGTGTGGTAAGGGAAAGTGCGAATAACTACAAAGTAACAAGGAGACATTGTAAGGGGGCTAATAGGGTTAGCGGAGGTTGAGGCCAGGCGGAGAGAAAGAGTCGAGAAGATGGATATGTGCTAGTTCCCAGTGTCGGAGAAGGGGGGCAGGAGTGTCATAGGGTAAAGCGCGAATAATCCTAACATTGTAGCAACTATTGAAGGGGACATTGTGGGTATTAGCATGTAATGCAACTAAGAGGGGGCGTCTGAGAGAAACGCTATTCCGGTGACCGTTCATTCGGATGTTTAACGGATTGCTGGTGAGGCCTACGTAAAACGCGGGACAAAGGGTGCAGGTAAGGAGGTAAATGATGTTACGGGTGGTGCAGTTGCTTCTGGAGGTGATGGGGTAGGTGATGTTGGTGGAGGGACTCTAGAAAGAAGACGATGGTAGGTGGATAGGGCAAGTGAGGCAGCGAGGTTTTCCGCAGGGGTGGGAGCCTATTTCAAGAAGCGTGGTAGAAGTGGGAAGTTCCTTCCTCCACAAGATATTTCCCAAATTTGGGGGCCGGCGGAAGGAGAGGAGCGGAGGATTGGCAAAAAGGTTGATAAAGAGGGACTGATGGGAGGAAGAGGTAAGAATTGGGTGGGCAGCATGAAGGATTGTTTTGAGAGCTTCGTGGATACCAGGAAGGAAAAGTGTCGTAAGAGTGAGTGGAGGGGTAGATGCAGGAATAGTGGGTGTGTGAGGATGAGATCCATTGTGGGTAGGCGTCATCGCCCTATGGATCTGTTCGCGGACCAAGACTGGAGGGTAACCACGTTTGAGAAGAGCATCCTCGAGGACAGAGTAATACTCGAGAAGGGATGCTCTATCGGAACAAAGTCTCCATCCTCGACGAGCAAGGGCATAGGGGATAGAGGTTTTGGTATGAATATAATATAATATTATATATATATATATATATATATATATATATATATATATATATATATTAACTAAGGAAAAGAAAAGGTAGTGATGAGGGTGGCAACAAGGTGTTGAGGGAAGCCCAGCTGACACTTACCAAGTTGAGGACCATATATATATATATATATATATATATATATATATATATATAGTAAATGTATTTGTAATGACCCTGTCATTCCCTGCTCAGTGTGTCACTTTCTGTTACTCTTTCTCCTTCGCTGATGAGGGGCATATGCCTGAAAAGCTTACGTGTTTTTGTGTGCGTGTTTTCTGTGTCTCTTCGACGCCCCCAGCAGCCTGCCAACTTGGTCCTCAACTTGGTAAGTGTCCACTGGGCTTCCTTCAACACCTTGTTGCCACCCTCATCACTACCTTTCCTTTTCCCTAAGTTTATATATATATATATATATATATATATATATATATATATATATATATATATACGTTCCACTCAGACCACTTTTGTGGCTGAGATACATCGACGATGTCTTCCTCATTTGGACGCATGGACCTGACTCTCTCCTTTCCTTTCTTTCGCGTCTCTCCTCCCATCCTTCACTGTCCTTCACCCACCAATCCTCTACCTCCCACATCACATTCCTGGATGTCGATCTTTACCTTTAAGATAGCCAAATCCGCACCTGTGTTCACATCAAACCCACCAACAGCCTCCAATACCTCCACTTTGATAGCTGCCATCCCCTTCATACCAAAACCTCTATCCCCTATGCCCTTGCTCGTCGAGGATGGAGGCTTTGTTCCGATAGAGCATCCCTTCTAGAGTATTACTCTGTCCTCGAGGATGCTCTTCTCAAACGTGGTTATCCTCCAGTCTTGGTCCACGAACAAATCCATAGGGCAATGACGCCTACCCACAATGGATCTCATCCTCACACACCCACTATTCCTGCATCTACCCCTCCACTCACTCTTACGACACTTTTCCTTCCTGGTATCCACGAAGCTCTCAAAACAATCCTTCATGTTGCCCACCCAATTCTTACCTCTTCCTCCCATCAGTCCCTCTTTATCAACCTTTTTGCCAATCCTCTGCTCCTCTCCTTCCGCCGGCCCCCAAATTTGTGAAATATCTTGTGGAGGAAGGAACTTCCCACTTCTACCACGCTTCTTGAAATAGGCTCCCACCCCTGCGGAAAACCTCGCTGCCTCACTTGCCCTATCCACCTACCATCGTCTTCTTTCTAGAGTCCCTCCACCAACATCACCTACCCCATCACCTCCAGAAGCAACTGCACCACCCGTAACATCATTTACCTCCTTACCTGCACCCTTTGTCCCGCGTTTTACGTAGGCCTCACCAGCAATCCGTTAAACATCCGAATGAACGGTCACCGGAATAGCGTTTCTCTCAGACGCCCCCTCTTAGTTGCATTACATGCTAATACCCACAATGTCCCCTTCAATAGTTGCTACAATGTTAGGATTATTCGCGCTTTACCCTATGACACTCCTGCCCCCCTTCTCCGACACTGGGAACTAGCACATATCCATCTTCTCGACTCTTTCTCTCCGCCTGGCCTCAACCTCCGCTAACCCTATTAGCCCCCTTACAATGTCTCCTTGTTACTTTGTAGTTATTCGCACTTTCCCTTACCACACTCCCTCTTTATTGGCTATCCACCCCTCCTACTCCCCACCTCCTCCAATCATCAACCTTCCCACATCACCCTGTCATTCCCCGCCCAGTGTGTCACTTTACGTTACTCTTTCGCTGAAGAAGGGCATAGGCCCGATAAGCTTGCGTGTGTTTTTGTGTTCCTGTGCTTTACGTGTCTCTTCGACGCCCCCAGCAGCCTGCCAGCTTGGTCCACAACTTGGTAAGTGTCCGCTGGGATTCCCTCAACACCTTGTTGTCACCCTCATCACTACCTTTTCTTTTCCTTTAGTTAATATATATATATATATATATATATATATATATATATATATATATATATATATATATATATATATATATATATAGTAAATGTAATTGTTTGATTAATTCATAAATTCCTGACAATCATTTGAATTCTCCCAGAAAATGAAGCACTTGAAATTTATTACATTCTGGCATCAATATGTGACTTGATTTGCCATTCTTTGGCTCCGTTATTTTTCCTCTTCGTATGTTTCTGAATAATAATATTCTTCAATTATTAACGTTGCAATCTATTAAGTTTGACATTGCACGAAGCAAATAACACAATTCTCTCGTCTATTTGAAGGCTTAGTAGATGCTAATTTAATTGGAGGAAACAATGCAGGATGCCTTGGCAACACCCAGAAAGAGTACAAAAAATCGATAAAATTTCGAAAAGAAATGCATATTTCTGACAAATTCATTCGTATAACATCTAAACATTGCAAGAATAAGATATTTTATAGTTTTAGCCATAGAATAAAACAATAATGGAGAAATTCGGTCTATATTTACATATTTAATGAATGAAGGAAATTAACCTTGCACCTTGAAAAGTTGAAAATCCTGTGTAAACTTATGGGAAAATATAATTGTCTCCCGGAGTTAAATCCGGGACTTTTACCGGGATGTTTGATTTTTCTAGAGACCAACTAATGGGGTTTTAATGATTGTGCAAGTTTCAGCTCTCAATTCCATTGGGAAATGTCCAAAAATACCGGGACAGACAGACAGATGGCCAATTGAGAATTGTTATATAAGGATTTTCATAACATTATATTCACATTTGCCTCATTGTAAGGAAATAAATAAATTATCAAAATCAACACTAAACAAATATAATGTTTAAAATTTTATGTAACAGTAATATTTCTTAACCATTTCATTATTATTAAATTTTTAAAAATAATCCATACTCCTTTACTTAAGTTGCTAACTATTTAAACATATGGGGTCAAATCTGACCCCACTTGCCCCGTTATAGTACAAATTAAGCTTGCCTGTTTAAAGGTTAAGAGAAAATATCAAATAAGAGTTCACATACCTGTGACGCATACTGTTACAAATTTTGAGCCAAAATAACCATTTTGGGAGAACCTGCATGGGTTTGGGTGCTTATTTTGGAAGGTACCAGCCATTATGCACTCCTCAGCAGAAAGGAAGTGGCCCTCTATGTTACGGAAATGTTTCACCTATAATAAGACATTAATAAAAGAAAATAAAGATATTCACAATAAACCAAATATTTTTCCATAATAAAACAATCTTCATCATAAAATTTATCATACTGAAAAAACTTACAGTTCCCTTTTTTATATCATCAGCTACAAGATCTGTAAATATCCATCCAACACGCTTTAAGCCAATTTGAGCAGCCAAATCATCAACAATTTCTTCTTTTTCATCTAGTAATAGACTAACTGAGTCTCTAGTGCTTTCCTGAAAATTTTAGAGTAAATTGAGTACTTCAAAGTCGATATTTTTTTAGTATTATATATATTTATTGAGCTAATAACTTTCAAATACAAGACAGAAAAAGTAGTCATGATCCTTAATTTGAACTCCATACCTGATAAATGTAAAATAGAGTTTATCTCCTCAGCAATTCTAATTACACCTCTTTTAATTAATAAGTAAATCACTACAAACAGACATTGCAAAGTAAGGAAAAGATACTCATGAAGCCTAACCATTTACCATACTATGACTTGATGCAAGTAAAACATAATTGCTTCAACTTCTCTCTCACCAACTCCCTAGGAGTATAAAATGAGGAAAAAAACAACACATGGCCATATTGGAGACTCCAGTGATGGAGATAAAAGGATGACAACATTCAAGACTAACAGGTATGTCTACTCAAGAAACTTCTCCCGCAAAAATAAAAATTGTTATAAAGCCTATTCATATGAAAATACCAGGCTAACAATGCTCACCACATAAAAAAATCTGATGTGGCCCCCACATGACTTTCTCCATATCGGTAATATTTCTAAAAATTCCAAATAGGTTAAATGATAATAAATATTTTAAAGAACTGCGAAAAAAATTTAAAGACTTTATAAAGGACAGAAATAAACTCATACCATAGCCTTCTGATATTGGATATGTACATGAAGTTCCAACAATTAAGAAAATAAAAAGGAGCATAAAGTATAATGAAACGAATACTTTGTGGTTTCCACAACTTTAATTTAACACGACCGGTTTCACTACGATCGTAGCATCATGTGTGAAAATATATAAATTGTCCCATATATATATATATATATATATATATATATATATATAGGGTAAACTGAGGGGGGGAGAGGGAGACATTAGGGGTTACAAAGAAACGAATGGGAGGTGATAGGATGAGCGGTTGGGAAAAGAAGGGGGGGGGGGGAAGCAAACTGTTACAAAATTACAAAAACTTGGTAAACGGGCCAAGGCAACCATGTAGATACAAAGTAATTACAAAATATATAAATTGTTCCATATATATAGGGTAAAATGAGGGGGGAGAGGGAGAGAGTAGGGGTTACAAAGAAAACAAATGGGAGGTAATTGGATGAGCGGCTGGGGAAAGGAAGGGGGGAAAGCAAACTTACAAAATTACAAAAACTTGGTAAACAGGCCAAGGCAACCATGTAGATACAAAGTTATTACAAAATTTTTTGTAAGTTGAATAGAGGAGAATGATTGTCGAAAAGGTATTCGTTTAAGAAGGGCGAGTCTTTACAAATAATTATTTCTAACTGCTCGAGGGCATCCAATTTACGACCTTTACTTTCAAAATGGAGGAATTTAGGGTTGAAGGAACTATGATGGTTGAGGTTTAACAGTGTTCAGTTTGTTTAAGATTTTGCCTATATTTCAATATATTCAGCTGGTACAAATCTGTGGCTTCAGGCAATATTTTCGTTGATTAAGGGAAAGTGTGGACTTTTTCTATGAAACTTAAATTTTAATGCTGTTTTATTTAAAGTAAAGTTGATTTTTCATTCATTTATTCAGACCATGTCTACTGATTGTAGGACAAAATGGCAAAAATTGAGATACTGCAAGCAGTGGACCAGGGGATGAAGAAGGCAGAAGTTGCCCATCGATTTCATATATGTACCACCGTCAACACTCTCAACGATTCTTAGGCAACATTCTGAACACTGCTGTGCAGGATCCAGAGAGAAAACGTGTCCACACCTGCGTAAATGAGGACCTGGATCGGGCAGTTTTTGACTGGCTTTCACAGGCACGAGCCAGATTGATCCTGGTATCAGGGCCTATTCTGCAGGAGCAAGCAAGGCTCGAGGCAGTGAAGTTAGGGATGGATGAGTTTATTGCATCGAATGGATGGCTCCATAAATTTAAGAAGAGGTGGAACCTAACGACCCTGAAGGTTTCTGGAGAGGAGGCTGCGGTTAGTCTGGATGTTGAGGAGGGTTGGAGGGAAAGGTTGCCAGTTTTAATCGGCGAGGGCTACAGCCCAAAAAATATATTCATTGCCGATGAGGCAGATTTCTTTTATAACCTTCTACCAGACCGTACTTTGAATGATAAGGGAGAGGCATGCCATGGGGGAAAATGAGCAAAGAGTGCTTCATGGTGCTCTTTTGTTTAAACAGCGATGGATCAGAGAAGCTGCCGCCGCTTGTCATAGCAAAATTCACCAAACCCCACTGCTTTAAAAAGGTGAGGAGAATGCCTTGCCCGTATTCAAGCAGCAACAATGCTTGTATGATGGCCACGTTATTCTAGCAGTGGCTAGCTGGTGTGGATGCACAGATGGGAGGGCAGAATAGAAAGATAGTTTTCCTTGACAGATGCCCTGCCCATAATTTGGAGGGAATGACCCTGAGAAATACCCGAGTAATTTTCTTCCTCCCTAACTACACCAGTAAGTTGCAGCCTCTAGAACAAGGGGTCATTTCTTGCATGAAGAAGCTTTACCGCTGAATGATGGTGGAGTTTCTGCTGCACAGGATGTTGGAGTGCAGCAACTTAAAATCGCTGGGGTGGAATATATTGCAGGCAATGCAGCGACTGTGCAATGACTGAAAGAAAGTCTCACCGTCACGATAAAAAATTGTTTTCAGAGGGCAGGGTTTTCAATAGATTGTGTAAGTGATGGTGATGAGTTGGTGGCAAACGAAAGTGATTTTTGGGTGGGTTTACGGGAAACAATGAATCTTAAAACTTCATTCGAAGATTATGTGGAAGTTGATAAGGCCTTGGTGACATGTGCCATGGATGAATCATGGGTCATGGGAATCATGGAGTCAGAAGGATCAGAAATGGCCTCTGCACCTGCAGAGGAGGAGGATGATGATGTAGAAGTAGTGAGGCCAAAACCCACTGCAGTGAGTGCAGCATTGGACACGATTGAGAAGTATATTTTGTATTGCTGGTGGAGGTTTTCGGGTTTCGCTGCGTTGGCGGCATTTCTGGCTCACGACGTTTCGCAGACGTTGCAGTCTGCATCTTCAGGAGATGAAGTGAGATCCGATGGTAGGGATCTGACTTTTATATTCACTCGTGCCTTCCTAGTTTAACCGTTGTCCATCGCTGATTGGCTCGTTCGAGTTGCTGTCCCTTTCTCTTTGGAGGTTGCTCCAACGTATTTTTCCTCCCTTTCACTTTTCCGTTGGAAGAGTCACTTCCATGTTGCGCTGATGCGCAAACCATTGTCCCGGTTGAAATTGACCGGATGCTTTTTGATCTCAATAGCTTCGCGAATTAACCTCGGAAAATATCGATCTTCTTTCGCGAGCAATTTCGTTTCTTCGAGCGTGATTTTATGTCCCGGGCCGGAGGTGAAGTGCTCTGCTATGGCCGACTCCCTCCATTTTTTGTTCATCATGGCCCGTTTATGTTCGGCTAAGCGACAGCGAATGGATCGTCCTGTTTGTCCGACGTATACGTGTCCGCAGCTGCATGGAATCCTGTAGACTCCTTCAGATGTTAGCGGGTCGAGTGCATCTTTCGCAGACGGAAGTTCTTCTTTTATTTTCCTTAGCGTGTTAAATAAGGGGAACGACATGGAAGTATCGGAGAACGATATTCTAGTAAGCTTTGACGTGACCTCACTCTTCACTAAGGTTCCCATAAAGGACTCCATCGAGATCTTGAAGGAGCTTATACATCATGGACTTCCGGCAGACTATCCGGATTTAACAGAATTCTGCCTCACCAACAACTACTTCCTGTGGAACGGACAGTTTTACGAGCAGAAGGAAGGAGCAGCTATGGGCTGCCCTCTCTCCCCCGTCATAGCCAATCTGTATATGGAGCGTTTCGAGTCTAAGGCGCTATCATCATGTGGTCCTCGTCCTTCATGCTGGCTGCGTTACGTGGATGACACATTCGTCATTTGGCCCCATGGGACAAATAAACTTCACGAGTTCCACCGTCTACTCAACCAAGTCCACCCGGCCATCCAGTTCACCATGGAAGTCGAAGAGAACGGCACCCTACCTTTTCTCGACGTCATGGTGAAGAAGAGACCTGACGGAAGCCTTGGACACAGCGTATTTCGGAAAAAGACGCACACTGATCGTTACCTGTATGCTGCCTCTCATCACCATCCTCAACAGAAGGCATCAATAATCAAGACCCTGATGCACCGAGCAAAGACGATTTCCGATCCCGAGTCCCTAAAAGACGAAGAAGAGCATATAAGAAGGGCACTCATGAATAATGGCTACAGTCACCCATTCATCCGGCGGAATATAAAACCGAAACAAAAACCTTCGGTGGAACGACCAAAACCCACAGCCTACGCAAAAATTCCCTTCATCGCCGGGACATCAGAACGCATAGCCAGGATTCTACAAAAAGAAAATATCGTCGTCCGTTTTAACACGCTAAGGAAAATAAAAGAAGAACTTCCGTCTGCGAAAGATGCACTCGACCTGCTAACATCTGAAGGAGTCTACAGGATTCCATGCAGCTGCGGACACGTATACGTCGGACAAACAGGACGATCCATTCGCTGTCGCTTAGCCGAACATAAACGGGCCATGATGAACAAAAAATGGAGGGAGTCGGCCATAGCAGAGCACTTCACCTCCGGCCCGGGACATAAAATCACGCTCGAAGAAACGAAATTGCTCGCGAAAGAAGATCGATATTTTCCGAGGTTAATTCGCGAAGCTATTGAGATCAAAAAGCATCCGGTCAATTTCAACCGGGACGACGGTTTGCGCATCAGCGCAACATGGAAGAGACTCTTCCAACGGAAAAGTGAAAGGGAGGAAAAATACGTTGGAGCAACCTCCAAAGAGAAAGGGACAGCAACTCGAACGAGCCAATCAGCGATGGACAACGGTTAAACTAGGAAGGCACGAGTGAATATAAAAGTCAGATCCCTACCATCGGATCTCACTTCATCTCCTGAAGATGCAGACTGCAACGTCTGCGAAACGTCGAGAGCCAGAAATGCCGCCAACGCAGCGAAACCCGAAAACCTCCACCAGCATTCAGCAACGCTGCGAAAGCCTTCAACTCAAATATATTTTGTATTCCGAGGGGTGTAGTGACTCAATGACTTATTTTTGGGAAGTAGAGACTGCGATTGTTAGAGAGATACAGAATAATTCAAAACAAAAGACTCTATTTTCTTATTTTTTTAAATGTTGATCTGCATTGTAAAAAAAAGTTATTTTAAAAGGTATCAGGTTTCCAATATTTATTTACCTCATAGTTTGCAAGTCGTCAATTTTGACTGGGTGCTTGACAGTATATTACAACAATGAGTTATGTACCATGGTAAGAGGTGGTTCATGTGCATTATTTTTGTGTAAATTAGTTTTGAAAAGGTTTTGCTAACAAATTTTTGTGACCTACATAGTAGGAATTTTCCGGGACTTGTTAACCCTTTCCATTTGAATAAATTCTGTCCTGCTGCCACAGCTTGTAATAAAACTTAAGAAAAAATATATTTTTTCAGAACATTTTATTGTTTCTAAGCTTGCTTATATCATAAATATGAACATTTTTCAAGTATTAATAGTTAGTTTAAAAATTGGTACTTCATTTAAAGATTTTTTAATTAAAAAAAATTGAAATTTTTTCATATCCTATTCTTTTTTCTAAATATACACTAGTAATATAGAAATATTTCAATTTTTATATGATAAAGTCTTGTATAAAACATATTTACTGTTAAATTTTTTCTATCAAAATTTTACGTGTGATATTTTTCAAAAAGTTTCCATCCTACCACCCTTTACCTTTCGATTTGAACAGAAAACACAAGCTTTTGAATTACTATTCTTATTTCCGTTAATAAAATTGAGTCATTCTTCAGCACTTGAGGTTGTCAGTCGAGCACATTTTCTGGAGACATTTCTCACATCTGACACTAGCTGTTTTACAAAATTTTTTCTAAACTGCTTGTGGCTGAGATTAATCTCCTGTTGTTGAGTTATATGTTCATTGAATAGGACGAAACTGCTCCCTACAGAAAAATCTAACAGCCAGAAGAAAAGCTTCCTCCACCACTTCATACTTCTGGGAGTAAGCAAGTAACTTGAGTTGTAGTGGTCTGCTCTGTCTATCCCTCCCATACTTTTATTGTAATATACTGTTATAGTCTACTTTTCTAATTCTTCTATGACATTTCCTTTTATTTTCCTTTGGACTTTTTGCATAGTTATGTTGTGTCAAGTGCTCAACAATACCACAAGCCTTTTGTCTTTCCACAACAGCGTATTTATGAAATTATTTCTCCTATAAGCAACACCATCGTGCTTTTTCAATTTTAGGCCTGATTTTTTCCTTACAGGATCTGGCAGACCTTTTCTGCAGGGCATTACTGTCCTGGTTATGTGATATCCAATTTTCATTAGTTCCACTGCAAGTTCGTACCCTGTGTAAAACCTGTCAGTGAAAACATGGTATCCAGTTGCATTATTTGTGGACTGCAGTAGTTTGTCACAGAGATGCAAGACAATTCTTGCTGTAAATGGAAGTTCAGGGCGAGCTAACGAAGCAGTAGTAAGTGCCCCAAAGTAAGGCTCAAGAGCAACAATGTACCCTGTTTCTGAATCAGCAAGGACAAATATTCTAAGCCCCCATTTTGTAGGTTTGTTTGGGTTGTAACACTTGAATATTATCCGACCTTCGAAACCAACAGTACTTTCATCAATTGATACTTTTACCCCAGGCACAAAGAATTCCCTAAATTTACAATCGAGGCATTCTACTACTTTCTGAATTTTTGAATTTTTTGCACGTTCCTCGGAAGGAAAAACAGTTGATAGTGGACAAACATGCAGCATCCAAAAAATTTGCATAAAGTGATCGTGATTAAAAATATCTTTATAAAATTGGCACTTATCTATCCAGTCTTCACTAAAATAATCCTGCAAACATGGTCTAGGTTTCATTGCCATTTTCAGTATAACACCAAGAAAGGCTTTTAGTTCGTCTAAAGAAACTTCTTTCCAATTTTTTCACACAGATCTTGGACTCAAGTGCCTTTCCTTGCAATGTTATTTTTAGCATACCTATTGGTTTCCTTTATGATATCACTTAATAAAATATCGCTAAAGAATATTTGGAAAAAGTATTTCATTCTCTGGTTTCTTACCTGGTGGTGGCTTGTAACCAGAATCTGCCGAAAAACTTATTTTTTTAAAATCAGGATCACGTTCACAGTATATTCTCCAAGAATCACTATCCACATTACTATCACTAGATGTTTCCTCACCACCATTGTCATTTTAACTGTTTTCACTGTCACCACTAATGATACTGTCATTTTCACTGGTAAAAACATCACCATCACAGTCTTCACAATCACTCCACTAATTGTCAGTCGACAAGTCATCAAAAACATCCACTATTTCTTTGTCCGTAATGCGACGTGTCATATTTTCCACGACCTAAACACATGGTAACAAATAATATTTTTGAAAATATAAGAAAAATACAAAAACGAAAAATTTGCGAAGAATTTAAAAATACAATATAAATGAAACATTATTGTTTTCCAAAACTTACAAGTGAAAATTGGTGTGTTCTTCAACTTTGAAATCAACTGCAGAAATCAAATAAGTATTGAAGTGACAGATGATGTAGATAGAACAAGAAGACCAATAATATTAGATACAGGAGAAATAAAGTTAAATCTACAGCATTTCACTTTACTCGTACACAAAAAATCCACTCATTAACAATCACCAGCTTCGCCTTCAACTGCGAGTGTCTGACTGCGCTGCTTGCATTAAAATTGTTACAAATTTGATAAAACCACAAAAAGGAAAACCATACATAGTTGCAGAGACACAGAAAGTATTTAAGAAGTAGTGGGGATCAATTGCATTGTAATGTACGAGCATTACAAATGCAGGGATTAAAAAAAAATTATGTCTGGGCTCTCCCGACATACAAGCAGAACAGGAAAATTTCAATGTCAGGGCTCCCCCGACATACGAGTGAAAAGGTTTAATGCTGTGTCAGTTCTTTCATTATATATTTTTCAAGAGAAGGCATAATTGGCGTGTTTTAATACAGGTTTTGTTAAACTACCATCTGCGTAATAATTGCATTTGCCTTCATTTGGATAATCCTGTGCTTCCATATAGTCTAATACACCACTTTTTTGAACTTTGCGAATAATTGGTTCGCAAATAATCAGTCGACTTTTTAAAAATTCACTTTTTTACTTTCTCCATATAGGTAGCATAGGGGAAAGTATTGTATTCATGAAAAAAATCGACTTCGAGATTTCAACGGAAATACACGTTGTGAGGTCCCCTGAATACGTTTTGATCATTTTCTTGATGATGTCTGTGTGTGTATGTGATAGCTTTTTGTGGGTGCTCTAACTCAAAAACTATTAATCAGGTCATCGCGAAATTTTATATTTAACATTTTTATAAAAGTCAGAAGAACTGATTAGTGTTTGGTAAAAATCAGTCAACCGGAAATGGGTGTTTACTCTTGTCACTTGTGCGTTATTTTGAATTATTTCTTTAATATTTGATAAATGTAAAAATGTACTGGAATAAAAGTTGTAGGAAATTTAATTTTCTACAACCTTTGTTTGAAACATTTTTCCATATAATGCATTGTTTAATAGATATCTTATATTTTTAGCTGACACCACCATGCTACCTACTGACGACTATTGTTAACAATTGACGCTTAGTAATGCTCCTTTTTCTTTTCTTAATTGTTGGAACTTTGTGGCTATATCCAATATCAGAAGGCTATGGTTTGAGTTTATTTCTATTTGTAAAGTCTAAAATTTTCTCGTAGTTTCTTAAAATTATTAAATAGCAATAAATAGCAATAGCAAATTAAAACCAAGCATTTCAAAGCGATAATACTTCTTTCAGCAATTGTAAAGTCTACCTCCGGCACATTTTTGCATGCAATTTTTTGTTCTTTTGTTCATTCCAAGGAAATGTTGAGTATGTGATGCACCGATGTTTTCTTAGGTTATGAAACAAACATTTCCAAGCCGCAAAAAACACTAGCATTATAAAGTGGTAACATTTCTTTTATTAATTACCTTCGAAATGCGTAATGGAAAATCAAAACCTAGCGTAAGAAAGTGATAACATTTCTTTTAATTGTTTTAAATGTCAAAAAATAAAAATGAAGTATTAAAGTAGCAACATTTCTATTTGTAATCGGGTTCTAAATATGCGGAATAAATTCTTACATTACAAGATGATAGCAATTCTTTGATTTATATTACAAGTTTGTCATAAAAAATGAAAACCTAACAAAATAACATTTCCTTAAATTAAGTTCAAAATAAAAAGATAATTGCAAATGAAAATGTTACATTCCAAAATGATGGCATTTCTTTAAATTTTCATCATTTAAAATAGTGGTGGCGTTGGATGTGAAATTCAAACTGAGCTACGAAATACTTAAGTCGAGAATTATCATGTTTGTTAACTTCAAAAACTGCTAATAATTGGCATTATAAATATAATATAATAATAATGTCCTTTCTAGGGCGCCCAAGTTTAAACTGAACTTCGAAACAAAAAAGTAGTGGGAGTTCATGCTTGTAGGCTGCATGTTTTTTGGTAGTTCAATGCGTTGATCAGCTGTTTCACAAGACGACATTTCGCCAGTGTTGCAGTTGTCTTCCTCAGGTCAGCTGAGTTGGTGATTGAATTTGAATTTGAATGCCCAGCCAATTCGCCTCTGTCCTACGCACAGTGGGTATCTCAGAGGTAGTGCAATGAATAGCCGGGGGAGGAAGGAGGGAAACCCGGTGCCGGCATTTGCCTGCTCTTACGAAGAACACCAGGGGGGCCAACGGTTTAACGTCCCTTCCGAAGGACGGAACAGCTGAATTTGTGTGGTCTCCTCAAACCACACAAACGGGGCCGGGCGACCTTGGAAAAATCCTACTTGCACAGGATTCGTACCCGATGCCTTTTTCAAGCAGCAGACAAGTAGCAGCCAGCGTCTTAACCACTACACCACCGGCACCCCCTGAGTTGGTGATGCTAGGGAGTGCACTGTATTTATATTGTCCTTGCCCAACCTGAGAGGGCTCTGATTGGACTGGACATTTGGTGGGTCCTGATTGGGTGGGGCATTCCTCAGCAGATGGAAGGCCCGTTTCCAAGTGTTCGATAGAGTGTAGCCATCCTCTCTATTGAAATTGGCCGAATTTTTGGCTATCTCTATCGCTTCTCGAATTAACCGCGGATAATATTGGTTTTCTTTGGCGATGACTAATGCGTCTAGAACCTTGATCGTGTGTCTGGGTTCAGATCAGACATGCTCTGCAATAGCAGAGAGTCTGGCATGTTTGTTCTTCAATGCTCTTTGGTGTTCCTTGAGCTGGCAACTGATGGATCTGCCCGTTTGTCCTAGGTAGGATTTTCTACAGCTGCATTGTACTTGGTACACCCCCTCGTATATTGTGTTCGGGAGTCTGTCTTTGGTTTTCGGTAAGAAGTCGCAGGTCTTTTTCACGCAGGTGAACCTCGTGACAATGTTGTGTTCATGCTTGTTGTCATCGCAAATGCATGATGCAAAATGCAAATAATCGGCGAAGTAAAGTAATGGTCATAAAAATGTTGTCACGAAGTGCAATTTCGCAAGCTGCAAGCACACGAATTTAAAAAAGTGGCGTAGTCGGCTGGCCCATAGAGTTATGCAATACCCAACTCACCTCCAAACCACAAACACCCAAATTACAAATAGGCGAAAAATTCGGTCTCTTAAAACTCGTTAAACAGAGGTTTTACTGTATATATCAACTGGAGATGCCCATTGAAATTCAACGGGAAACTTTATTTATGAAATTTCGTGAATAGATGTAATGCGAAGCTATTATCCAAATCAATGGTACCCAAATACACGAAACCAGCAACAATACAAATCACTAAAAATGCATCAAATTCTCGTGTTAAAAACTGATCTGTTGATCAATTCAATGCATATTCAGAAATCAACGGCAGGAAAACAAACTTTCCATCTTTTAAGTGTATGTTGCTTCATGTCTCAAACTCCTACGATGATTCTAAGTGATTTTAATACGCGAATGACTAATGTTCTACATTAAAATGTATTCCTTATCACATATAACGCAACGAATGTTGCTTAGATATGTTGCTATGAAAATTATTTCCTTCTCTCTCCCCCTCCCCCCAAATAATTTTTTTAATCTATACCTCACAGATCATATAAGAGCATGGGAGAGAAATATAGAGATTTTTAATTGTTTGCTGAGAGAACCGTCTTCACAATTGATGTAAACAAAATATGTGATGTTTTTCTTGAATTTTTATCTCTGAAGCCGTAACTCATAATTATGTGGTCTCAGGGACTATCTTGTAGTAAATGTTGTCCTCTATCTGACAAAAAGGATGTTCACCATGTTGAGAAAAAAGGTTCTTCGAAATCCCAGGTTAACAGAGGAATCTGATGAAGTTATGACATGAATTTTAAAATAGTCGTAGCTCAAGAGGCTGAAAAAAAGAAAAATATTCAAGCTTCGAAAAAATATGATGTTTCTGAAGTAAATATATGTCTATGGCAGAAGCAATTAGAAAAATTTTTGTGCAATTTCAACCAGGAAGGCATTTAAGGGACCTTCAAGGAGATTTGAAGACATTGGAAGTGGCGAGGGAATGTAAAATTCCAAACAGTGATTTCAAAGCAACCATTGGCTGTGTAGATGGATGATACATAGAAAAGGCCATTCTCTATGACACCACACTTCTCTAACTCAACATCTGCCTAGTGATTACATTGAGAAGTTGATCACTTATCAGAGGTATGTCATAACCTTACGGGAAACATAACTATCTGCTAGGCGAGATGGGGAATGCAGATCCAACCCCGGTATGTTTTGATATGCCACCAAACGTCATTGTCAATGAAAAAGGTGCTAAATCGGTGTTGCTAAAATCCACCAAAAATGAGAAATCAAGGAAAACTGTTATACTTGCAGCCACGACCGACAGGCAAAAACTGACTCCCTACGTAATTTTAAATCGTAAAAGTATGTCAAAGGAAAAGTTACTGTGAGGTGTAATACTCGTATTTCATGCGCATGAGTAGGGATGAACGACGAACTAGCATTAGATTGGCAGAAGGGTGTTTGGGGTCGTGTTATATTCGAGGTTTAGATTTTTCTTGAAAAACTTACCAAAAATCTTAAGAGTCGTGTTATATTTGAGGTTGCCTTATATTCGGGACAATACAGTATTCTTAATGTACAATAAGAGAGAGAATATAAAGAAGCATGAAATAGGTAGTATAGTATTGTCTCGAATATAAAGTGACCTCGAATATAACGCGACGCTAAGATTTATAGAAAGTTTTTCAAGAAAAAAACAGTGTGTTATATTCGGGACAATACGGTACTATAGATTTCCCCGTTGAAAATCAACAGGAGTGTTACATGAATTTCAATTCACCCAGAAAGTAAAGCTTTTGAAATTTATTACATTCAAATACTACTATTAATACTGCTGAGTATTCCATAAATTCATTGTAATTTAAATAAAAAAGAATATTGTATATAGACAATTGTATATAGACTAGACAAATGTATTGCACCTGGTTTCGCTTGTTACAGTATCATCAGCAATAATTATTAATATATGTATAAGATGGATTATCGATAATTAGCATGTTTTTCCCCTCAATTACAGCAGACCTCTATAGTGGACATGATTGTGTTAGGTGGGAGAGGGGAAAGGAATAATTTGAGGCATTGTAGAAAGTGGTTTGTCTTTGATAAAAGATGGGATTTGGTGGATGAGAGGTTGTAGGTGGGAGTCAACAAAAGCAGAGATGCGTTCTGTGAGAGAGTGAAAGCTGGCAACAATGGGACGGCCGGGGATGTTGGGTTTGTGGATTTTTAGGAGAAGGTAGAAGGTTGGGGTCCGGGATGTATTGGGGATCATCAGGAAAATGGTGGAATCAGGGGGGCATTCTTGTTTTCCTACGGATCGCAGATATGTAGAAATTTTGGAGGAGTGGCAGTTGGTGAAGTTGGAAGGGAGAGGAAGGTAAGAGGTTTGATCAGATAGTTGGCGGAGGGCTTTGTCGTTGTAATGGAAGCTGTCCATTACCACCATGGTGGTACCTTTGTCTGCAGGAAGAATAATAATTTTGTTGTTGCGTTTCAGTGTAGAAATAGCGTGTCTTTCTGGTTTCGTCAATTGTCATGGTGGTCATGAAGGTCGGGCAAGTTGGGTAGGGTGACTGCATGAAAGACATAGTTCGCATATTGTTCGATTGGGTGGTGGGCAGGAAGAGATTGTAGGATGTATTGGGAAGGGGGTTTGAAGACAGAAAGGGGTTGTAGAAGTGCGTTGGAGGAAGGCGAGGAATCGGATGTGGGTGAGGCGGCTTTGAGGCGGAGTATGCAGACTAAGGCTTGAATGCAGGCAAGGAGACAAAAATGGTCCAATTTTGTGGTGGGAAAGAAGGAGAGGCCACGGAAGAGAAGGGCATTCTCAGTGGGGGTGAGAGCATGAGAGGCAAGGTTCAGGATGTCATCTGGCTGGGAGGGGTTTGTGGTATGTGTGGAGGTGGGGGTCTGTGGAGAATTGGGGTGCATCCTTGGTTCGCGGGTAGAAACAAAGGGAGACCTTCTGAGAGAGTGTAGTGGGGGTGGAGTAGGGACTCCCAGAAGGTCAGCCAAGGAGGGTTTTTGGGCGAGGAAGGGATGTTCGACTCACTAGCTGGGATGAAGGGGAGAGGTAGGCTGAGTTGGAGGTAACGGATGCACATAAGAAAAAGTTTGCATATGAGTATTTCGGTTGGCTGAAATATTTTCTGCAGCTTTATGGAATATGGCGTCGAGATCAGCTGTAGAGTTTGGGGAATGAGTTCATGTATGACAATTTTACATTTCTCAAAGTGCATGTTGGAGGGCGAAAGATGAACGGATAGCAAGGGGAAGGCCTGATAGGGGGATTCTCATGGTGAGACCTTTGGGGGGGAGGCCTAGTTCTAGGCAGGCATAGGAATTCAATCTGGCAGGTTAGTTATGTACGTTTGCAAAGGTGATAATGGAAACAGCGGATATTTTCCATGGTAGAAGGACAACTATAAAAGAGAAAGGCGATAGGAAAGTTGGTAAAGGAGAAAGGATGATAGACACGAAAGGATAAGGTAAAATAATATAAATGCTTATGGAAGAGGAAAAGTAAATGGGATAAATGGATGGCAACAAGTTGTTGGGATAAGGAAGCCCATTGAGCACTCACCAATAAGATGACGTCAGATTGGCGAGCTGCTGGGAATGTCGAGGTGACACATGTAAAACAAACACAAAAAACACAGAAGCTTTCAGGGATGATCCCTTCTTTAGCACAGGAGCGAGACAACTGATGGCAGTGACACTGGGTGGAGGCATGGGGGTGGAAGGGTATTGTGGAAAAGTTGAGGATTGGAGGAAATGCTAGCGAAGGTTGAGGCCAGGGTGAGTGAAGGATATATATATATATATATATATATATATATATATATATATATATATATATAACAACTTACGGAAAAGGAAAGGTAAAATAGATATATGGATGTCAACAAGGTGTTGGGATGAGGAAACCCAGTGAGCACTCATCAATCAGACGACTTCAGGTTGGCGAGGCCCCGGGGATGTCGAAGCGACACACGTAAAATAACACAAAAACACAGAAACATCACAAACGTAAAGCTTTCGGAACTACTCCTTCTTCAGCTACAGAGAGAGAACTGATGGCGGTGACACTGGGTGGAGGCATGGGGGTGGAAGGGTAGTGCGGAAAGGTCGAGGATTGGAGGAAACGGAGGGGGTTGGGGATGGGTAGGGTGTTGGAAGAAGACAGAAAGGGTGTGAAAAGCTATCGAAGGTTGAGGCCTGGGGGAGTGAAGGAGTTTAGGAGATGGATATGCGAAAGCTCCCACTGACGGAGTTGGGGAGCCGAAGCATTGTCGGGGAGAGCGCGAATGACTCTCACTGTGAAGCAGTTGTTGAACTTTAAATTATGTTTGTTCGCATGAACGGCCACCGGCAGCGGTCGTTTGAGAATGACGCTGTTGCGGTGGCCATTCATGCGGATGTTGAGGGGATTGCTGGTGAGGCCAACATAAAAGGCGGGACATTGGGTGCATCTCAGGAGGTAAATGATATTGCGGGTGGTGCAGTTGGTGGTGGAAGTTATGGGGTAGGTGATGTTGGTTGTGGGACTGGAGAAGGAGTTGCAGGGGGGGTTTATTGGGCATGTTAGACATCGGGGTCTACCGCAGGGGTAAGATCCGGCAGGGTGTAAAGGCGTGGGTGCTGGGGGTTCTTTCTTCCATAGAATGTTTGCCAGATTAGGGGGACGGCGGAAGGAGAGCATCGGTGGTCTGGGAAATGGGATCTGGTGAGGGGAGGATGAGAGAATAAGGTGGGCGGCTTTCAGGATGTTTTTCAGAATGTTGTGGATGCCGGGGAAATACAGGGTGGTTAGGGTGAGTTGGAGGGTGGAATCTGACTCCTCATCTTCCCCCGACTCACTTCCACAATCCCTTTCTGCCTTCAAACCCCCTTCCCAATACATCCCACCCTCTCTTCCTCCCCACCATCCCATCGAGCAATATGCTAATTACATAATTCACGCAGTCGCCCAGCCCAACTTTCCCGACCTCCTTGACCACAACGACAATTTGACGAAACCAGAAAGACACGCAATTTCTACGTTGAAACGCAACGACAAAATTATTATCCTCCCTGCAGACAAAGGTACCACCACCGTGGTAATGGACCGCTCGCATTACAATGACGAAGCCCTCCGCCAACTATCTGACCAAACATCTTACCTTCCTCTCCCCTCCAACCCCACTGACCGCCACTCCTCCGAAATTTCTGCATATCTGCGTTCCGTGGGAAAACAAGAAGGCCTCTCTGATTCCACCATTTCCCTGATGATCCCCAACACACCCCGGACCCCAACCTTCTACCTACTCCCAAAAATCCACAAACCCAACATCCCCGGCCGCCCCATTGTTGCCAGCTTTAATTCTCCCACGGAACGCATCTCTGCCTATGTTGACTCCCACCTACAACCTCTCGTCCGTCAAATCCCATCCTTCATCAGAGACACAAACCACTTTCTACTACGCCTAAAATCACTCCCTTCCCCTCTCCCACCTAACACAATTATGTCCACTATAGACGTCTGCTCCCTCTACACCAACATCCCTCACAACCAAGGACTATCCGCTCTGAGAAAATTATTGGACTCCAGACCACTTGACACAAGACCATCCTCCCATTTCCTAACGAAGCTGGCTGAAATGGTGCTCCAAAAAAACAACTTCTCTTTCGGAGGGCGCCACTACCTACAAATAAAAGGTACCGCGATGGGCACTCGCATGGCGCCCTCCTATGCCAATGCCTTCTTAGGTGAATGGGAGGAACGCTTTCTTGACGTTTCCCCCAGACCACTCCTATGGCTGAGGTATATTGACGATATTTTTCTTCTCTGGACACATGGACCCGACTCGCTACAATCCTTTTTACAACGCCTCTCATCCCACCCCACGCTTTCCTTCACCCACCACTTCTCTGCCTCCAACATCACCTTCCTGGATGTCGATCTCTCCATCCGGGAAAACAAAATCCACACCAGCGTGCACCTCAAGCCTTCCAACCGCCTTCAATATCTCCAGTTCAACAGCTGCCATCCCCTCCACACCAAAACCTCTATTCCCTATGCCCTAGCCCGACGAGGGCGGAGAATTTGCTCGGACAGAGATTCCCTGTCCGAGTACTGCTCCACCCTCGAACATGCCTTCTTACAGCGCGGATACCCGCCGGATCTGATCCGAGACCAAATCCGGCGGGCAGTCGCACCCGCCACCCCTAACTCCCACCTCAATACCCACACCACGACCGATTCCACCCTCCAACTCACCCTAACCACCCTGTATTTCCCCGGCATCCACGACATTCTGAAAAACATCCTGAAAGCCGCCCACCTTATCCTCTCATCCTCCCCTCACCAGATCCCATTTCCCAGACCACCGATGCTCTCCTTCCGCCGTCCCCCTAATCTGGCAAACATTCTATGGAAGAAAGAACCCCCAGCACCCACGCCTTTACACCCTGCCGGATCTTACCCCTGCGGTAGACCCTGATGTCTAACATGCCCAATAAACCCCCCCCTGCAACTCCTTCTCCAGTCCCACAACCAACATCACCTACCCCATAACTTCCACCACCAACTGCACCACCCGCAATATCATTTACCTCCTGAGATGCACCCAATGTCCCGCCTTTTATGTTGGCCTCACCAGCAATCCCCTCAACATCCGCATGAATGGCCACCGCAACAGCGTCATTCTCAAACGACCGCTGCCGGTGGCCGTTCATGCGAACAAACATAATTTAAAGTTCAACAACTGCTTCACAGTGAGAGTCATTCGCGCTCTCCCCGACAATGCTTCGGCTCCCCAACTCCGTCAGTGGGAGCTTTCGCATATCCATCTCCTAAACTCCTTCACTCCCCCAGGCCTCAACCTTCGATAGCTTTTCACACCCTTTCTGTCTTCTTCCAACACCCTACCCATCCCCAACCCCCTCCGTTTCCTCCAATCCTCGACCTTTCCGCACTACCCTTCCACCCCCATGCCTCCACCCAGTGTCACCGCCATCAGTTCTCTCTCTGTAGCTGAAGAAGGAGTAGTTCCGAAAGCTTTACGTTTGTGATGTTTCTGTGTTTTTGTGTTATTTTACGTGTGTCGCTTCGACATCCCCGGGGCCTCGCCAACCTGAAGTCGTCTGATTGGTGAGTGCTCACTGGGTTTCCTCATCCCAACACCTTGTTGACATCTATATATATATATATATATATATATATATATGATGAGGGTGGCAACAAGGTGTTCAAGGAAGCCCAGCGTACACTTACCAAGTTGGGGACCAAGTTGGCAGGCTGCTGAGGGTGTCAAAGAGACACACGCACACAAGAAAAACACACGAAAGCTTTTCGGGCCTATGCCCTTCATCAGCGATGAAGATAGAGTATATATATTATATATAGTGTATATATATATATATATATATATATATATATATATATATATATATATATATATATATATATATAATCAATCCCCATATAATCCCCAAATGAAATGAGAAAAATAATCTGCTACAGTAGTTCAGTGGTAGAATATATATCTGCCTGGCAAGTGGAAGACTCGATTCGATTCCCAGTCATAAAAGAATTTTTTTGTTTCAAAACATGCATGAAAGTCTCTCTCTTAGGTCCCTTTCCCATCAGCATGTTAGTAGTTTACAAAGGGAGAGACTAATGAAGTTTTCAGGACGGTATGTTCTGCTCTTATTTTAGAGAGGAGGTCCTTCGTCAATGTTTGGAGTGTTCATTCTTTGCTGATTTTTTCATAACATTTACAAGTTTTTTTTTCATATTATTTATCCTTAGAAATGTTGTGAAAATTGGTAAGAGAATGACAGCTTTGTTTTTAGGAAGGAACTCAAATGCAAAAATAAGAAATAAATTAGAATAGTGCATGTGAGGATGAAAACATAGGAAACTTGTAAAAACTTCATCTGTGCTCTGTCAGTCAAATATACGTCATCGCGGCACAATAAATTTGATGGTGCATAATTATTGCATTCACAAAAAATAAATACTTAGTTTTATGAACGAGGAAACCTTCAGAATTTAAAAAACCATTTGAAAACTTATCCAAAAACTCTTCTCACAAGAATTAATTAAAACAAGTGTGGCATATGGGTCAGTACCCTGCACCGAGGTTGGCGGCATGTGAAGAAATCGAGGTTGGTACGGTACACCAAGGTCGGCACTGAAGAGTTATGTGCAAATGTATCTCTACTAATTCAATGCTATCATTTACATGAAGCCAAGCATTGCTCTCATATAACCAAGATGTCATCTAAGTGCCAGAGCCTTCATATGCCTTTTAGTAGATGAATTTTCCATGAAATGTTAATCTTAATGATATAATGAGAATTTGTCAATTTACAAATATATAAGCAGCACTGCTTATCCTGCCAGTGGCTCAATTGCTGTCATATGAAATCTTGCTCCTTCCATTTACTGGGATTAGGTATTCTGAAGAAGCGAAACTCTAAAGCATAAGGCATGCTACCTACGGCCTGCGAGAGTATATTATACGGCCAGCGACACTTTGATTAGGATGTAACCTGTGCTATTCAATCCATAAAATTTAATATACTGCAGTTTTAACGCTAAAAAATTGTTAAACTTTATTTTCATATTAAAAATCACCTATAATTCCTTGAGTAAGCTACTATATAAACTCTCATCCAGCCTACCAAGGCACTCACAACTTATAATACGACCCACCAAAGCACTCACATCCACAAATGCGCCCCGCCACACAAAAGGTTCTACATCCACGCTATAATGTGAACCCCTTCCTCAAAGTGGCTCTACTTGATAACTCAATGACCTTCCATCTGCTGGAGACAATGTAAATGATAAAAGATATCTACACAGAATCCATCTTCAACATTTATGATCTAATACATCAAGGCAACTATGCATAGATCCTCAAATTGCCATGATGTAAAGTTAGGTCATGGCCACTGTCAGAGACAAACATATTTTGTTTATATATGTACAGTTGAATCCCCATTTAACGTTTGCCTGGGGGACAACTTTTTTTGTATCTTAAATCAAGTAATACCTTAAATGGGGATAGTCTAAAATTGAAATATTAAATGGCAGTTTATTAATATCAAATTATTATTAATCCTTAATTAGACATGTGGGGTCAATATGACCCCACACAAACAATTTTTATCAATATAATAAAAACTATAAGGCACATTCGGCCGTACTTCTAGTATCTTCATTATTTAGCCACCTGATTATAATTTAGCATTTTTGTTAATTTTGGAATTAATGGTTTACGTAACCAAAGCAGGGTTGCCACAATTAAAAAAAAATGATGTTTTCCATATCTCGTAAAATATTGAGAGGGATTTCCCTGAAATTCAGTGCACTGGATGTATGGCCAGAGAAAGTAACAAAATGGTATAAATGGTAGACATAATCCAAACAGGGGTGCCACCATTGCAAAAACAAAAATAACGTTTTCCATATCTAGTAAAATATTGAGCGATTTCCATGAAATTTGGTACACATATTGCCAGAAAAAGTAAAATAATCGTATAAATGCTTCCCGTAACCCAAACAGGGGTGCCACTGTTACTTTCTTCTCATCAGACCTCTAAATATGCATTATAGCATTAAACCAAAAGGCATTGAATGTGCAAACATTGTTAGCGAATAAAAGTTCAAATAAAATTTTGATTTGTAAAATTCGTATTTAATAAATATTCTCACAAAATATCCTTATAAATTAAGGTATTTTAATTTAAAATTTAATTTTTAATAGTAAAATATAAAATAGTAAAATTAAATGTCATTTTAGTGTAAATTTTTCAAATAAAACTTTTAGGGTCATATTGAGGATTACCGTATTTTCTGGTCTATAACGCGCACCTTATAGATAACGCGCAAGTGATTTTCTTCAAACCTGGTATAAATGTATAGATAACGCGCAGTCAAAAAAAAATCTATTTGAAACAAGCACTTCCTGAAAAAAATGAATCAATTAAAATTTGCTGTGGCTTTCCGTTATTCAGTTGTTTTCATGTACACCACACGGTCTTATTGAGTCTTGAATTAGCTTGCTGTCGGTATTGAAAAAGTTTTTAATTTACCATGGAAAACGAAAATATGCAAAAGCGAAAATCATACACTTCGCAGTTTAAATTAGAAGTCGTAAAATTCGCTGTAGAAAAAGGAAATCGTGAGGCTGGAAGAAAGTTTAACGTAGGGGAATCAAGTGTACGAGAATGGCATAAAGGCGAATTGGTGCTGAAAAAGTTGCATCGGAAAAAATGAGCAATGCATTTTAGAAAATGCTTTTGGCCAGAACTCGAGGAAGAACTGTATGAGTGGGTGATAAGAGAAAGGGCAAAAGGCATTAGGATTTCAACAACGAGGGTCTTATTGCAAGCGAAATGCATTGCTCAAGCGATGGACATTGTGGGCTTGAAAGCGTATCGTTCCTGGGGATTTCGTTTCATGAGGAGGAACAATTTGTGTGATCGTACATCGACAAGCATCGGCCAAAAATTACCGATGGACTGGGAGGCGAAAATGATTAAGTTTAGACAATATATGAAAGAAAACATGTCTGGAGTTGATGCAATGCATGTCGGCAATATGGACGAGGTTCCGGCGAGTTTTGATTTTCCTTGTGCTAGAACTGTGAACCTTAAAGGGGTGAAAGTTGTTTCCATAGCAACTACTGGGCATGAGAAATCGAATTTTACAGTTGTTTTGTGTGCAATGTCTGATTGGTTCTAAGCTTCCTCCCATGGTGATTTTTAAACGAAAGACTGCCGAAAGAATGCTTTCCCATGGACATTGTAATAACCGCAAATGAGAAATGTTGGATGAACCAAGAAATGATGAGGGTTTGGTTGGACAGTGTGTGGAGAAAGCGAAAATCTGCCTTTTTTTAAATTCGAAGTCACTGTTAGTCATGGATTCATGTCATTGTCATGTGATGCCTGAAATTAAAAAAGTGGTCGGTAAATATGCAAAGCTAGCTATCATTCCCGGTGGTTTAACCAAAAAACTTCAACCACTAGATCTGTCCGTGAACAAGTCATTCAAATAAAAATTGCGAGCTAAGTGGGAGGATTGGATGTTAGCGGGTGTGCATCAATATACTAACTACCTATGCAGAAATGTGTAAATGGATTGTTGAGAGTTGGGGATCTGTGACGGCTGGCTGTGTAAAAAACGGTTTTGAAAAGGCTCTTAATGATAAAGTTATGACAGGCACGGAAGATTTTGAAGGTGATTCTTGTGAAAATGAAGTTTCAAATGTGCCTGACCAAATTATGAGTGCTATTGAGTCATTTGACATTGACGCAGGTGATGATTTTTATGGTTTCGAATGAATTGTAAAAGTTAATATGCATTGATTTCAATAAAATTTTATTTTCCTTTGTATAATGTGCATGATGTTTTTTCCCGATTTTTATATTTTTTGTATAGATAACGCACGCGTTATAGACCAGAAAATACGGTAATTGAAATACAAATATTAAGAGTACAGATTAATTGAAAGGTAAGATTCCTGTCAAATTACAGGCTTTTTATGTGGAATAAACAAGTATGGAAAGGTGTACTCCATGTCAGAGCACATTGTTTCCAAATGTATTCTTTGAGATCAACAAATTTTAGTAAAATTCCCTATACCAAATTTCATCAAAATTTGTCCTGCAGTTCCCGAGTTGAAACATACATTGTAAGCTACATGCAATTCTTCATGTAAAGTGGTCATAATTATCATCCAATTTTAATGAAAACTGGAATACGTCGACAAATTTTAGCAAAACTTCCCAATACCAAATTTAATCAAAATACGTCTAGTGGTTTCCGAGTTGAAAAAGAGGCACGTTGTAAAATACAAGTAGGTCTTCATGTAAAGTGGTCGTTATTGCAGTGGGATTTAAACTAAAATTGGAATCAGACGACCAATTTTAGTAAAACTTCCAATATCAAATTTCATCAAAATATGTCCAGCGGTTTCCAAGTTGAAACAGAAGTACATTGTAAGCTACATGAAGGTCTTCATGTAAAGTGTGTTATTGTAATCTGATTTTAACCAAAATTGGAATTGAACGTCAAATTTTAGTAAAAGTCCCCAATATCATATTTCATAAAAATATATCTGGAGGTTACCGAGTTGTAAAATTTTTAAAATAAAAAAAAAAAAAACGATTTAATTACTGTAAATATAATGCGCACTTATTTTCGAAATATTTGAGTTAAAAATTAGGATGCATGTTATACGAGGATACATAATCTTTCTATTTTCATTTGACCCCATATTTCCAAAATTTCGGCACGGTAATTACTGCCCGGGTATCCTCATTTTTATTGACGATTTTTACAAAAAGTAAGATAGATAATAGTTAAAATTTATTAACTAATTCTATAAACATACATTAATTAGATATGAAAAGAATGAATTCAGTATTTATTCATTTTAAAAGCCAAGAAATTCTTCGTCACTGGGCCATTCTTCTTCGATGTTGTTATCGGAATCGTCATCTTACGCATGACGTCACCCTACACCGGCACTCGGCCTGGTGGTGAGGTACTACTTACAATTAAAAACAATGGCAGCTGTTGCCTTTGAGTACGCTGGGAGTTGATACTTCTTGTAGAACTAAATAAAGTAATCGTTCCCTACCTTTCTCTCAGCATTCATACGTGATTTATTCTTGATTCTTCGAATCTGTAGTTAATTACGGTTATTTGCTATCGTATTTACGTGAGCCCGAGTGTTCTAATAAGGGTAAAACTGAAGGTTGGGCGAACCCGTCCACCTCAGGCGTGACAAAAACGTATGTAAAAAACATAGGATTATCGTCATTCCATTTTATTAGCTCAAAGAATGTCATATGCCATACTATGAAATTAATATAATTCGATTTATTGTGTATGTCCTAATATCACCTTGTAAGTAAACAAAGTATGTAATGATTGAGTTAGCTGACGATCTTTTGGAACGATATTCGAAAATTTCATTTTGCACTTTCATTATGTTACAAATACATAAAACCAATAATTCGACCATTGCTTTAGAACACGTTACACCATCTACTTTATTCTGGAACGGTAACGCTAAAATAATCTGTGCGCACTATACGCAGGTATATAGAAAGATCATAGATTACGAGGCTGAAAACCCCCCTGTGCGTTATACGAGGGTGTGCATTATACGCGGGTATTTATGGTAGTGTGTAATTCAAAGCTAAGAGCAGTCATGTTTTTATGACAAACTGCATTTGATTATATGAGACACTGTTTCTTCAGCAGTTAAGACATCCATAAAGAGACTGGAAAGAGTCTCCATACAAGAAAGAATACAAGATCAGCAGAAGATACTATATGTGGACCAGCAAAATTCAGAAGCAAGAATTTAAGCAAGCACTAGTGGGAAAAATACAAAAATAATACATTTTTTTAAGAAATAACATTAATAATAATATCAACCTGAATTCTAACCTGCAAACCAGGACGTTAAGTCACAAAATCAGAAAAAAAATCAAGCTTTTTAAACATATACTATAACTACAAAGCAAAAAATCTTGCCTGAGGTGGTTCATAAATGGCAGCAACTGTAGCTCTGATTCCCAAAGGAACATCACTGTGAACTTCATAATTCCCATAAAGGAAGCCAATGCGTTGATGTCCAGTTGTTCGCCAGTAGTTTAAGAATTGTTCCACCAGATGAGGATTCTCAAACATTACATTATCAACATGGCGATATATCTGTACTTAAAAGAGAGAAAAAACAGTCAACAAACATTATGTTTTACTTATTCTAAAATAATTAAACTCTACCCCATGCAATACAGTGAAACTTGGATTCTATGATTTCCAGTTTTATGTTTACCTATATTTTATGCTTTTTTCTTTTGGTCCTGGCAATTAGATACATTAGAATAACATTAAATTTTCATGAAATTTACCTTTTTGTGAATTTGCATTTTTTCTCGAATGTAAGACCCACAATAATGATGAAAATAAACCTTGGTAAATTCCAAATAAATTTATATTTACACGACTATAGTTTTGTTGCATATATATATATATAGTAATAGTCCTTTAAACCGGCATGGCTGGGACCAAAGCAATGCCCGATTCGATGATGTGCCGGTTGCATGCCCACTCCTAGAATGTCTACTACCAGTGTAACATGTTTCGAGCAGCCTAGTTATAACTGTTTATAATACTTAAACTATTAATATATCTAATTTGTTATTTTCTTAAACAAGAATAACTGCCATTGGATAACGATAAAATGAAAACAATAAATAATCCTTAATAAACCATAATATTTTAACTATTTATACATACGTACACCGAAACTTACTTACTGAACACCCCTCGTACAAGAAAGATTCACAACTTCCTTTAAAAAACAATATTGTTATGTTCAAAATGAAAATGAAAACATTTCAATATTTATTTCTGCTATGTAAGTACGTAACTGTAAAAGATTTTAAGTGCATTATAAAGTCCCTGACAAAATCAAGTAAACAAAATCCTTAATAAACAATAATATTTATTTGTTGAGGTTATCGCTGATACCACTTGAAGTTGCAGTTGGAGTTGCAAGTAAATTCATATGATGAGCATCAGATGCCTTTTTGAATAGATCGTGAATATCGCCTTGCCTAGATCTTTCAGCTCTCCTAGCCTGAAATTTATTTCTCAAAATGCAAAGCTGCATAATCTCTTGCACCGAAAAACAATCACGTCTTTCCTTTTTCTGTGCTTTGATATCATAGTGTAGATCAATGGTTCTTAACCTGGGGTGCACGGCACTGTTTCTAGGGGTGCGAGGTGTTGATATAGAGATTTAAAAAAAATTAATTTAAATACAGTAGAGGATCGTTTATCCGGAATTCTAAACAACGGAAACATCCAAACAACGGAATTATTTTAAAAGAATTTTATCACGGTCCATTTTCCCCGTGATTTACCGTGCAAACAAACGTGCTTGGATCACTCAAGACATTTTTGGTGAGTGGTTTAATGGTCATTTTTTACCTGACGTAAGGGATCATTTCAAGAAGGTTGGTTTACCTGAAAATGCAAAAATATTATTACTGTTGGACAACTGCCCTGCTCACCCTCCAGTAGAAACTCTCGTCAAGGAGAATGTTTTTGTGTTGTATTTACCCCCAAATTGTACGTCTCTCATCCAACCAATGGATCAAGGCATAATTAAAAATTTTAAATGCCATTATCGAAGTGAATTAATGAGAAAAATTGAAAATTTTGAGGGGTCTTTCAGCTACGAACGGTTCAAAAAGGATGTAACACTGAAGGATGTGGTGTGGTGTATTTCACGTGCATGGAATAAAGTAACACCCTCAGTTTTAAAACGGTGTTGGCATAATATTTTGCCAGAATCAAAATTTAATGAAGATTCCAGAGACACAGACGACTTTCTTGGATTTGATTCATCCGAACTTAATGATGATTTTGTAGAATTTGTGCAATATACGAAGGGAATTAATGCTATCCCAGACCTAACCGATAATGAAATTGAGGGATGGATTGAATGTGATAAAAATGCTCCTATTTGTCAAACTTTTACTGACATTGAAATTATCGATGCTGTTATTGGCCCCATGTTAAATGAGAGTGAAGACAGCGAGGACAGTGATGTGTTAGTTGACGAGGAGAAGAAAATGACTATGTCCGAGGCTATCGTATGTTGTGATAATCTTATCAAGTTCATGGAGCAAAGGTCCTTTACAACTGAGCAGGAGGTACTCCAGATGTACAGGCTGAAAGAAAAATTTGAAAAAAAAAGGGCGTAGCAAGTGCAAGCAGATGACACTGACAGATTTTTTTAAAAGAACTGTTTCATCATCCTCTCCTTCAGTTTCTGCAGATGCTGTTACCACAAATCTTACTGTTAAGTGATTCTCTACATCCCTATCTGCAGATCAACAAGGATTTCCAGGTAAATAAAATTTCAATTTTTATTTCTATATGCTTCTTTTTTGCGGTTTTTACGGAAATGAGTGGGCTTTGAAAATTGAGAATTTTCTTAATAATGATTATTATATATATGTAGTATAAAATAGTTATTATTTTAAGTACGAACGAGTAGACCGATCATTGTAAAATTGTTTTGGGGTGTTTATCACATATTGACGAGCGAATTAGATTGGAAACATCCAGATCGTGTGGGAGTACGCACACAGCATGGTATCCGAAGTGAAATCTATTTGCATGATAGTAAAATAATATTAACCAGTTATGTATGTCTACTTCAAATTATGTAATTACGAATGTTTTTGTCAACTTACGTTGTAACATACATATTATTTTTTTCCGTTTTCAGATATACCCAACTACGTCTTCCATTGCTGCAAAATTGATGACGATATTTAATACATACATTCTCAAATTCATCGCATGAAAAGTTTGCATTATATTAAAGATTTTCTAAAACATATACTCTTTTTAAACTCGTTTATTTCTTACCCTACTTTAGTCCCGTATTACGTATTATACATATTACGTGCTTAAACGTCTTTTTTTGATGATTGTGCTCTTTTGTAGTTAAGCTATCTAAACAGCGGAAATATCGTTTATCCGGAAGAGGCCAAGTCCCGGACATTCCGGATAAACGATCTTCTACTGTAGTAACAAAATAAAATATCCAACGAAACATTTTGGAGAAATGTCATTTAATTTGTCACAGTCTTTGAATAAACACAAATTATTATAAATGAGACAATTATATGTTCATGTCTTCGAAAGAAACATTTGCGTATGAGTGCGCAGCTTATACCCTTGAAGGACACCAACTGTCAGCTATCCCCACCCTGCTGCGAAGCACTTGCCGGCTAGAAATCTATGTTTCTGCATTAGCGACACTGTTCAAAGATCTTGAAATCATTACAATGTAATGCAAACCGTTACAATGTAATAGTTGACATCGCGAGGTGTTCTGAACCTTCTCAACTTTGCTGAAGTTTACATTGGCAGTTTACTTGTTTCTTCTGCCATAGTTGAGCTGTATAAAAATACCATACTATTATTATATTGATATTTTTATTTGAGGTAATTTATGATGCAATAATGTATTCTATTCGGTTGAAATTCAGCAGAACTTGAAGGTTAGGTTTCAAGTCTTGAAAGCAGCCCAAAGTTCTGAAACAGCATTTTCAAGTAATGTACTATGCACTTATGACTTCTATTTATAAGTATGGGTATTTCATGCGAGGACTTCCATTCTCAAATAGTAACTTGACTGGCTTAAAACATAACCTTTAATTTTTAAATTTCTGTTAATTTGAAATGAGAAAATATTTTTATTTTTCAGGACCCTCTCAATGTCGAAGAAATGCCTTTGGAATGATGATTACATTCAATATGGTTTCACCTATGTCACAGATAAAGACAGCATCCAGTGACCGCAGTGCATGCTGTGCTGCATAATATTTTCAAATTCCAATCTTAAACCGTCAAAATTTTCAGAACATTTCAACAAGCAGCATGGTGGTGAAGCAGCAGGACATACTTTTAACTCCTTGAAAATTAAAAGGGCAAAATTCGATTCTGGTGGTACTATTACTGCTTTTACACATGCATCTGTTCAGAAGCCATTGTTTCAAGCATCTTATAAAGTTGCGTATCTGTGTGCAAAAACGAAGAAACCTCTCACAATAGCCGAAGAATTAATAAATCCGTGTGCACTGGAAATAGCAAATATAGTGCTTGGCTAAGAAACACACAAGAAAATACAACAAATTCCTCTTTCTAATGATGTAATTTGCTCAAGAATTCACGATATGAGCGAAGACATTTTAAGTTAAGTGATAGAAGATATAAAAGCCAATCCTCTGAAAGTGGCTATCCAACTCGATGAGTCTACTGACATTAGTAATTGCTCTCAACTGATGGTGTTTGTGCGTTATGCAAAGGAGAGAGATGTCGTCGAAGAATTTTTGTTTTGCGAACCACTGGAAATGACAACAACAGGAATTGACATGTTCAATCAAGTCAAGGGCTTCTTTCTCAAACATGAATTGTCAATAGATGTTGTAGGATCAGTTTGTACCGATGTGTTAGCCATATTACGTAGCATAGAATAGGTAGTCATTTGCATTGCAATTATATTTAAAATAGAACAGTAAAACTCGAATATAAACGAAGAGCAGAGTGCATTTTATGGAACATGTGTTGATCTCACGCTGCATCTACTTATATATAGAGGGTGAGGCAATAGTCACTATACAGCCACAATTTCATTAACACGAAGAAAATTGGAACATAATAACATAAGCATCATGACTGAAGATACTGTTCAATTAAGAGAAGGCAACCAATAAAGCAAAAACAAAATCGTATATCGAAATGATCGAAACCTTACTACGTTTTGATAAATAAATATCGATTCATAAAAGAATTATCGCATATGCTCGATAAATAAAGGAACGTGGAATGAGACCAAATAAAGGAAGAACTCAAATATCTTATTACATTATTATTATTATTATTACATTTTTTAAAACTGAACGATCGAAAAGGGAACAAAAAACAAACAAATGTTGGCGCTCTCTAGCTTATAGTCGCTGTAAAACCTCAAACTTTGAGAGTTAAGTTTTTCTCTTACACCAAAAATTTTGAAGAGCGTTAATGTGGAATGCGCGGGCACAAATCGGAAAAGGTATTGAATTATTTTCAGTGTTAATGCGGAACAGCATTAATCGGGAAAGCATTAAGCGGAGAGTACGAGTATAGGATATCATTATAAATAACTGCCTCTTACATATATAGGATATATAAATCATATAAAACCTAAGGTACTTCCAGAAGTGCTGCAGAGCTGAAATTTGGCATGAATATGTCATTGGGTACAACCACTGGAAAAATTCGAAATTTCAGAAAAAGTTATATTTAAGGGCTGTTTTTGACTCCAATGACCTATTTTAAAAACCCATAAGAAAAGCATTGAAAACTGTGCAGAGCTATATAAATTGCTTTTTTTAAATTATTTAAAATTAAGATACAAAGTCGGGACATGCACCATAATGTGGAATAAAGAATGAAAATCATTTTTCTTAAAGACAGAATTCGAATCAATTCTGAATGTGTAAAAATTTGATTTTAATTATAAAATTATGAATTTTTTCTCGGTCTTCAACAATGAAAAATACCATACCATAAACTACCATAGCAATGACTTTAATGCCTTTCAATGGGAATTGATTTTTCCATACTTTAAGAGAATTGATTTAATGCTTAGACTGCATTACAATCTATTTGATTTCAGTCAACAACGTATACATACGATGACGTGATAATTTGTAATTACTTTTTTTATCCGGATACGAACTAAAAGTCACGGAAGATGTCGCCATAATCCTAACACATCCAAATTTTTACATACATTTTAGCGTGATATAAAGGCTATTTTCTTAATGATGATTATAGCTATTGCTGTAACAGAGCGATCTAAGGCATGAAACCAATAATTTGAAAACTTGGACGTGAGCCGATTGCCAGAGAATTTAGAAATTCCGGATACATGCCTTAATTTCACGGAAAATTTAAATTGTCTTATTTATATATTATTATGCCATTGATTTTAAACTACGATGTAAACTTATGATGATGTCATTATATTAACACAGAAAATTTAGTAAAATGTGAAAATGATGATGTCATTATATTAACACAGAAAATTTAGTAAAACGTGAAAAGTATTTTTATTTTGAAATTTGAACTTTGAGAAGGAGAAAAAATTCTGTACTTGACCGGGAATCGAACCCAGGTCTCCCCATTTGCCGGATAGGTGCTTTAACCAACTAAGCTATCAAGCCAGCATGATTCTCCATTCTTGAATTGGGATATTTACGGTGAAGAAGGGCTGGCTTGATAGCTTAGTTGGTTAAAGCACCTATCCGGCAAATGGGGAGACCCGGGTTTGATTCCCGGTCAAGTACAGGATTTTTTCTCCTTCTCCAAGTTCAAATTTCAATTTCAGAATAATGCCCGCATGCATAAAAAGTCTTCTCAACACCTTTGTTTCTCTTTAGATGAAGCCAACTCACTTTCTTGAGTTAAAGTAGGGGTTTTTTCCGCGATGCCTCAGTGAGGACGTTTAGTGTTGGAGGTTTACTACTCTGTTAGCCCTTCTTCACCGTAAATACCCCAATTCGAGAATGGAGAATCATGCTGGCAAATGGGGAGACCCGGGTTCGATTCCCGGTCAAGTACAGGATTTTTTCTCCTTCTCAAAGTTCAAATTTCAATTTCAGATTTATGCCCGCATGCATAAAAAGTCTTCTCAACACCTTTGTTTCTCTTTATTTTTGTTGTTTCGTAGTTTTTCGAGAAATTTTAACTCTTTTCAATTATTAAATATAATGGTGTCCTGCCTATTTTGCGATTTTTTAATCCAAATACATGCTCAAGGCATGGATGATGATGCCATAATCTTAACACAAAATATCCTAATTTTTCCAAAATTTCAGTGTATAGTGTATTGTCTTAATGATGATTATTCTTATTGCTCATGCAAAGCGATCTGAGTCATGAAACTTGATATACGAAAACTTGGACAACAGGCGATTGCCAAGGAATTTGTAAATTATGGATAGTTGACTTAATTTCGTGGAAAATTACAAATATTCTGCTAAAACTCGTGAAATTTATTGTCCAATACATATAGGCTCCACATGGCTGAAGTGGTTGCCCTGGAGATCACATTGGTTTATTTACGAATTTAGATCTTGGTGTATCTTTTAAGCGCTTGTAGTATGCAAGCACTAACAACTCGTAGGATATATATATCATATAAAACCTAAGGTACTTCTAGAAGTACTACAGAGCTTAAATTTTGTATGAAGATAGGTCATATGGTACAACCTCCGGAAAAAATCCAAAATTCAAGAAAATGTTACATTTAAGGGATGTTTTTGACCCCAATGTCCATAAGCATTGAAAACATTGCAGGGTTATATAAAATTGCTTTTTAAAATTATTTATAATTAAGATACTACATCGGGACATGCATTATACTATGGAAGAAAGAATGAAGTTTATTTTTCTTGAAGTCAGAATTCAAATCCATGCTGAATTTGTGTAAAAATTTGATTTTAATCAAAATTATGAAAATTTTTTGGTTTTCAACAATGAAAAATATTAACTAGCATAGCAACGACTCCAACACCTTTCAATGGGAATTGATTATCCATACTTAAAGAGCATTGATTTAATGCTTAAACTGCATAATCCATTTGATTTCAGCCAATGACGTATACCTACATATGATGACATGATAATGTTAAATTAATTTCTTTATCCAGATATGTACTAAAAGGCACGGATGATGAAACCATAATCCTAACATACAAAATATCCTAATTTTTACATAAATTTTAGTTTAACATATAAGCTATTGTCTTAATGATGATATTGTTATTGCTTAAAAAGGATGATTTGAGCCATGAAACTTGAAATTCGAAAATTTGGATGCGAAGCCGATTGCCTGAGAATTTAGAAATTCTGGATAGATGCCTTAATTTTGCAGAAAATGAAAACTATTATCTTATATAAATGAGCTCTGTGTAGTTCAAATGTTGTCACGTTGGCTTATTTAAGAGTTTATATCTTGGTGTATAGTGGTGATGTGCAGGCTTTCAGTATGCAAGCATCAACAACTCGTATATCTATAAAAGTAAGTTTTTGTATGTACGTGGGTAATTCTATAACTCGAGAACTACAGAACATAGAAGTAAGAGAAAGGTGTAACTTTAATTGCAATGCAGAAAAAGGTGGTGTAGTAAGGTTTTTAAACATTTGATTGACCATTTTTATTTTTTTAAATATTTTTTCTTCTAATTTCATCCATTTGAATAACATGGGAATGAGTGTAGACGAATTTTAATTTGAATTTTAAAATTACTAATAACCCTAGTACGAGTTTCAGACTTGAACCCAGGAATGCAGAAATGAATGAATTTTTGTTTTCCTACCATTGAATTTCAAATATGGAACAAAGATTTTCTAAATTACACTTTTAACAGTTAAGTTTCAAAATTTTTTAATCTAAAACTTATGGTTGTCATGTATATCCAATTTTTGCCGACTCCTTGAACTAGGAAAACTGGGTATGCAACTTGGTTATTTTTATCATGGTAACGTAAATAAACAAACTTCCTGTCAATAGCATTGTTGGTATTGTGAGATAAATAATATATCCAACTGTTGACTTCTTGAAGAAAGGTATGCAAGTTAAGTAACTTTAAAACTGGTTAAATGAATTATTATTGATTGGGAGAGTGGTTAGCGGGAAGGATTTGCGTGATGAGGTGTCTGGGTTTGATTCCGGGAAAATTATATTTTTCTGGGTTCTTCATTCGTTCATTTTTATTATTCCTTTCTTCTCATCTCTTTCTCTTCTTATGTGATCTTACCCTTATTTCTTATATATTTTTGTTATCTTATTATTTATATCTGTAAAAGAAAGTGTTAAACGACCTAATTATTTTCTATTTCTAATGCATGTATTTTCTACTTTATATGGGGCACATCTTTTTCCAAGTAAGTCAGATGTACTAAGCAGGGCCCACCTAATTTTTGGCAATTTCCGTAATTATTTTTATTAACGTAGAAATGTGATATCACGTGTTCATACTGTTCATGTTTATACTTAAAAAAAAAACATTTTTCGGTAAAACTTTTTCGCTACAAAACCTGTGGTAATACTTTTTTGAACTGTTGTCAAGTGGGACTAATTAAAAACGAATGTCCCTAATAAATCCTGGGGCGAATTTTAAAAAATACCCATCGTATAAAAATGGTTTGAACGATATGAAATGTGAAAGTGATTTAAATAATTTTTTTGTGCTATATAATATGTAGTATAAAAATGCAAGAGGCATATTTCAAAGGGTTATAGTGTGAAAATTGCTGAAAAAGTAGAGAAAAATGGCACATGGTCAACTTTATGTTGGATTCTCCAGAGTCGGTAGTAGTAACAAACTATTTATATTTGCTCCAAAAGGAAAAATTAAAATATTGTTTATAAAGAAGTTTTGGAGACTACAATCATAATTTGAAGTTATTTTGTCAAAAGAATCTTTGCTAAATTTCATATATAGTATTAACACAGGACTTTTATGCAATAGAAGGTTGAATGATTAACACTCAAATATAATTTTCTTATCAACATTGAATCAGAAACCCGAACAATGTTGAATTGAGTCAAATAACTTGCAACTTGAAACTACTTAGTGTTTCTGTATTTTTGCGAACGTAATCAATGCTTTTAAAGATCTGTAATTGGCAAAAAAGAATCAGGAAAAAGAATGGATATATCTAGGGCTGTCTTCACCAATTCTTAAAAGATTGGCAATGATTCTATGGCTGATATATTTTTGCCAATTACGGATCTTTAAAAGCATCGATTTCAGTGTTCGCAAAAATATTTTATGGATTTTTTACCATGTACTATGAATATAAATATTAGTTAAAATGTATACAGAGATAAATGAAAGAAGATCTGATCTGACAGTAAATTCTAGCATGTCTCCTGTGTGGTGAAGAAGAGAATGTGAAAAATTCCGAGAACGAAAATGTAGTGAAGAAAAAAATGATTGTTGATACCGAGTAAAATTTCGCCGCGAAAAAGGAAAACAGGAATAATAAAATAAGCTAGGAAAAAAAGGGACCGAAACTGGAAGCGAACCCCGGACCTTGAAAACGCTAGCCCAGCTTCCTAGCGCTAGGCTACGGATTACGATGAAGAATTGTGCCGTCGTGTCTTTATCGTGAGCATCGCAAAATTGCGAACTTGAAACGCAATTTGCATAAAAACTACTGATCATATACACCCAAAAGGGGGGTTGGTTGTGATCCTGGCGTCTATCGCTACATACCTACTAAGTTTCAGCAAAATCCGTGACCCCACGTACGGGTCCTCCCCATGTTAGCAAATAAAAACAATAGAAAGAAAACCTTAACTCTAACATCTCTTTCTGAATTTAATTAATTAGTTTTACAACCACTGTATATGCCAGTCTACAAGTTGATCTATGAAGCTTTAAAAAATCGTCTTCCACACCGGGTATAAAATGTGAACTATAAACTCCAGCGTATTTTTCGATGTAGATGACTGCCATTTTGAATCAGCTGTTCAACTGTTTACCATTAATTTAGCAGACGTAATTTATAAGATTTGTAAAATGATAATTAAACACAATATTACAGACTTTAACAGAATATTACAAAAATGGTCTAAGAAAATTTTAAAAACATTGAAGAATGTTATTTTTCTACATTGCAGTTTAAAAACCATGAAATCCCTTGCCTTCTGCTTCAGACTCTCAGAAATTTTCAAAGTCATCTTCTGGAACTGATGTTACGATATCAGACTTATTGTGATTCACAACAATCAAGATCAAATATAAATATTAAACACAATTCAACATCTTCCAATATAAAAGTGATCAGAAGGTTCACAATTATTATTTTGTCATGCCCACTTTACTGATTATAAGATATATTGAGTGAAAATGTGACTCAGCTTAAATAGCGAACATACCATATTGTCCCGAATATAACCCAATGTTTTTTTCATAAAAATTAAATTTTAAAAGCAGCCCCCACATTATATTTGAGTACTAGTAATTTTAAAAGATTGTAAAATCGTGTTTCTAAAAATCGCTGTACATTCTGCACATCTGTTTAAGAGATACAAGATACTTGCTAGACATTAGGGGTACATGTTGCATTGTACTTGAAAAGCATCTGAGGCAAGAATAGATCGAGTTCAGTCGGCGACTGAATCCCTGAATAGTCATTGCATTGAAGCCATCAGTGCATCAGCATATTCTTTGTACCAACCGTTATTTTAACAATGCATGACAAAAAGTGTGTTCATCATGTTGAGAAAAAATGTTCTTCCAAAACCCAGGTTAACAGAGGAGTCTGATGAAGTTATGACATGAATTTTAAAATAGTCATAGCTCAAGAGGTGGAAAAAAGAAGAATATTCAAGCTTTGAAAAAGGTATGGTGTTCCTGAAGTAAATATACATCTATGGTGGAAGCAATCAGAAAAATTTTAATGTGCAATTTCAATCAGGAAGGCGTTTAAGGGACCTTCAAGTGGGAGATTTAAAAAACTCGAGAATCGTATTTTCGACTTTGTTTTACAAAAGCAAAGTGAAGGTTGCAGCATTTTGACCTCTTACAGTTTTCCATGCCTGCCAGAAGGTTTCGTATCCAAACTCTAGCAAAGGTCGAACTCCAGCATATGCACAAATGACAGCATTCGCATGTTATTTCCAGAGTTTCTACTTATATAGGCCTCGGACATTAGCCCAGAAAGGAACGTTGAATCGTTCTAATTAACCAATAAACTGCCCTCATCTCGAGAAGAGATTGAACCAAGGTAGATTGAATCTGGCCATGTGGGACCACTGAGAGCCGAGAGAAAACAGGGACGACGACGAGTGGAGGCAGAGGCTAAAGCAGACACCGGCATAGAAGGAACAATGGCAAGCAGAGGCCAGCCGACATGATACCTCCCGGCATCCAACTGCACTTTTCGTATCTTTATTATCCCTCCAAAGTGGACAATTCTATTCAGTATTTCTATTGTATATTTCTATTGTGTATTATTTTCGTTCCAATATATTTGTAAACATTTTGCCTGTCATGTTACCATTGTGTTACATTCAATTGTCTTGAGTTAGCACCAGTGTTACCAGTGTATCATTTCTGTTATGGCTTAAGTATCTTGTGAATAACGAGAGAGTAATGTGAATGAGACAGTTTGTCTCAAGGTTTTCCCACCACTCGAGAAGTGATAAAGATGAAGGCATTGGAAGTGGTGAGGGAGTGTAAAATTCTACACAGTGATTTCAAAGCAGCATCGGCTGTGTAGATGGATGATGCATAGAAAAGGCCATTCTCTACCATGCCGCACTTCCCTAGTGTGGTGATTTTTCCCTTACCACCTTTCCTATCACACTTATCCAATAGCATTTAATGAATGGCATGTACGAACATGCACGTTCGAATAATGCCGCTATCGTATATCGCCGATATTCGTGCATCGCTGAACATAATAGTCTCACCCTCAGTACACCACGCCCCAGGATGGCATGCCCTGCGAGTACCTGCCTGCCTTATATACCCTAACTACCCCCCACCTTCCTAAACTTTCCTCTTTCCTTCGGTTATGTAAGGACAACAAAGAAGCAGCCAATAAACAGTTACAAAACCACCATTTCAAAAGGCCCGCCTGACGTCATTCCCTCCCCTTTGCTGAAATTCGACCTCCAGCATCACGTGACCTTCCATTACAATGAGTGCAAGCCTGCCGGGTAGACCTTCACACATGCTCATTAGTTGTGGCTGATTCACGTGAAGTACGAGCCTTCAAAGAGAACGCCGACTTACTTCCTCAAGTGGGCAGTGATATACGAAGATACTATTCCATGCTGGAGTGGACATTATTATTCCAGCAGTTTGAAGAGATTATCGTAATTAAATCTGGTTTAATATAACTGACTTTGACCAAGAGACAAGTTTCATCTTGAATTGTCTATCACAGTTAAATTTCTATTTCCTTAGGGTGATTATAATGTAAAATTTTGTTATATTCAACATAGTGTATGGTTCTAATTTCATAAGATCTTTAGTATATAGCATATCAGTTTATGTTCTTGAATCGAAAATTTTTGTTCGCTGCACTAGCTTAACCTTTAAACCCCGAATGTGCCCAAACAGGCACAAAATGCAATAGCTCATGGGTGTATATTTTTCATAATATTTTTTCGACGTGTTTCTTTCCCCTACAGAACAGAAGTATGCAATTCTTTATTATTTTTACAATAAAAAGCTTTTTATTTGAACATTTTAGTACCAATAATTCATGAGATACGTGATTTTTCCATAAAATGAACAAAAATTCTCCAAAACAAACCGGGCATTTAACTTTTAAATGCCGAGCATACCCATATGGGAATGCAAAATGTGACCACCCGCTGCACCTATATGGGAATGCTTTGTTTGGAAGTTGCTCATAGATGTCATTTTTGTCATAGAGGCATAAAATTTTGAAGAGTTCATCCTTGAGCCATGCTCTCATTGAGGCAACCATGCCTGCTGATTCACCACTGGGGGTGGGGAAGACCTCCTATCAACTGTAAACAGAGATAAGGGAGAGTGTGGCAGCCCTGCCCTTCTCATTTCACATGGACAAGGGGGATAGGGTGTTGAGTAGCAACAATAGAGCTCGACAAATTTTCTAAAAATCGAGGAGCCAGCGCAGACGTTACATAATTTTGGCGGATTTTTTTATCATTTTCAGAAAAATAAATTTTTAATAATTCAGACACGAATCTGCTACAATAATTAAGCCATGCACATTTATTTTTGTTACATTATGTAGCAGAACATAATAAAATGAGACTTATACATCTGAAAAAGTCTAATGATATTCTGAAAACAGTAGTTTACGAACAAGAATAAAAATTTGCACTTATTTCCAGGAACTTGAATGCTTCCGATAGATATATTCGCCTTTGTTGCTCCTGCTGCTGATCCCGATAACACAACTACAGCACGTGACTACAGTATAACACTAACCTAACTACAGCAAGCATATACAATATCTAGGCACCAGCATGAAAATCTTACGCTCCATGGCAACCTGGCATCCAGGATTTGTTGAGCCCTGAGCTACGAGGTCAGCCGCTGTAGTTGGAAGTGGACGAAGAAGCTCTTCTTCCACCTCCTCAACATCATGGTCCTCAATAGTTATGTTCTCCTGATGTCATCTGGTAGGCAGATGACACATCAAGAATTTTGTCTCGCTCTCGTGTGAAATCTGATCCAAGATCTCTTACCGCTGTTACTTCCCAAAGCAGAAGACCGAGCAGCACACAATTGCGTCGCTTGGAGGACAGAAAACAAACACTGGTCCGTAAAGCAAAATCACCTTCGCTGCCATGTACGCTCCAAGAGGGGAAAATATAGTAGAACAGCAGTGAAGTGCAAAATATGTGATGTAGTGCTCTATTTTCGTGCTTTGAGGAGTACCACACTAAAACAATGCTTTAGAAGTTGTGAAATATAAGAAAAAGTAGTCTTCGTTATGTTTTATTATGATTGTTTATACTTTATAATATAGATTTACTCAGAATTTGGGCTGTTTTCTTTTAGTATAAAGGACATATACCCGTTAGTACCCAAACAATTTTGCTAATTATTACTTTTTGTTTGACAAAATTATCTCTTATAGTTCAGGAAATAAAAGGTTTTATCTGATCAAAAGCAAGAAAAATTTAAAAATCTAAAAATAAGTCCAGCAGCGAGATTCGCCATAGGGACATTTAAATCCGGCATTTAAAGGTTAAAGGTTAACGTCTGGCTAGTGATTACAGTGAGAAGTTGATCGCTTATCAGAGATATGTCATAACCTTATGGAAAACACATAACTATCTGCTAGGCCAGATGGGGAATGCAGATCAAACCCTGGTATGTTTTTATATGCCGTCAAACATTACCGTCAACAAAACAGGTGCTAAACCAGTTTTGTTAAAATCCCCAGAAATGTTATGCTGGCAGTCATGGCCGACAGGCAAAAACTGACTCCCTATTTAATTTTAAATCGTAAAAGGATGCCAAAGGCAAAGTTACTGACAGATGTAATCTTTCACGTGCAGAAGGGATGGATGAATGAGAAACTTGTGTTAGACTGGCTGAAGGTTGTTTGGGGGCGGCATCCAGGAGCATTATTGCATCAGTGAGGAATGCTTGTATTTGATGCATCTGACAAAGTGTTAAGAGATAAATGGTTGAAATGCATAATGACCAAGTTATAATTCCAGGAGGGATGACATCGCAATTACAAGTGTTAGATATTGCGATTAATAAGCTTTTCAATGACTAATTAACCCTTTGTACTCAGATTATTTTTCCTTTATTCCATTAGTCTACTTGGAATTTAACTTTTAAATACCCCCTTATTTTAAAAATGGCGGAACTCTAATGAAAAGCTTTATTTTATTTGCATATAAACTTATTTATTTGGATATTTTTACATTAAAAATAATGTTTCAACTCGGACATTAATTTTAGTCTATATTTTTTCATCGTATGACACTTTTTGAAACATTCACCCACATGAAGACCTGGTTTACATTTACATGTCTCGCAGATGTCTCACTTCTTCCACCCGGAACTTTTCTATTAGAACAAGCAGGACAGTATTTATTTATTCAGTAATTCTACATACAGCTTTTGTAGCCATTTTATAGTGGAACGTGTTAACATTAACAATAGACGAACACATACATCCATGCCCTAGGTGGAGAAAAACCCACCTAGGCGGGATTCGAACCCGCGACCTTTGGATTGGCAGGCGAGGACGTTACCCCGCCGCCACCGAGACCGACAATGTTTTTATGTTATGTATTTTATTAGGGTGAGGTATGATTATGTGGAGCTTTCCATTTAAATGCTGTTCATTTGTCTCATCTGTTATATTTTTTATCAAAGTTTCAGTAAAAAATAACTGAAAAACTCTAATGCTGTGGTGCAGCCAGAAGGAACTTGTGGTCCAACACACAATTGTACAGTGGAGAAATGTATCCTTTTACGCGCCTGGTCATTCACAGATGCAGCTTTCCATTTTTTTTTTGCTTGTTTTCCAACATAAACATCACTTTCATGGGAATTTATGACAGGATTTTCAATGCTAACATCATCTTCACCTCCATCACTATTACTCTCAAACTGTTGTCACTCATGTAAAAAATTTTGCATCATCGTTTTGTCTTTATGAATTCAATATCTCTGTCACTGTCAGAATATTCGCCCCGATTTTTGGGGAAATTTTCCTTCCTTCCGCTAGGACCAGCGATCCGTTCAGTATGCTCATCTGCTTGATCAGAGCATTCGCTTTCTTCACTATTACAGTTTTCAATAGTTTCTTCACTGTCAAGTAAAAGTCATCGTAACTGCTTTCTAAATCTTTGGAAAACCTTTCCATCCTAAGGAGTGACAATTCTTTCTGAAGGAAGGACTACTAGCGAATATAGCACTTAGTCAACTGCAGGGAAAGCGCTCCTTGTAAGAGAATCCTGTATAATCAAAACATCCAAGATGCTTCTAGAAACATTTGAATCATAAAATCCCTGAGGGTGCTCAATATGACGATTGTTTACAAGGATAAAGCCATGTCTACACGATCAAATATTTCGTCAAATTCTGTCCATGACAATATGAACAAGAAATTTGAAGGTTTGTGTCATCACAGATATATGTCACAACGTGTTATGAATGCTCTTGAACAAGCCCATCCAAGTCCTGAATGTTGTATAGAACACGTTCTATTTATCTTCAAGAATTTGACGCTTTCCACCAATCGCGACGGTCCCAAGCTACGTTCAGCCGTGCGTTCAAAATGTCAATTATAAATCGAGTGGACCTAGCGGAAACTAGCTGGAACTAGCATCCTATCCGCATAGCCGTCCTAGCGTTGACTGAGTCGCTCTTGTGTTTGGAAGCGATTCTCTCCTTAAATACATTTATTTTGTTATTTTTACTCTAGTAAGTATATTTATTATTTTTTAGGCATTCATCAAAGGGAATTTCTATAATTACATGGATATATTCTAATTACCTAACTGCAATATTTGTGAAAGCCTTGTGGCCTTCCTTCTGAATTATACGACATTATTAAAATGATTCTATTATCTAGTAAACGTGTGAATTATTAAAATGGCATTATTATTAAAATGAGTTATTATCTAGTGAACGTGTGAATAATTAAAATGGCGCATTGGAGCAGAGAAGTTGTGATCCGGCTAATAGAACTTTATGAACAACACTCGTCCAACATTTCCTTTGCCTTCTATTTCCCTTTCTAATTCTCAAAATAGCAGCAATAATTCCCGTTGAGGCAGCTAATACAAGCCGTCTTAAATCTGACATAACTCAAAAAATTATGTTCACCCGGTTTACATTTACTGTCGAAACCAGCGCTTTCGGTGGGAAAGATTGGAACTACCTCGTTCATGATTTCATTGACAATGTAAATATCGTTCACCATCAATGCTTTCATGGACAAGGTTCCATGAATGATAAAACCCATCCAATGTTTCTTGTTCATGTTTTATTGTTCAAGAATAAAGTGATCGTGTAGACGCGGGTTAAGTGTATCATCAAAAAAAGAAGTGTGCAGCTCAGTAAAGCTCACGTGGAAGCTCTGAGGAATATATGACTCATCATGTAAAGGGACCAGCCTACTCTACCCAAGAGGTTGAGTGAGCTGGTCCCTTTACACCGTCTTGGTCCTACGCAAAAGAGAATGAGCAGAGCCTTCAGTGGGTCTGATGAACATAAACAAAGTAGTAAATGAACTGACAAAAAGTGGTCGAAAATGGAAGCTAATAAGAGATGGCTGACGGAGCAAACTCCTCTTTCTGACCTTGTCGATCCCCATCTGAAAACTCAGTATCTGCAATAAACAAATGACTTCAAAGTAATGAATGGCAACTAATGCTAGTGAAAAAGTACTTACACCTCAGAAAATAGATAAGACGAACACCTGCTACGGCGGCAGCCACTGGAGACGTAATTTACTGGTAGCTTTTAGAGGGATATTATTCATTTATAATTGTATCTATGTTGCATAATTATGTTGATGTTTACTCACATTTAGTCACTGATGCTTACAAGAAAAGTAGACAAAAAACCCCCCTCCCCTCACCATGAAATATGTCGAGGGTGGCTCGACATACGAGTTGGTGCCAATGTTAGCCATGTCGAGCACACTCGACATAAGAGTGGAAAAGGTTAACAAAGGAATATAATGAGTGGTTATTGGCCAGTAATCATTCATTAACCTCGTCAGGCAAGATAAAGAAGCTGTCAATCACTGTCTTAGTGCAGTGGGTCAAAACAGTTTGGGACAAAATCAACCCCAAGTCCATTGTCCGTGGATTTAAGAAATGCTGTATATCAAACAGAAGAAGACAGTGACTTGGAACCTGCTTCAACTTCAAGCAATGAAGAGGAAGAAAATTCTGATTAGGTAGTTACCTGATTAATTGATTACAATTTTTTTTATTAGTACGTGTTTTACAATGTTTTCAGAGGAATGAAGAAGACCCCAGATTTTATAGCACATAATTAATATGTTTACAAATTATTGCAATGAGTAATAAAGAGAAACTTAATAATTTTCTTGTTTTGTTTTTTGTTTTTTTTTCCCTAGAAAAGCTTTTAAAATATTTGGGGTTGCATCATATTCGAGGTTTAGTTTTTTCTTAAAAAATTTTCCAAAAATCTTATGGCCATGTTATATTTGAGGTCACCTTATATTCGGGACAATAAGGTCAAAAAAATCATGGTCGACTTAGACACCAGATCATTTTTGAGACTCGGCATGTACGGTATTTTCATTATGCTTCTTCTTCCTTAGTTAATGTAGATTTATATGGCATACTCTGAAGTAAGTGTCAATGCACAACCCTTTTTTACAACCCTTTACACAAAACTTGTCCTCTTCCTTAAGCTTTTCTCCCTAAATAGAACACACAACTTTTGCAATGGTACATTCTTCTTTCAACTGATTCTGGATAGTGGCACTCTCTAAAGCTATGCGAAGGAGAAGCACTTGCCCTGCATCCAAGCACATTTCTTCTACTGTAACCTTCAATTACATCTTTGATTATATCCAAATAGAAATTGTTAAAGGGAAAGCTTGGTCTATTGGTAGTTTGTTTGCAATAGATGTAAGAATTTATTACCATCCTGTCAATTTAATCAAAGATCACTTTGTGCAACCATTATTTTAAGGAATGTGCAAACTGTAGTAGCTGTATAGTTGATTGTTTCTGTCTAATCCTCGTATGAATTTATTGTACAATATCTGGGCAGCACCCTTCGACCCATCCTTCTCCTTCGTTTCTACACACTGCATTTGGTAAGTGGACAAACCCAAGGACAAAAAGAATATACATAGTCCTTTTGTCATGTCACCCTAAGGACATGAACATATTGGTGGTGAGCCACTCACAGTCCCCTTTGTTGCATTCCTTTCAGTCCTTTGTGATTGCTATCAATTCTTTGGGATAATCTGATCAGCTTGTGTTTGCAGTCCCTATGACTCTCAGACATTTCTTGAAAAGTTGCATCAAAAGGTTTGGCGACGTGAAAAATTTATCGCGAATTATGGTGCAGCCTGACCCATAGAGAGGCTCCACAAGTTGCATTACGACATTCCCACCTAAACCCAAATTATTATTCTTAATTGCTCCTTTCCCTGCTTATAGTTCCAAATAAAGAAAATATCCAGATGTTCTGTCTGCTCTCACTAGAATCATCTTTTGATTGGTTTCATTGGAATGTATTGCTTCTTTGAGGAACGACCTGTAAATTTCACCATTGCCTCATCTACTACCTGATACAGTAAAACCTCTACCTTACGAACCCCTTTATAGCGAAGACCTCCGGATAATGAACAATTGACGGCGGTTCCGCCAAACTTGTATACAAAATCCCTAATTATAACCTATTTACTACGAACTTCCGTACTACGAAAACTTCCAAACAACGAAAGAAAAAGACGTCACTTCCGTTTATATTTACCTCTTTAGAACGAAATTTTGCTCGCTAAACATTTTTTTACGTACGGAAAACGATTGAAAACAGTCGCCAATGCACCAATTAGCGTTAAGCTTACATCAAGCCAATCATAGCATGTTTTCTAACATGATGACGTATTTCCTGTGTTTCCGGCATTCTCGCACCAGTGACAATCTCGTCCGAGAGTTGTAGTGATGCCGCTATGCATGCTTTTAGGGAAGTGGAGACTGCCATTTCCCGAGAATTCACGAAGAATTTGAAACAAAAAAAAAATTCGTTTATTAAAAAATGTTGATGTATTTTAAATAGATCTTTTAAAAAAGTGTTGTATTTGAAATAATTCCCGATTAAATTAATCCCCTAATCCATTTAAAGGGAATTTCAACGAAAGATCGTAGCAAAGAGGTACATATCGTGGTGAGGTGGTTCCTATACACTTTTTTGTGATAGTTAATTTATTCATCAGAGACGGAGCTGGAGTGTTGTTAAGAAGGTTAGTGAAAAATATTGATTGGAGTCTTGATTTGGAGTGCCAATGACAGTTAGTGCTTTCTTATGAGGAAAATGCTGCTTTCGTTAATTTCGTTTTGAAATATTTGCAACCCACGCCGTGGTGGTCAAATAGTAGTTTATTAATGGGTGTTCAAAAGTGGCGTTGCTGTCAATATTTTTTATAAACTTAGCGATTCAACAGATGCTTTAGGATAGGCTCAGCGAGTTTCATGCATTGCAACCTCAAAAAAAGTCGCATAATAAAAAATTGCAGAGGATGTTTTCGTGCAAAACCTGCCAATCAATGCTAGAAAAAATAACACTGCATTTCAGTTATTTGGTGCTTGCCACTGTCAAACATTGCAAAAGGAGATGAATGAAAGTGGCCCATTGTGTCGTCGGAGCTTCAAATCAATATGGCTGGTTATTAAACATTGCGGGCTCATTTTGAATATAGTCAACTTATGTGATACCGTTTCCTGAAAATGGGCGTATTTTAGTAGAGTTAAGCCGTATCTGCGCATATGCCTTCATTTGGATAACCCCGTTGCTCCCGAATAATCTAACAGACAATGCGCCCCTGAAGTTATGCAACGCCCAATAACCTCCGATCAACGAATTTCCAAATAACGAATAGACGAAAAATTGGGTCCTTTGATGTTCGTTAATGAGAGGTTTTACTGTACTTAGAAAAGTTATAACATCTATATATAACAAGTGTCTATCACACCTTTTTTAAGATACTACCAGATAGAATTTAAGAACTGAAACTTTCCTGCTTAAATTATGGCAAAGAAAAATAAAATAACTCTGAAAATGTTCCAGGCTTGACTCCAGGAAATGATTATATTTTCCCATTAGTTTACATTGGATATTCGATTTTTCAAGGTATAAGATTCTTTTCCTTCATTCATCAAAATACATAAATATGGACCAATTTTCTGTTTTTGCTTTATCTAACAGCTAAAAATAGACAAAAAATTCAGTCATTCATTTCATGCTTTTTAAGAAACATTGACATTATTGTTGTAGCAACATCTAACTTAATAGATTGCAATATTAATAACTAGTCAGTGCAGGTCACACATGTGACGCAAATCGAAGACAGCCTTCTTGTTAAAGAAATAAAACACTTCATTTTATCTAACTATATAATTTGCATTTTAAATCAATTAGTATGTCAAATTTACTTGTCATTTTTCGTTAATTTTAATAATGAGAAATGGAAAAAATAATATAATAAAGTTAAATATATTAAAAGATTAAGTTAAAAACTTCAGGATATACTACATTTTTAACTTTGTTATTGAAATGGATAAAATTTTTAAATTTTCTTGCCATTGTACTCGTGACATACAGCTGTCCATGTACAAAAACCTGATTTTGTAAGAGTAATCCCATGGTATGAAATGTTTGGCTTTGACTTTTATTAATCGCATGGCAAAGGTTAATGTTATTGAAAACTGACAACGCTTAATCTCGAAGAAGAAGCATTATGACAGCGCCAATCCTGAGACATAATTTATGCAGTGGCATTCCTTTTGGAGTAAGCAAATTTAAAAATTCCGTTGGAAAGTTCATCTTCTGTACAATTGATGACCTCATCGATGCTGACATACACCGCTTCATGTTGTCATGGAGCCAAAGTCATTCTGTCGAGGATTTCATTGTTGATCACAAGGGAGTCGACATTCTTGGGTGCAAATACTTTTAATAGTATTTTTATTTAACTTTCTCCAACACTAAAGAAAAAGTTTACATACCTATCGACATATAGAGGTTAATGCTTTATTATATACAGTAAAACCTCTATCTTATGAACCTCCCTATAACTAGAAACTCCATATAACGAACTATTATCTCGGTCCTGTCCCCGGAATATGTAAAATGCTGGATCGTCTTGATGCAAAAACAACATCGCCCTAATGCCTCATGCCCATCTCTACACTCCTGCCGAATCACCATCCCTAGTTGGGAACGGCTGAATGAGAGGATGGATCATGCTCGCCGATTACTCTTTAAGCTATCGCCATCGCAAAGTGCAATCATTGGATTATTATCGTACTTAAATGCTCATCTGAATCTATCGCCATGTGTAAAGTTTTTTCCCGGCTGTTTTCACTCAAATGAATAACAATTGTCTTAACACTTTGATGACCGGAGACGGAGATTTCCGTCTTTTAGTTACGGAACATAAATGACCGCGGATGGAGATCTCTATCTTTATGTCATCTTGGTATATATCGCTCATATTTATTTAATTTTAAAATAAATTATTGTTTTTCCAATGTCTTAATGATCAGGAAGTCTTAGAACAAACGAAAAAATTAATACAATTTTTTGGCTTTAAATGCTCTAACAAGTAGAAATTAAACTTTTGTTATTTTTTCTCTGTGATGGACACGGAAACAAATAATGTGTCATCTTCATTTCCTCAAATTTTACTAATAAGCAGTATAATTTTGTCTTTTTATTTTTGGTGGCTTTGAGGAGACCGTGAGCATTCACTTTCGAGGTGGAAGAGAACACAGAAGGACAAAGAATATTTTTTCTACAAGGGAAATGAGTCTCTGTTTACAGCCCAAAAACAGATGGGAATGCCTTCTTTCGAAAAGATGCCTATTTTCTACGCCATTGAAATAAGATGACAAACACATCACATTATGAATGACCTTCGGTTGAGGACTACACTTGGGGCATTGGTTTAGGAGGGTCTTGTCTGTCACTGGATGAAAAACATAACATGACCCTCTACCTCAAGGAGAGAGACTTTTTTGACCACCCAGACATGGCGTAGGTAGGGGAGGTGTTTCTGAAAAGAAAATTTCGTCTCGTAAACCAACTTGTGAGAACAGTTGTTTCTGCAGTGAATTGAATGTGTTCTTTCTCGTTATCTGTCAGGCATTTAAAGTTTTATTAAACAAATAATTTAATAAATAATTTTCTAGAATAGTTCGTTTTGTGTGCATACAACTATTTTTGACTTGCATAATTTTAATTATGAGTATTTTGATATAACATGATGACTGGGTCTTTTACAAATGTGTTCTGCAAAAACAGTGCATACTAAAGATCATGCAAATCATTTACTTATTTATAATTATTTTATACTTATTATTTTACAGGTTAGTGATCAGCATGGCTGGAAGTAGTGGCAAGAATGCACTGTCAGCAGAGAAAATTTTAGAAGAATTGTATGCAAATGTTTTATCAGACGTACCGAGTGACTGTAAAGAAGAATGTGAGGATTGATAGTGAAGTTCATTTAGGATTTTCTGCTAAAGCGAAGAAAAGGAACACTCTTCCCATTGAGTATAGCAATAGTGAATCTGAGGAAGGGGCCGTTTCCTCCCTAGTGGGGCTGGTCGATGATTAATTGGTAACATTTTACCAGCCATTCCTGTATAACAAATGTTTTGATTCGAAATATTTAATTTTGCCTTACCCTCTCGTTTTGTGTACCCACACGGAAAGAAAAATAGGATGCGTAATAATCGTTTTCACTATTTCTGATAATCAGGTGTTCCTAGGTTAATTTTACACTAACAACATTCATGTTCTGTCAGCGAGAATACTTCTGAAATTAGCAATTATTTAAAGCTAAACATAATAACTGTATTTCCGAGAATGTAATACGCATTGTAAATTTTGGTCAATATTTCCCAAGAAATTGTAATATGTATGATACATTTTATAGTAATTTAATAATGTGAGATATTTTATGTGCTCTCGTTCACAAATACTCTGTCCCGCCATCAGTTGTAGTGCAAAAAATGAATCAAATGCATATTAAGATAAAAATCATTAACTCATCTTGCACTTTTATTAGTAGCAAGATATTAATATTGACTATTACTGTTTTCATAGAATGCACTATTATGATACTGAACATAATAATCTTTACGTATTGTTATGTGTATATTCAATGGTTTGGCAGTGTCTTGCTTGGTCAGATGACCCCCATGATTAACACGTTCAATGTTGCCGTAAATTTTAACGTTTTTATCAGTGGCTGACATTTTTTTACTTTTTATTTATTTTAATAAGCGGCGCATGTTTTCTAACTCAGCCTTATTATATCAATATCTTCTTTAAAAAACATAAAAAATTAGTAACAAGAAAATTTATTGGGCAATAACTTCGTAATTTATAAGAAAAATAACAAAATAACTGATTTGTCATTTTATAGACAAATTATTAACTAAAATAAATTAGAAAAAATGGTTAACTCTCGAATTTTTAATAAAGAGTATTTGAAACAACGCCCACAACAAATACAAGTGCAAAATTGATGCACACAAAGCAAATAAAAATATATGAATTGTGCTTAAAACTGGTTGCAAAAGAGACACATTCTTAAAAATGCTGAAAAATAAAACGGCACATTCAAATTTAAAATGGCAGCGATTCGGATGAAGGTCGAGTGCTAATTGAGGATTGAAGAGGAAAAGGAAATAAGCTATATAACATGTATTATGGCATAGATATTGCGATATTTTCACGTAAATCCTATTATTAGGTAAAATGTTATAAATGTTTATAATGAACTACATCAAAATTGGCCATTTCGATTAAATACCTTCTGGATTTATGGTAGAGTGATAATTAAATCTAGCCCGTCTCTGAGGGGTTAAGCCTGACATACCCACGCATGGCTGATCCTACCTTGTGTGTATGCAACCCTCCATAACTTCCGTACAATGAACATCCCTTTGTTTCGATTCTGCCAATTTCGTTATATGGAGGTTTTACTGTAATCTGTATCTACAGTCTTCACCTTTTTTCAAATTTCCAAGACAAACTTCCAATTTCACACTGAATGCATCCTGCCATTCTTTTTGTTTGTCAAGGTCCCATGCTTGCCTATCTCTTCCCAGTTTTTAGAGTTCTGTGTGATTGAATTTGAGTGCATGTGTGTGTGTATTTGAATTTAGTCTGTTTGGTCACTGTCGTGAGACACATAAACCATCAAACATGTTTGGGATATCGAGTCCCTGGTGTGAAACAAATTTTTTCCAAAAACTTGATATATTTTAATTGTTTACTTTGTAGTTGTATCAAATATTAGAATCTACGTCTGCTCCTGGTAATGTATACATCCTACATTTATGGATTTTGAACCATGTATTGGTCACTACTAGATTGTTATTAATGCAGAATTCTACCAATTTTTCTCCTCCTCGGTTTCGTTTCCCAAGTCTGTATTGATCAATGACATTTTTTTTCTTGTACTTCTCCAACTATGCTGTTCCAATCTCCTATTATTATGTGGTTACCCTTACCTCTTCTTTGTAAATGTCATTAATTTGTTCATACATCTCGATTTCTTCTTTTTCATTAGCAGACAGTGGCATATGTACAGTATATACTCGTGTATAAATCGATCTTGTGTATAGATAGACCCCTGACTTTTTCATGAAATTTCTTGTTTTTTTATATCTGGTGTATAAGTCGACTCCAGATTTTCAGGTTTAGTAGAGCGATTTTTTTTATTCCACGTTAAGTTGCCTTTACTCCAATCTAACTATGTTGTGTCGAAGTAGAAGCAAAGCCATCTGATGTCTCCTCCAGCACCACTACATAACATCAAAAGTAGTTACATTGTATATGCCTTTGTAATAGATCAAATGACTCGGGATAAACATTGTATTTCATCCCGGCCTTCATTCAGAAGCTATCTTTGTAAAGGAGAACAGCGAACAAAACTGACATTGGACTGCAGAGGATAAGTGGCACCAAAATTGACAATAAAGCGGCAGAAAGATGTACTACATGGTCCTAGAAAATCCATGTTTCACACGTTTTTGGAAGAGGAACCTACACCTCAGAGAGTGAAAATATGAATGTTGAAGCCAACCCAACTCAGTAGGGAAGCATAATATTTCTTAAGTTTCAAATTTCCATAATATGTAGGTATGAATGCATAGTAAAATATCTCGGTAAGGGCAAATGTGAACATGGAAGGAAAGGATGTGAAAGGTAAACAAAGTGACACTAGTGCCACCGACGTCACAATAAAGAATTTTACATGTCTCCCCTTACATTACAAACCTCAAAATCCTACATTATGTTTGTCTTCCACCTTTCCTCCTGTTGTTCCATTTCTCATCACCTTGTCTACCTTTGCTCCAGTCATGCACACAGTACCATAATTTTTATACCATAAATACTTTGGCAATACTATTTTAATCTGCGATGCTTAGATAGGCATTGCCTTTCTGCAAATCACCGATGAGGTGTTTCTTTATTTACATGTTACAGAGCTACCATATTGCGCATCTGTCTTGTTGCCAGTTTTCTGTCTTGCTGCCGTCACTTTACCGAACATTAGGTTTACCAAAATTGCTTAATTATTTGCAAAGCATCATAAACTTAGGATCACCAAATTGTATAATAATTTATTCTTTCTATATTTCGATATTTAAATATTCAATAGCTAAAGTACAACAAGAGTATAAATTCCATCAAATTTTAATAACCGCAGGGCAGATAAAGTCATGGGTTTAAATCTATCGAAAGTATTTCTTGTGCATAAGTCGACCCCGTGTTCTTCATAAAAAATTTTGTCCTAAAACCTTTACCTATTCACGAGTATATAAGGTAAGTGGATTATCATGTAAATGTAAATGGAGTGGCTAATGCGAGTATAGAATATAGTTAACAGAAAACTGAGCTTACAAAGAAAATTAAGACTAATGGTGTGTGGATTGAAAAATGAATTCTCCAACCAATAATATATTACGCAAGGTGAAACGTAAGTTTTTACTAAATGCAGTTTGCTTTCACAATGTCCAATAGACATTTTCTTGGTAAACAAAATGTAGAATGTCAATTTTGTCAAGCTGTTAATTTCTGTGCAAAAACAAAGGCAATTCAAGCCATTTACGTATTATGCAGTAATGAGAAAGTCACTTTAATCGTTCAAGGAGAATTTCCAAAAGAGTTTTCTCTAAAATGCTAAATACTAAATGCTTATCAGCCATGATTACAAGGGCCACACTCTGTTAATTTGTGCAAAAGTGAACACACATTAAGAGATCCAGCACCCGCGTCAACGATCGGAAAGACTAAAGGGATTTGGAAAGAAACCACACTACCACACAGACAAGTAACAACAATGTACCACATTAGTCTGAATATAGTTCCCCCCCCCCAAATATAAGTAAGAAAAGTAAAAGGGGTACTATATTACCACACAAAAAATTAGCAAACGAAAATATCACCGCCGGCAGTAAGTATAGGTAACAATTAATACCCACACTTGATTTGATAGTTTTATGGAGAATTTCTTGATACATATGACTCAATAACTCAATTCTTTTTGTTCACTATTTGGAATCCTTATCTTAAATGTTCGTATTTTCATAATAGCGGGAATTGCAGAAGTTTTCACTTTGAAAGCGTTGATTGGCCAACTTCATCCCTTCCCTAAGTCCCAAATATTGATATGTAATGGTGTCACCTATCATTATTTTAGAGAAAATGTCACTACAAGACTATGACAAAAGAAATTACCTTCGTCAATCTGTAAGCAACTCTGTCAGTTGCCCAGCTTGTGCAGCTGTTGATTGTATATAATGCAACGCATTATAAAAGTGTTACTTATGTAAATCAAACCGAGGTGTTGAAGGTGTTTAAACTATCTACAGAATGTATTCCTTGAGGTGATATTCCGAGACATAAATATCGGAAGTAACGAAAATACGGGTAAAATAAATTATGAAAAGAATATGGTGATAATTACTTTTTTATACTGGCACGATTCAAGTAGCCATTGTCAATGGCATCTGAAGGATATGAATGGAATTTAAGTAACATTCATAAATTCAGAGTTTTCAAATTTAGTCCAGTAACACTTGACACATATTTAAATTACGCCTGCAACTATGACATGCAAAATGTGATGTCACTATTTAATTGTAAATTGATAGCTGTAACTAAATTGCTCGTACATATTAAAACTCGTTCTTTAGAATATTAAAAGAGGTCTGAAATGTGGTTCAAACTTTTTCCCAAAATTGAGGCTTCAGAAATAGAGGGAAGGGACTATTTTCAGATTAATACGGTAATCTAATATTGTATTCATACGAGTGCAGATATATACTGCAAATGTAGCCTGTTGCTACAATTAGGTAGATTGTTACATCGATTCGTTAGATTAGTAGGTAGTCGCTGTGACCTTTTTTCATGCATAATTTGAAACCAAAGTTGCTACATAGTATTGCTAAAAATTCACTAGAATGACAACATTGGCTGAGTAGCAAAGCAGGGATATCGCATTACAATCCACACCTTGCGCTCTTTCTCCACACACATACACATAGATTTAGTTCGAGCTCGCTTACGAAAACCACTAACTTAGGCAGAATAAAATTTTTTTCGTACACAATTTATGGAGCCGCTTATGTAAGTGCAGGTTTATGTAAGTCGAGGCTTACAGTACCCGGGATGTCTGTATTTTCAATTTCAATTGAATAATGAATGGAAGAATACTTTGAAGAGTTCCAAACCTGTCTATTTAAAGTGATTGCATTGGGCTGACATTTTGAGCAGAACCCTTTCGGCCACGGGGGATGGTCCTTGCAACCAGGTTTTATGCGGCAACTTATGTCCTCCAAGGCTACAAATTTTCCCCTGAAAAATTAAAAAATCTTGGTTTAGACCAAAATAATGAATTGATTATAAGTAAAATAAGAATACTGATAATAACTGATCAACATAAATGCTTCAGAACTAATAGAAAATTAGTTTAGAATGTTCACATAAAATAGCAGTTATAAAAAGTTATAAATTAAAAATAATCTTTAACAACTAAAAATAACCATTATCAGACAGTATCACAGATATATTTATTTTACTTATTTTAGGCTCCAGGCCTGGTGGCAAGTTCACTATAACAATAAAAATATATAACATGAAATATAAGCAGGCTCGACTAGATAATACAGAGGAATTAAAAAAAACAAAAATGACTAAAACAAAATTAACCTCCAGAGTTGAGAGTTTTCAAGGTTCAAGGAAAGCCTTCATGGCTACCAAGTGGTCACATGATCCTCTAAGTCTCCACTGAGCATCACCCTACCAAGCAATCCTACTACTTCCTACCAACTCCATCGTAATTGACACTTATTATACACAGCCTCTATTTTGCGAGGCATTTAAATAAGAGGGAAAGGGCTCGAAGAAAGCTCTAGGCAAACTATTCCAGTCAGCAATGCACTATTAACCACTTCCCTGACAGGTTTTTTCCATTAGTTGGTCCAAAAAAATCACATTTTTTAATTTTATTTTTCAAATAGTTATAGTTAGATATGAAAAGAAACATAGTCATTTCTGTTTTGAACCTTTTATTTAACTTAATATTTTCCTCTTTCTTATTCACAATTTACACATTTTCACCTCGTATTACACTCTTTAATATTAAATCAAATAAGCAGTAATGAAAATTTTAATACGAAAATTAAATTGCATCATACATATGCTAAAGATAATTTTGACAGTATCTTATATATTTGCTTTAGTATGGTAAATTTTAAAACATGGTGTTACACACAGCACAACATCACAATCCTCACAGTAGTATCTGATCTCTTTACATATTTCTTTACCCCATGCATCCCGTTTTCAGGAACACAATGCACATTTTCTCGTTGGGTTTGCCTTCTTTTCAGTGGCTGGGATAAGTTCAGGGAAGCGCCTCTCAGTGAGGTGGCGGGGATGTTGTGCCGCTGGTGGCCTACCTGCCCTCGGAGAGACAATACTTGGGTGATACACTTTTCCACCTGTTTTACAATAAAGAACAAAAGAATTCCAAATACACAGTTTCAATAAGTGAAAGAAAAGTTTTTTATAATATTTTTTCCGTTTCCTTGGAATACGGTAATCAGCCAAATGCTGATGTACTCAGTCCACTCCTCTCATTGTATCATTATAGTCCACCACAACCTTTGGCTTCATCGACACTCTGCCTCTTTTTTCAACCCTCTGCATCTCGTTGTTGTGTATTGAAGACAACAGAGTCACCACTTTCTTATACTTCCACCAAAGCACCATTAGTTTGCCTTTCCGATATGCCGCTGTCTTGCCTTTTTTCATTTTTGTTTTCAATGCTGCTGGTATTCCTTTTCTTGTCACATGCACAGTCCCATAAGTGTCACAATATCGAGAAACAAGCAAATCAGCAAATTTTGGCGAGGTATAAAAATTATCTGTCGTTAGACAATACCCTTTATCTAATAAGAGTTTCATTAGGGACACCACCACCTGAGACGACATTGGCATATTCTCAAAGTCTTTATCAAGAATGGTACCGTTTCCCGTATATATGATTGTTGACCACACATATCCACCTTTAGATTCGCACAAAAAAATGTTTTAATTCCAAACCTCGCCAGTTTTAGGGGCATAAATTGACGCCAACCTAGTCGTCCTTTGTACAGCAGAAGGCTTTCATCAATAGTTATATCTCTTTCTGGTGTGTAAAACTTGCCAAACTTTTCCTCTAACATTTGGTAAATGGGCCATATTTTATTTAATTTAGGATTAGGATGGGTTTCAGGATTGTACTCCACATTGTTGCTAAAATGGTTTGTCCAAAAAATGGTGTAGAAAGTCTTGTTGACCAATAAAATTCCTGTTCCAGCTTTCTCACAAAACTTTGCAGCAAAATAAGTGCAAAAAACACATGCATTTCAGGACCACTGGTGGTACACCATTGTTCTTTTGAACCAGATGGTTTATCAAGGATACACTGATTAGCATAGTTGTCTCATCGGTAATATAACCAATGAGGTCATCATCAAAAACAGTTCAAAGAACTGCAAAACACCACCATTTCGATCAACTTCAAAATTTATCAAAGAATCGCCCTCATAATAGAACCTAGCTGGTACAGGAGGAGGAGGGCCTGAATTATCCACTTCACACCACTGTCCTTCTTGCACAGGTTTCTCTGCAATCTCGGAATCGGAGTTGGTCTCTTCCGAGAAACTTGATCCTGATCCGGAATTCTCGATATCCACTTCCAAATCAGAACTGTCACATTCCTTGTCACTTTCCATTACAGAAAGGGTAAAGTAACATGGTAAAACAGTCAAAACAAAGTAATAAAACAATAATGAAGCAACAAAAACAATAACAACCCAATGAAAACAATAACAAAGCAACAAAAACAATAATAACGAAGCAATGAAAACAATAGTAACAAAGCAACAAAAACAATAATAATGAAGCAATGAAAACAATAACGGAAAATTTGGAAAAAATCAACAGTGAACAATAAAAACAGTAATGATATAACAGTGGAATGCAGATGCAAGTGAGGATGCTAGACGTGTTTGTTCAAGAGTTCAACGAATAACTAACTCAGACACCCCAGCAAAAATATGAAGCGGTCACAAAAATTCGAGTAATGGTAAATGGCCTTGGGAGAGAGGGAAAAACCCTAAGATTCAGTGACCTGGTAGCGTGGGTCAGTTGGTTGGTGTGTTAGAAGAGAAAATTCTTTCCTTTGTCCTTGTCACAGGCCTCGCAGTAAGCCTTCAGTTAGAGACCCATATTTCGAAACTTATTGAAAACCGAAGGATCACCATAAACAAAAAGTAGTCATAAAAATTTGAGTAACCATATATGGACTTGGGAGAGGGTGAGGAAAACCCTTAGGATCAGTGACCTGGCAGCGTGGGTCAGTCAGTTGGTGTGTTAGAAGAGAAAATTCCTTCCCTTGTCCGTGTCACGGGCCTCGCAGTATAGTGGTCTTAAAAGCTTACGGCGGTGAGATGCGCGAACTGTCACGTGACATGGAGGGGAATGGTCAGGGAGTGGGTAGCTTAAGGGGAAAGTGAGCTGAATGGTGTTGCCGCCTGCCAGCGTAGCCAACCCAAGAAAGTAATACTAAGTAATATCCGGTCGTTTATCAACAATAGGTTGTGGTAATACGATTTTGCTCTTATTCATATCGTATGGTACCCGCAATTTAATGGAAAGTCAGCTACGATGGAGGAAAGGATTTCCAAAAGAAAAGTAAATATTTCAAAGAAAGGTTTTATTATACACATTCACATCGATACATTTCCATCAATAATATTTCATTCAGATGAATCTGTATCTCCTGATTCTGAATCCGAAGTTATGATAACCTCATTCACAATATCATCCATTATCATCTCGTTTTTTATATATTCAGCTTCAGTTTTTTTTACACGTTCGCATACATTCTGCCACTCTCCTTTCCCGATATCTGCACATTTTTCTTCCACTAATATCTTCACCTCATTTAGTTTAAAACTTGTGTTTCTTGACCCTAACCAATTCTTTAATATACCCTAAATATTTTCGATTGGGTTGAATTCAGGATGATACGGAGGCAGCCTAAGCGTCGAATGTCCATGCTCGGCTAATATTATATCCACAGCAAAAATTTTATGAGCTGGCTTAATTTTCTTAATTTTATCGTACAACTCGAGTTTAGTTTCAGCCGTTGAGTACTGCATTCCCCTTGTATCCAGCCATGCCTTCATTACATCTTTCCTGGAACTGCTGCAGCTTCCTTCTTCATGAACTTGATCACGTTGTGAAGTATCTCCCGTGCCTGGCTGTGAATGACTCTCTTATTCCCTAGCTTGGAGGTTGATGGAGGGGTATCCATGTTGGCAGTAAACGAGTTTAACAAAACTAAGCAATGAAAACGAAATAACGAAAACGAATTAACGAAAAAGGTATAACAAAAACGAAATAACAAAAACGAAATAACAAAAACGAAATAACAATAACGAAATAACAAAAACTATATAATAAAGACTCAAAAACAAAATAATCAAAACAGCGATGAAAAATAACGATAACAAAAATATAAAAGTAAAAAGTATAAAGCACAGAAGTTGGTACAAGAACTTGACCGCGTGAAGCTAACCCAAGCTAACTTCAGGAGAGAGTGAAGGGTTTTTCTCCACGCGAATGCTACCCTCACCCCCGCAGTTGTGACGTTTCACTAATGGACTCGTCCGGACTCATTTTCGACTTCTGCGCAGCCGCCATAAGCTTTTGAAAGACGTATACACATCCACTTAGGGACCCATATTTCAAAACTTATTGAAAACCAAAGGATCTCCAAAAACGAAAAGATCCTGATTTCAGAGAAAATAGTAAAAGTGCCAAGGGATGCATATTTAGTTTTATTTACAAAATTGACTGTACATCAAAAGGCCCTCTCATATGTTATAAAAAATATTTAGATGCTAACAAAATAAAATCATACCGATTATTATATTATTCTCCTTCATTTGCTTACTCATTTTTATTACAAACTGTCGTATAGAATCAGAAATTGTTTTACGCAATAGAAAATTATTTTATGCAATAGAACATATTTTTACATTTATTGGCAGCACTAAATGTATGATCCATTTGAAACTTTTGATTTTTCAGTATGGTATTCCTTTTTGCAAAACTACCAAATAAAGAAAATTCATTTGGCAGAAGCAAAGTTATAAGATGCACATGAACAATTGGACAGACTGATGGACAAATAGATGTATAGAACAAAAACAATTGGTAAAATGCTCCCAGAAAGAAAATAAGTTATAGCTAGCGATAATAAAAAAAACTCAAAAATTTTATCGCTCACTACTATGGATGCTTTGAAAATACAATAAAACATCAGTTATGCAGTTATATGTTTTTCGCAGTTATACATATTTTTTGAATGGTCTGACCAATGCAAAATCAATTCCCGTATATGTTTTTATGTTTTATTCACGTATACGTTTATTTTCATTCTCCTTCTATGATGTATAAATGAGGTTTTACTGTATTATGTTTTGCGTATGTACATGATATGAGGATATCTTATTTCTTCAATTTAGATAAAATAATTCAGTCATCCTTAAAAATACCACAAATAACCTTGAAATCCAACACCCACATGTCCTCTTGTGGTGAACTTCTAGTAGCTACCGAGTAAACTTGGCCAGAACATATTTCAAGAGGAAAAAGAGACATAGGATGAGTTAACTCGTCCACGTCAGAATTTGTGCATCTTTGTTGGATGAGTTAACTCGGCCACGTCAGGGAAGTGGTTAAGGAAGGAATATTTTCTGAGGTTTCTCCCACATCAGCACTGTAAATTTCTTTGAGCATAGTGGATTTGATTTGTCTAGATTATAGTAAATCCCAACACAACTTTTTTATCATTTTGGTCACCCCTCCCTCTCTCACCCTCTCCCTCCCCCCCTCCCTCTCCCACTCCCCCCACCCTCTCTCCCCCCTCCCGTTCTCTCTCCTCTACTCTCTCTTCTCTCCTCCCTCCCCCTCCTCTCTCCCTCCCTCTCTCTCCTTTCTCCCCCTCCCTCTCTCCCTTCCTCCCCTCTGTTCGTTTGCGGCTATATGAAAAGTGAAATAAATAAAATCAACTGATTATTTTTTTCAAATGCATAAAAGTGATACATAAAACCTGTATATGAACATCTCCTTGACAGAAAGGATTTTTTCTTGTAATTTGTGTCTTGATAAGTACATTTTGAACTTGTGAAAAAACAGAAATAAAAAATTATTCTCCATAGACTGTCTTTAGGCTCTTAAATATTTTCAGTTTATATGGCATTCTGCACCTCACATGGGACTCGATGTCTCTTTTGTTTTGTTAAGTCCTTGATCCAATCTTGGAAGTTTGGATAATTGGTTTCAGTAGCAGGGGGATGTTCCCTCATTTCTTTATGTGCTGGCACCTCAGAACTCAGTCAACTTTTCCTTTGTCATTTCTTTTCTAACACTAAAAATGCACATACAAGAATGGTTGGGTTGGGAGTGAGAAGCAGCCATGTCATGGTTATCCAGGAGATAGACTTTGTTTGTGGTTCTCACCACACGATGATTCCAGCTCACTCCTTCAAAACTAATTTCTTTCAGTACTCCCATCTGGTTTTCTGTGTAACAAAGCACACTATTCTTCTAGAAAGACTTTGTTTCATTGTCATCTATTAAGTGTGCACAATTTACCATTCTTAAATATGAAATTAAGATCCAAATATTATTTCTTCTCTCTTCAAGTCTGTCAGAGTGGACTTGCATGGACATCTCTTTGATTTGTTTTGTTTTCCCTTTGTGTATCCTTCCTTAGCAGTTGGTTTATCATCTTTAATTAATTTCTGTGTCAGCCAATATGCATTGCATTGCATTTTGCTTACTATACCCCAATTGATAAATTTCTTTCGAGAAAAGAAGTCAAGAGTTGTTTGAGAAATAGCATTTAATGTCAACCGGATTGAGGGGTCTCTTCTGGAAAGGTAGAGAAAACCAGAGTGCAAGGATAAGGGTGAGAATTATTTGAGACAGAGTAATTTATAAAGTGTCACCCGATGTGTGTGCATTGTTGTCTAAAGAACTCTCCTTATGTGGTGTTATCACTCAAGCCTCTTCCAGTTACTCTTTCAAATTTCCGATAGAGACTCTTTGCTCATCTTCGCACGAATCTTCTGCTTGCGACACAAATGCGATCCATTATTTTCTCTCAGTTTCCTAAAGTCAGCTCCTTCTGAATCAATTAACACTTTTTGAGAGAAAACTGCTGCTTGGGAATGGCAAAGGCAGTGAATGGGGAAGTCCAGGTAGAAAACGATGGAACTGTGGGTTTTAATGATGCACAGCAAATTTTTAGACATTGATACCAAAATGACGCAAGAGCAAAACAACTCAAATCGAGTAGACATAAATCGGGGCCTTAGTGTGATCAAAAGAAAATCAGACTAATATGTTGCAACAAGACTTGAAGGAGCTTGAGCTGTGGTTCAGTAGGAATGAAATTATAATAAATGTAAATAAAATTATGTAGTAGGTGGTCAAGCTCTGAAAGAGGATAAGGAATGTAAATATCTTGGTTTAATTTTGATTAAAGACCTGCATTGGATATCTAAGGTTGAGAATGTAATCACCAAATCTTATTAAGCTTTGTATTTCATTATGAGATTTTTTGAGAAAAGCTCTCCCATCCGTTTTCATAATTCCTTTACCACGAATTCCATTACACTTCTTATCATTTAATTCCAGTGCCCTAGCATACATCATATCGTACCCTCCTAACTTCTTCATTTGTTGTATTTCATCACATTCATCACATGGTAGCATATAGAGACGAAAATATCATGGTTCTAGCTTGGAGAGATAAAAGAATACAGTAAAACTTCGCCGAATGCGGCTTCCCGCAACGCGGATTCAAATTTACGCGGTACTCAAATGCGTAATGAGCTTCACCGACCGCGGGAAGTGATTCAATTTTACGCGATTTCCTTGAATGACCATTTTCAATAAAAGGTTTGCCCCGAAAAGATCATTAGTAAGAAAAAATCATACTACGATTATAGTGTTTTGTTAAGTCTGTCGGCACCTAATAAAAAATCATTCAGCGTTTTTAACTGCTTTTTTATCTTCAACTCCAACCTGGAGATGAGGTTCCTTTTTTCAATTTTTCACGTTAGCACTCAACTACCGTCGTTAAAAAGAAGACACATAAGTAACGCCGATGGATCTCATAGCCCCCAGGAATATTTCCGCTGGAAATATCTTTTCTCCCCGAAGATGCAACGCACACAAAACATGCATACCATTCGGCATACTGCTGTCAAATTTCCTGGTACATATATGGCACATTCGGCAGATAAAGGTTAATAGAAGACATATTGGTAACCCTTTTACTGCCATGCCATATCTGGAGGGTTTAGCCAGAACTGCCATGGCCATTTTTGTAATATCTTAGTAAAATTGTTGTGCACATGTTATTTATTAATATTTTATCCTGATGTTTTCATATGTTGCAGAAATATTTACAATATCGTATATATTGTAAAACTTTTTACAATATCACATATTATTTGAATTACAAATTAGTTATTTTTAGTTAACATTTTAAAAAAATAAAAAATAATTTTTAACATTAACACGTTCAATGCTGACGGACGACGAGTGTCGTCCGCCGGGTGCATGCCAGCGACTGCGGACGACAGTGGTCGTCCGATTTCAGCACCCCTTCCCATGCTAGTGTTGGGGAGACGCCTACCCGAAACACTTTCCTTGCCCTATACAGTCGTTCACTAGGCTCCACAGAGTTAGCACGTGTGCTTAGTTTTGAGATCCGACTCTTCCCCCCCCCCCCCCCTCGAACTTAATGTCGGCGTACCTGTGATAACTTTTTCAGTGGTTTGTAACCAATTTGTGTCATTTATAGGACTTCTTTTATTGAAAAAATTGCAGAAGAGGGAGAAATTTCTTTGGACTTCTACAAAGCCACAGGTGGTATATTGTTAACAATCTAATTTTTAGTAACTGAAATATTTACTAACTATTTATGTTTTCTTCTTAGAATTTTAAATTATCTTTCTCCGTTTTTCAGTGTTTCTACGAAAAATATTTAGGGAAAATTAATCTCTCGTGAGAGGGAGAGAAATGTAAGTTATTATGACTTATGTTATTTTTACTTGTTATTTTTACTTATCTCATTTTAAATGTTATTTCTTGCAAACTTCTATTTATTCTTCTGATTATTTGTTATTTTCTGTTATCTAGCTACACGGTTTCAAGCATCAATTTATTGATTCGTGAACGAGAATCTACTGGGAGGAATAATGTACGTACATTCCATGCCTCTACTTTTATGAAACACCAATATGATAAAAAAATTGTTTCTACATTTGTTTTTTTTTAGTATGGTTCGTACTAGAGGTGCCAGTCGAGGCAAGGTGAAGGCACTCCTCAAAATGATTCTCCCTGGGGAAAAATCTCCTCGACCTCCCACTTCGAAGGATGACCCCCAACCCTCGACTTCCCAAAACATTCCCCAGCTGTCAACTTCCTGGGAAGATTTAACTCCTCTTCCTCCGACCACACAAAAGAAAAGGTGTGAAGGCGACTCTTCGCAGACCCAAAGGCAAAGGAGGGACTCTCCCCCTCGCCACATTTGGTCTGCCAAAGAGTTGACCGAATTATTACTTAGGGAGGAGGAAGAGGAAGAAAATTTTAGTGACTCGTCTGGGGAAACGGAGTGGGGAGACACCACCGAGGAGGACGAGGAAGAGGAGGTGGAGCTTCCCTCAGCTGGTAGGCAAAATATTTCGCCTTCCTCCCCTCCTAGCCCTCCCGTTGTACAAACCAGTTCCCCCTTTGCCTCTGTTTTGACTAGAACCTCGACCCAGACCTACAGTTGGACTTCAAACAGACCGACTAGACCTGCCATCCCCTTCACTCACACCCCGGGCCTAAATGTTCCAGACCCAGGGGAAGAACCTCGATAATTTTTTGACCTTTTACTGACGGACGAAATGAACAATTTGGTGGTGACGGAGACAAATAGGCAGACCGACTTTTTACTTTTAGGTAATAAATTTCCCTAAGCAAGGATTACTAAATGGAAGCAGTTATCAGAGGAAGAATTTTTAACTTTCCTCGGGATTCTATTTCATATGGGCACATGCCCATTGAGTAGGATCTCCGATTATTGGAGCACTGACTTCATATTTAATTTTCCTTGTTTTCGGAAATGTATGAGCCGCGACAGGTTCTCCGGGATTTTGCAGGTTTTGCATTTCGCAAAAAATCCAGAACCCGGGAAGCCACAACCTACGGACAGATTATACAAAATAAGACCAATGATTGACATTTTTCACCGAACAATGGACGCAATAGTGAGACCGACCCAAAGGCTATGCATCGACGAATCCATGGTTCTCTGGAGGGGCCGTCTTATCTTTCGTATTTATATGAAAGGTAAACGGCACCGGTATGGGATTAAACTTTACATGCTCACCGAACCTTCCGGTTTGGTTCTAAGATTTATTGTGTATGCTGGGTCCTCTGATGTTGATGTAGGTGGGCCGGGACATGTCGACAATGTTGTATGGAAGTTGATGGAAGGCAAATTAGATGCCGGACATTCACTTTTCATGGATAATTATTACAACAGTGTTGACTTGGCCCACCATCTACTAGAGCGGAGGACCTATTGTACAGGATCTCTTCAATCTAACCGGAAGGGGAATCCTCCCGAGGTAATATCTAAAAAACTAAGACGAGGTGAAGCTGTGGATGTCTTTAGTTCCTGTGGAGTCTGCGTGATGAAATGGAAAGATAAACGGGACGTTCTGATGATCAGTTCCGAATTCGGAAGCAATATGGTCGATGTCCGTCGCCGGCGAGGAAGTAGTGTCACCTCCAAACCGGAGGCCGTTGCTCGTTATAACGAGTCAATGGCTGGCATCGATCATTGTGATCAAATGAAGTCTTATTACCTGATAGAGCGTAAGACTCTGAAATGGAACAAAAAACTGGGGATCCATATACTTCACCTCGTATTGGTTAATAGTTATTTCCTTTACCGAAACACCCATCCCAAAATTCCTTTATATGATTTCCGAATTTCCATCATAAAATCCCTCCTCCGCCCAGCCTATACTGAACCCGTCCCACGTCCTTCTGCCGGCCGGCCCTCTAGGACCCCTGGATTGTCGAAGCATTATCCTGACGCATACGAGATGGATGACAAACGAAAATGCATCCCACAGAGAAAATGTATATATTGTAAAGCCCAAGGGTTCAGGAAGGATACGAAATTCTTTTGCCCTGCCCGCGAGGGATGTCCACCCCTCTGTTTTAAACCATGCTTTGTGGATTTCCACAAAAGCATCATCTGCTTCGGAGATGTGTAATATAGTGTATATGAAAATTTGTAAATATGTAAAAATGTAAATGTAGAAATATGTAAATGTGTAAAATAACATCATATTACTTTGTAGTTGGTATGACAAAAATATATATGATAACGTAAATATATAATAATAATGTTAATAAATGTAAAAAATTTAAACAAAATGTAAATACTGTTTATATAATATAAATACAAATTTATTTATAATACTGTGTAAAAATTATTTATATACTTAAATTTGTAACAAAATCCGAAAAGCAGTTCAAAAGTTTTTACAGTAAATCACCTGTGCTTTATTTATAGTAAAATTTTACTTATAAATAATTAACGTGAAAATCTATTTTTAGGATTTATTATGTAAAAAAAGTAAGGAAAGCAAAACTGAAAAATATGTTCACGCTTCTATAGTATTATTTTGAAAGTAATTGTAAAAAAATAATATCATTTTCATTTAGAATTTTCAGTTCGTATTTCAGCATAAAACCATGTTTCAAATCTTAGAAAAGAATATATCATACAAATCATTTGTCGCTAAAAACGATGATGATGATAAATTGCAAAATCTGATATGTCTACAAAAATCAACGTAAGCAGGAGAAGGTATGCAATACAGCAAAACACCCGGGCGCCACTTACCGCTGACTGAGGACGATAATTGTCGTTCAAATTTAAAATATTGATTACACTCGTTATTTTTTTTTCAAATTTTTCCCTAATCAATTTCTATTCCTGAACCTCAATATAAACGGAAAACCGGAAAATTGGTTTCAGTCACCGGCGAAAAATTAAAAAATCGTTATAGCGTTGAACGTGTTAAGGATGATTACTACATCTAATACTAACAATAATACTAATGCCTCTGGTTTCTTAAAGCATTGCTATACAACAAAGGTGGGGAAATTTAATAAAAGCACAGGGTTTTGTGAATGTCTTCCAAAAATTGCAAGAGAAAGCCAACCCAAAAGTAACCAAGGAAAATTCTCGTCAAGTTGATAAAAAAAACCAATTTGTTGTGTGACAAATGCAATCAATTTGTATGCAAATATACCCATATCTGAAGATAGTGAGTACAAATATGTATTCATTTTTTAAAAAGATTTTTCAATTTTTTATATTAAATTTATAATTTTTAATGGTAATATATAATGCGTGTTTTTTTCATTGTGTAATCATAATTTATTTATAATAATAATAATAATAACTGCAATAGAAAATGTTTTATTAATAGAAATAAGTTTTGTGAGCTGGAGTAAAAATGACCCCAGGGAGGCGAAACAACATTTTTCTGAGGGCAGGTGGCAAGGGTTAACATGTAAAAGAATGCAAAACATTTGCTTTTTAAAATTACTTATAACTGTAGTAGAAATTTGAGACTTGAACCAAAGTATGTACAAAAAATGTTTTGTTCAATATAATTTCAAAAATACAGTAAGTTCACGATTTACGTCGGAGATGTGTGCCAGGAATGTGAGACATAAATCGAAACGACTTAAATCGAAACTGGATTTTCATGACCACTTTAATTCATGTATACACCAAGGCGATAAGTTCTAAGTACGTGTTTTTCGCTTTAATAAAAAAAAACAACTGAAAGGCCTTTTCCGATGAGATTAATATAAGGTAAGGTTAAAAATTATGATTATCAGTGATATGGCATGAATTTACAACCTTACATTACATTTTTCTGCATTAAATGTTGGTCTACCTGGACACTAGTGATGGTCGGACGGGCATTTACCTTACATATTTAACATCCGATTCTGTCATAGTCATCGCTATTACTTATTTATTTGCCTAATTTTTTCGGAAAGTTAGTTTTGGAATTAACTATCACCTATGCACAACAGAATCCACTATCGTAAAATACATCCCATGATTATGTTTTTATGATTGTATGCAAAACAAATGAAGTTCTACCATGATCCTGAAAGGGGTCAGCACATCATGACAAAATGAATGGTGGTACCATTTAAACATGAGGCTTTAATATTAACCAATCTTTCCACAAGCAAAAGATATGACAAAAAGGCCATATGTAAATTATCAGCTGCGAATAATACTAAAAGGACTGTAGTAATATTCGTTAACGTAATAACTAGAGGCAAAACGCTCTTTTGATGACAGGAAAATATTTTGGCAAGAACAAATTGTGATATCACCATGGATTAACATTTTATTTGCTCTTAAACTTATAACATTCGTAAAAAAGGAATTTCGATCTTCTCACATTTTCATTCTTGGGTGTCCAAATCTCTGTACCGGTACCTTTTTATAGGAAAAACACTTGATTAAATATTTTATTAAATTTTCATTATGTGCAAAATTAAAATTTCAAACTTGAAAAAATTAATTATGAGCATACCTGAATTCACAAAAAGTTGCTAAGATCTAGATGAGTAGCAATAGTGTCAATGAGTAATTTAATCAGGACCTCTTGTATTTTCGCGGGAAGAAGATTGGCGACTCTCTGTGTTGATCTCCTCGGTATCTTTGTTTTGCTGTGTCGCGAAAAAAGAATGAAGGGTCGACCGCACAAACTTCTTTTTTTTTCACGCAGTAGAGTTCTTTAAAGCAGCTCATTGCATCTTCTATCAATTTGGCACATTTGCTGCTTCGCTCCACATTCGAATCATCCTCAGTCAAGATGTTTACTCCTGCTTCAATTAGGCTTAAAGCATCAGACATTCTTCTTGCAGTCAACTCTCTCTCAGGTGGTCTCTCAAGCACAACTGTCTCCTCTTCCTGTCCAGTCGTCATTTGTTGGTGAGGCTCCAACAAGTCTTCAGTCATTAATTCTTCTCCATTTACATTTAGCAACTTCGCGATGTCATCCACTTCGTCGAATTCTGCTTCCCTCGCCAGTTCCACAATTTGTTGTCGGATTTCTGTTTCAGGTACAACTGGGAGCCCTTGGAAGTTTATGCACTCAGGCCAAATATTTTTCCAACAACCATTCAATGTCGACTGCGTCACCTCATCCATGAAGCACCAATGTTGTCCATGGCTCCGCTGATGTTATACCCTTTCCAAAATTCACAAACTGAGGGCTTACCCTCACCATCAGTTTCTTTTATAAGCTGTTTCATCATGCAATGAACGTAATATGCTTTCATCGCAGTGACGCCCTGGTCCATAGGTTGTATCAACGAAGCCGTATTTGGTGAAAGAAAGACCATTTGAATGTTGTCGGGGAAATCTTCAATATTCACTGAATGATCGAGGACATTATCTAAAATCAGTAGTTTTGTTCATAAGGCCATTTTCTGTGTAATATTTTTTCACAAACGGTGAAAATATGATTTTATCCATTCCTGAGAAAGTGTCGCCATCATCCAAGCTTTGGTGCTTGACATCCATACCATTCTTTTATCATCGCTTCAGAGCCCTGGAATTTTCTGCGTGGTATATTAGTAAGCGTTGATGCACTTCTTTTAGTTTTATCAGCAATATTTAAGGATAGCTTGCAATTTAATTGATTTAAAAAATCGACCGTAATCATGTCGGAACACAAAACTAAGCAATGGGAAGGACTCAGAACTCCCTTGACCAAACAAGCGAATCTAGCAATGAGAAAAAGCACACTGATTTAATTCATGCCTAAACAAGATTTTTTGCTATGTTTATGGCACAATGACAGAAGAAATGCCCACATAGTATTTCTTTTATGATGATGGATCCTCTTCCCTGTGGCGTGAGAGGGTGGGGAGCGCATTGGTTGTTTGTTGGCTCAAATATCACCCCCTCCCTCTCTAGCTCCTACTCCGCCTATGCTGGCTCCACTATAAACTATGTAGCTTGCAGAAACAAAACCATTGATGCATCCGGCAACAGTTCCAAACAAAAACAGCCACCTCGCTCGTAAATATAAATACGCCTCGGGAAAATGTTTTCCAAAGGAGGCGAATAAGAATAATCGTCTAACAGGACTAAACGATGTTTAATCAAAGAACGAAAGTAGATTATGACTTTCATGCTACTGAAGAGGCAAACCAGGCAACTACGATGTATTATTTGCGTTCAGTGCATTTAAAAAAATTTAATTAAAAAATACGGGAATTCGAAAAAAACTCTGACTGCACTTGCCGGTGACGTTATATCGATGTAAATCGGGACAATGTAAATTGAGGACTTACTGTATTCCATTACATTATGCAATACAGAATCAACTTAATGTAGTCAGTCTCAGTGACATATCAGACAGAACATGGAAGGGGATTTTTTAAATTGCTTGCTCGGTTGGGTAGTAACACTGCTCGTACTCATACCACTTGATGTTTGGAAGTCTCACGTACCCATTTGACATATTATCGCCTCGAGGGAGATGAATTTTTTGAGCGAATCGTCACCACAGATGAAACTTGGGTACATCATTATGAACTGGAGAGTAAAGCTCAGAGTATAGTTTGGAAACACCCCTTATCACCCATGGTTAAGACATTCAAAAGTCAACCATCATCCGGTAAGATTATGCTTACACTTTTTTGGGATTTCCATATGTTTGGCCTAATGAAAGAAGCACTAAGAGGAATAAGATTTTCATCCGATGAAGAACTCATTGGCACGGTTAAAAGACCTAAGTTTATAAAGAGTATATCTATTTATTCATTTACTTAACCAGCATGCTTTTTTAATAATAATAATTTTAAAATTTGTGCCAAATTAAAATGCTAGTATGTATAGTATGCTTGGGTTTCCATTACATTCCCCACATTACATTTGTCTGGAACATTGTACATAGACGTAGGTATATTTACTTCAGGAACATCATACTTTTTCGAAGTTTGAATATTGTTCGTTTTTCCACCTCTTGAGCTATGGCTATTTTAAAATTCATGTGACAACTTCATCAGATTCCTCTGTTAACCTGGGATTTGGAAGAATCTTTTTTCTCAACATGATCAGCATCCTTTTTGTCACCCATTCTTAAAATAATGGATGGGTAAAAACTCGCTAAGATATGGAGGTAGGTACAAAGAATACGCTGACACAATGATAGCTTCAATTCAATGAATAATGAGGAGTTAAGATGCCGACTGAACTCGATCTATTCTTGCCTCAGATGCTTTTCAAGTAAATGGTAACATGTACACCTAATGTGTCTACAATGTAACAAGTATCTTGTATCACTTAACACTAGGGGTACCAGGGTCAGCCGCCTACCTGAAAGTACCAGCTACCGTCAATTGACGGGTGGAGGAATTTCTCGCTTTTGAGGCCTATTTTTAATATAAATGTGTTGATTTTCAATAAATATGATGTATTTTTATGATTTTTATCCAGTTTAGTCGTCTTTCCACATTAGAGTATTTTTTTACAAAGAAGTTACAATGCAAGAAAAACGGAGAGTTTACAGTAAAAGAAACAAATTTATTTTTCTTGTGGCAAAGAACACAAGATACCCATCCACAATGATAAAATTACAATGTTCTTGCTTGTATCACATGTACTGAGATAATATTTGCTTAGATAACATCCAAATACGCAAATAAAACACAAAAAACAACTTTGTTTTTTGAATTTGTGGTTACACGTAAAGTTTTGGAATAACTTTTTTCACAAAAAGAGGTGCATAAAACACTTGCAAACATATGAATAGTGATCAAAAGAAGAATTTGTGATGTCACAGAAGAAGATATTACAGCTTTTGTCCTTTCATTACAGGTAAGTAGAGGATGGACCCTAGGCAGGTAAGTTTACGCATTTCTTGCAAACCGTACTGCAGCATTGCCCGCACATTAATTTTTTGCACTTTTCGCACAAATCTTTTGTTCTGTTTTTGTTGCGGAGACCAATCTGGCATTGCTTGCGGGAGCCGAGTATGGAAGCTGGGACGGCCTCATCCACCTCCACTGGTGTTAATGCCTTTTGCCTGGTGCTCTTGTACGGGCCAGCCAACTCTCTGGCTACACTGTTTATGTACGAGCGTCGTGGTATCTTGGCACCAGTAACCATTTATCATTGCTAAATCAAGTATGTTGAAAAAGACATGAATGGGCCACTGTCTGGTCATAGCTCGGACACTATTTCTGAGACATTTGGTAAATTACGTCGACACCACATTTTGTGTAGTTGTAAAATGTGATAGTATCAGGTGTCTTCTTTTTTTGGGCTTCATCAATTAGAACGCCACCCCCTCGACGATTCGCAGCTTCATTCACTGCAGAAGCCTGATCAACCGCAAGCACAACAATATAGAATAAGTTCAAGGCACTATAATAAAATATAAATGAGTCACAGTCTTTCTTATTTAGCTTTACATAACTTAAATGTCAGATTCAACCTCCTCTCCGGCACCCCTTGCTGCATGAACTCTCGGATCATCTGGATCACTTTCCCCTGAGTCTCTTTCTTCGCTACTAGATCGGCGAGGTCGAAATTCCTATCCGAGTGACTTCGCGATTCCGATTCAGAACCGTGTTCACTCTCTGAACGCGCGGAAGAAATGTCCCTCAGAGCTTCGATGATCTCCTTCTCAGTGACAACTTGTACGCGAGGCATGTTGTCACTAGCCCGTCCAAAACGTAACTGAACACTGCAGGGTTGGCGCGCAACCGACAGCACCCGCACTATGGTGGAATGCCTGTTTGAATTTGCTCACGACGCCCTCCCCTTCACCTGATGCGGTGTTATCTGCCGCACACACGGAACAGTGCAGGCGCTCAAGGTCACGTTCTCATCCTCCCACCCGGAAGAGTTCCCATCAGGGAGCAGAACTACAAACTACACGTTCACATGAGCACTATTCCAACTGAGGTTTTTTGTCGCACATATCAAATAAAATCATTTTCAAAAACGCATTTATTACTCTTAATAACGCGAGATACGTCATTTTTATAGTCAAATACGGTTTTTTAATACCAAAATACGTTATGGTACATTGTCATGCGGTGAATAATGTTCAAAAGTCCAAATTCCTCCATAAAAAGGCAAAAAGGGTAGAAAAATAGTCTACCCGTCAATTGACAGGTCGTGGTACTACTAGGTAAAACATCCTATTATGAGGAATCTAAAGCGGAGAAAAAATTACAACAATGCCCAAGAAGAACATTAGCCTAAAATATTAAAAGTCAGAAAATTTAAGGAAATCTACGATCAATCGTACAAGAGCTGCAGTGCTGCGAAAACTGAAAACCGTCAATTGACAGCGTCCGGTACTCCTTGTGTTAACAGACGTACGGAATGTACGGTGATTTTTTTTAAACAAAATTTTCTGATCTTTTAAAATCACTAGTACTCGAATATAACATGGGGACTACATTTAAAATTTCATATTTTGGAAAAAAAACATCGCATTATATTCGGGACAATACATTAATTTAAATTATAACAAATTACAAATTAACTAAAAATTTAATTACAAACTGTTGGAGCCAAGGGGCAGAATTTGAATAGAAAGGGTTAAAACATGATTGCGCCAAACTTGAACATCTTTTCAATAGCATTCATACTTGGTTCAAAGAGAAAATAGTGTAAATAGTATTTCTATATCTAGATGTGCTGTTTATGCTCTGCTAGTGTGATTTACGTATGAGGTTTTGAAGTTTTCACTCAAGAGCGTTCATAAGTATTTCCATCATTAAGTACGCTGTTCCTGAATAGCATCTGTTAAAGCGAATGCTGTTTTGAAAAGAACGAGTTAATATATCTGCCTCTAGGGACACTGTTCCTACTCTGCCGCCATTTTCAAAATCTTCGGCCAAAAGAGTTCAGATTTTTTTTGCAAAGCTAAGTCAAAAAACATTTAAAACTGTTAGGAATTGCAGGCTAAATTGTTTTAAAAAAACTGGAAATTCTAACGTAAAATGACAGAAATAGCTGGAAAACTTAAAATGAAATAACGTAAATACAGGGTTTACTTACATTGGAATCAGGAAAATTAATGTGACCCATATAAAATGTTGTCAATAGTGGGAAAACATACATTCCAATAACATAAATATGGGGTTTTACTGTGTCTGTGTATACAGAGCAATCTCTAAGACCCATGGGGCCCCCTATTTATACAAATCAAATTTCTCATTTAATTACAATTTTATTATTGTTTTCAAGTTTATGTTAGTTTTTCTCCTATAATACAGTAGGTGAAATATATTTTTAAAACCATTATATATTACATATTTATTTTTCTATATTTAGTAATTGGAAATTAATGAGGGGTATATATATATATAAACAGTATGCGAGTAAACGAGCACTTATCTCCTCTTCTCGAGACAATTTCTCAAATACAATTTCTATTATAGCTCCTCATAGACGAGGGGCCCTGGGCGACTGCCCACCCAGCCCCCACCTTCAGACGGCTCTGTGTGTACATATATATATATATATATATATATATATATATATATATATATATATATATATATATAACAACTTACGGAAAAGGAAAGGTAAAATAGATATATGGATGTCAACAAGGTGTTGGGATGAGGAAACCCAGTGAGCACTCACAGCTACTCTCTCTGTAGCTGGAGAAAGAGTAGTTCCGAAAGCTTTACGTTTGTGATGTTTCTGTGTTTTTGTGTTATTTTACGTGTGTCGCTTCGACATCCCCGGGGCCTCGCCAACCTGAAGTCGTCTGATTGGTGAGTGCTCACTGGGTTTCCTCATCCCAACACCTTGTTGACATCCATATATATATATATACATATATATATATATATATATATATATATATATATATATATATATATATATATATACATATATATATATATATATATATATACTGGTAGAAGGTGCTTGCATACTGCAAGCATTTCATCTCACCTTGAAAAAACATTGAGAATTCGGAAATATATTTCATCATGGGAAAAATTTCTTTAATTTAAAAGATTTCTCCTCGGGACCGATTTTCGTGTTTTCCTTATGGAACAATAATGGAGTAAAACAATCGTTATTTTTTGAAATTTTACTAATATTATACCTTTTACACATTGGGTTAATAATGCCACACATTTCTGCAAAATTTTATATTTGTTGGAGATTTACAAATTAAATAACATTGATCTAAATGTTTAAATTTAAAAAATTTTTAACGACCGCTATAGGAATTTCATGGATAAATTGAAATGTTTATTCGTTTACATTAACCATACTCTAAATAACTTAAATATTTCAGCCCTCTAACTCGCCCCGTAGTATCTAAACATTTACCTATTTGTTTGAATTTAAAAATTTTTAACTGCCAAACAAATTAAAATATCAAAATTTCTATAATCCCGATTTTGTTTTTTTACAATTCCTACCTCTAAAAAAAATTTCAGCTTCGTAGCACATTCGGGAAATACATAAACCTTGAAAATTTGTTTAAACAATTGCGAATTTTTAGCTGTCGCATTGTTGCACTTTTTCAAGATTTTCGTTTTTTCTAGTTGGTTTTGCACAAAATCCTACGTAAGAAAAAAATTTCGAATCTCCAGCTCATCTGGAAGTGCGTAAACATTAGTATCCTCCTGTTATATGTTATCATTATATATCGACGACTCTTACAGAGGAGGATATAACATACTAGTAGAAGGTGCTTGCATACTGCAAGCATTTCATCTCACATTAAAAGAACATTCATTTTTCAGACAGAAATTTCAATATTACAAATACTCTTTTAATTCTAAAGATTTCATTTCTGCAGCGATTTTCGTTTTTCCCACATGTAAGAATAATAGTTTAAAACAATCTCCAAATGTCGCAATTTTAAAAATTTTACACTTTCTTCATTATAAGGTTCTAATGCTACACATTTTAACCAAATTTTAAAGTTCTAGCACTTCTAGAAATAAAATAATATTTTTCTAATTGTTTAAATTTAAATAATTCTTAACGGCCGCCGCAATACATATATGGTAAAATTGAAATGTTTATTTGTGCAAATTTACTATATTGTAAATAATTTGAAAATTTCAGCTTCCTAGCTCATCCCATAGTACCTAAACAGCTATCTATTTGTTTAAACTTTAAGAATTTTTAACTGCCAAACAAATTAAAATATCAAAATTTGTATAATCCCTATTTCGTTTTTTTTTAAGAATTCTACTTATTAAAAAAATTTCAACTCCGTGGCACATTCGGAAATATCATCATCATCATGCTTCTGTCTGAAGACAGGTTTTAACTGAATCGCTGCCTCCATTTCTCTCTCTCCCTAGAAGCCTCTTTTATACCTCTATAAGTATTATATCCCTGCTTTATATTATCTAATATTCCTATTCTTTTTCTCCCTCTTCCTCTTCTCCCACTAATTTTTCCTTCTAAGATCGTCCTTTGTAAACACTGTCTTCTCAATATGTGCCTATCCAATTTGCTTTTCTTATCCTGATTGTTTTTATTAGCGTCCTTTCTTCTCCTACCATTTCTAATACTTCTTCGTTTCTCTTCCTCTCTGTCCATTTCACTTCCATCATTCTTCTCCATACCCACATCTCAAAACTTTCTAAATATTTTTCCTCCTTTCTCCTTACCGTCCACGTCTCTGCACCATAAAGAGCTATGCTGCATATGTAGCATTTTGCTAATTTCTTCCTTGTTTCTAAATTCATTTTCTTGCTTGTGAGAAGCTCCTTCTTCTCATTAAATGCTGCTTTTGCCATTGAAATCCTACCTCTGATGTCCTGTGTACTACTTCCATCCTGTGCTAAAATACTGCCGAAATATTTGAAAATTGTTCCAATTTTTGGCCATTTACCATTATATATAATTCTTTATGTTCCTTTGAAACCACCATGACTTTCGTTTTTTCTGTATTGATCTTCATTCCATATTGTTGGCCAACCTCAACTAGTCTGTCTGTCATCCTCTGAAGCTCTTTCTCGCCTTCTGCTATTAAGCCCTGATCAGCGTATTTAATGGTGGTAATACATTCACCTCCTATCTTAAATCCTTTCTCTTCCATCAACGCTTCTTCTGTTATTGTTTCTGCATAAATATTAAATATCGCTGGTGAAATAGGACACCCCGGCCTCACTCCCCTCCCTATTGAAGTACTTTCTGTTTCTTCTCCTTCAACCCTGACTCTAATCTTTTGATCAAAGTAAAGGTTTTTAAGCAGTCTTTTATATTTCCAATCTATTCCTATTTTGTTTAAAATACCCAGCATTTTATCCCATTTCACTCGGTCAAAAGCTTTCTCCCAATCTACAAAACAAAAATACATATCTTTATTGACGTCTAGCGCTCTTTCTATCATCATCCTCATACATCCTATAGCATCTCTAGTCCCCCTCCCTCTTCTAAAACCAAACTGATTATCTTGCAGCTCCTTTTCTATTTTACATTCAATTCTTTTGGTTATTATTCTGGTTAGAACTTTAGTTGTATGAGAAATTAAACTAATAGTGCTGTAGTCCTTACAAAATTTTGCATTGTTCTTTTTCTCCAGTGGTACCATCACAACATCTAAAAAATCTTCAGTCCATATGCCAGTATCATATACTTGGTTAAAAAATTTTGTGAGTTGCTTAACTGCTTTAGACCCCAAAACCTTAAGAACGTCCACGGGTATATCATCACTCCCAACAGCCTTCCTTCTTTTCATGTCATCAATTGCTCTTTTAACTTCAGACTCGAGAATACTTGGTCCTAGCTGATCTTCTTCCACATCTTCTTTTTCATTTAATTCAATATTTCTTGGCTTTCCTTCTTTGTCATACAGAACCTCAATGTATTCTTTCCAGACATTCTTTACATTGTCTGGCTCCGATACTATTTTACCACTTTTGTTCATGATTCCTTTACGTCCCATCTTTCTTGCTTTTTTCTTGAATAGTTCCCTTGCTTTGCTATACATGAGGTCTGTTCTACAAATCCTTTCACATTCGACAATCTCCTCGCATTTCTCATTTATCCACTGTTCTCTGGCTTTATCTGTTCCCCTTCTTAAAGCATTATTTAACTCCTTGTACTTTCTTTGGCCTTCTTCAGTGTTTATGTTCTTCCACTTTCTCCGCTCTTCCATTTTTTGCAGCATGGCTGCTGTGATCCAGGGTTTTTTGATTCTTTCACCCGTTACCTTTCCTACATTCTTTTCCATTACATCTTTAATGTTGCTATGGATGTATCTCCACTCCTCATCTACATTCTTCCTATTTTCTTCAGCTCTCTCCCCCAACCTTTCCTCCAGCTCTATCATGATAGCCTCCTTGTTTTTAAGGTGTTCCTCTAAGTTCCATTTCTTGTTAACTCTTATGTTTCTCTTAATGCTCTTCAGTCTACATTGTGTATTTGCCACCAAAAGGTTGTGGTCGGAATCGATATCTGCCCCTGGTAATGTTTTCACATTTTTAATGCTATTTCTAAATCTTTCATTGACTAGTATGTAATCTATCTGGTATCGTCTCTGGTCTCCTGGGCTTCTCCATGTGTAAAGTCTCCGCTGGTGATGCTTAAACCATGTATTAGTTACAATCAATCTATTTCTATGGCAGAATTCCACAAGTTTATCCCCTCTTTCATTTCTCTTCCCTAGTCCATATTTTCCCACTATGTTATCTTCCTGTCCCTCTCCGACTACACTGTTCCAATCTCCCATTACTATGGTGGTGATCCTTCCTTTTCCCTCCTCCTCCAATATCTCCATAATCTGTTCATACATTTCATCTACTTCGTCGTCGGCAGCATTAGTCGTTGGCATATACACTTGAATTATAAGCATTTCCACTGGCTCCATCTGAAGTTTTACGGCTATTAATCTATCATTAACTGTCACTACCTTGCTAATTCTTTCAGCTATCTCTTTTCTCATTATAATCCCCACTCCCCTTTCCTTTTTCTCCCTTGCCGAGTAAATAATCTTAAATTCGTCTGAATTTATCTCGCCTTCTCCTTCCCACCGAACTTCACTAAGACCTACTATACCTACATTATTCCTTCTCATTTCTCTTTTTAAGTTCTCTAGTTTACCCCTTGAATTCATAGTCCTAACATTCCATGTGCCTATTTTTAATTTCTCACTACTTGCTTTCTTATTAATGTTACATTTCCTCTGTGCATCCCCTAGGGTAGTCCCCACCTGGAGATCCGATTGGGGGACTATTTTACCTCCGGAATATTTTACCCCAGAAAGATCCATAGAGGTATTTTCAGCTTTTCAGCCTATCATGGGAAATATAATGAGGTAGTTTCCCCTTGCTTTCCTCATCGCAGTTTCACAGAGTGATTACCCATCTGTAGCTTTTCAGATCCACATGATCACCACCTACAGAGGTACTGTGCAAGCTGCTGCCCTTGCACAGGGGGATGTAAAACCCCCAAGACTGCTTCTTAGTCTGACTCTTCCCCTCAGACCTTTCCGGCTTGGATGGTCCTACCAGGAGAATTATCTCCCGCTAGCATAGCTCTTTGGTTCGTAAAAGTACACAAACCCTCCCACCTCTGTAAGGTTATGCAGTCCTTAGGGAGGGTCGGAAATATATAAACCTTGAAAATTTGTTTAAACAATTGCGAATTTTTAGCGGCCGCATTGTTGCACTTTTTCAAGATTTTCGTTTTTTCTAGTCGGTTTTGTCCAAAATCCTACCTAAGAAAAAAATTTCGAATCTCCAGCTCATCTGGAAGTGCGTAAACATTAGTATCCTCCTGTTATATGTTATCATTATATATCGACGACTCTTACAGAGGAGGATATAACATACTAGTAGAAGGTGCTTGCATACTGCAAGCATTTCATCTTACCTTGAAAAAACATTAATTTTTTAGAGATATATTTCATCATGGGAAATATTTCTTAAATTCAAAAGATTTCTCCTAGGGACCATATTTCTTTTTTTCCTTATGGAACAATAATGGAGTAAATCAATTGATAATTTTTGCAATTTTATGAATATTATACGTTTTTCACATTGGGTTAATAATGCCACACATTTATGCCAAATTTTAAATTTGTAGCACATATAGAAGTGAAATAAAATTTATCTAATTGTTTAAATTAAAATAATTTTTAACGGCCGCAATAAGAATTTCATAGATACAATGAAATGTTTATTCGTTTAAATAGACTAAACTCTAAATAACTTGAAAATTTCAGCTCTCTAACTCGCCCCGTAGTATCTAAAAATTTATCTATTTGTTTAAACTTGAAGAATTTTTTACTGCCAAACAAATTAAAATATCAAAATTTCTATAATCCCAGTTTCGTTATTTTATTAACACTACCTCTAAAAAAATTTCAGCTCCGTAGCTCATTCGGTAATACATAAACCTCAAAAATATGTTTAAACAATTTCGAATTATTAGTGGTGGAATTTTTTAACTTTTTCAAAATTTTATTTTTTTAATGTATTATTTTCTACAAAATGATTTCAAAAACTCGAACCTACAGCATATAGTTTCCAAGATAAAATTTTTTAAACTTTAAAGTACAAATGAGGATAAAACAACCCCAAAAAATTAACAAATTTAAAATTTTCCATTTTTATAGTTGGTTATGAGAAAAATTCTATAGACTTGTAAAATTTCAGCTTCCTAAACCTATTAGATTGGTCTATACACTGGGATAACTTTTTCCCATGCTAACTTATGGGAGAAATTCCAGGGTCTCGGGAGTCGAACCCAAGCCACTGTAAGTAAAAGTGACAATAATTCCTAAATGATATTGCGGCCATCTAGCTACACTGAAAATTTCATTTTTCTAGCTTACGGGAAAGTGCCCAAAATTAATTTACAAAAATGGCGCAATGCTTATCTTATGGGGAAAAACGCAACTTTCGGAATTTCTGGAGTCAAACTCATGTCACTTAGGTGAGAAGTCTCATTTTATCTGAGGGTTTCTCTCTAGCTCTTGTAGTTTGGGCTGGACATTAGTATCCTCCTGTTATCATATGTTATATCCTCCTCTGTAAAGGTCATCGATATATAATGATAACATATAACAGGAGGATACTAATGTTTAGGCACTTCCAGATAAGCTGGAGATTCGAAATTTTTTTCTTAGGTAGGATTTTGTGCAAAACCGACTAGAAAAAACGAAAATCTTGAAAAAGTGCAACAATGCGGCCGCTAAAAATTCGCAATTGTTTAAACAAATTTTCAAGGTTTATATATTTCCGAATGTGCCACGGAGTTGAAATTTTTTTAATAAGTAGAATTCTTAAAAAAAACGAAATAGGGATTATACAAATTTTGATATTTTAATTTGTTTGGCAGTTAAAAATTCTTAAAGTTTAAACAAATAGATAGCTGTTTAGGTACTATGGGATGAGCTAGGAAGCTGAAATTTTCAAATTATTTACAATATAGTAAATTTGCACAAATAAACATTTCAATTTTACCATATATGTATTGCGGCGGCCGTTAAGAATTATTTAAATTTAAACAATTAGAAAAATATTATTTTATTTCTAGAAGTGCTAGAACTTTAAAATTTGGTTAAAATGTGTAGCATTAGAACCTTATAATGAAGAAAGTGTAAATTTTTTAAAATTGCGACATTTGGAGATTGTTTTAAACTATTATTCTGACATGTGGGAAAAACGAAAATCGCTGCAGAAATGAAATCTTTAGAATTAAAAGAGTATTTGTAATATTGAAATTTCTGTCTGAAAAATGAATGTTCTTTTAATGTGAGATGAAATGCTTGCAGTATGCAAGCACCAACTACTAGTATGTTATATCCTCCTCTGTAAGAGTCGTCGATATATAATGATAACATATAACAGGAGGATACTAATGTTTACGCACTTCCAGATGTGCTGGAGATTCGAAATTTTTTTCATAGGTAGGATTTTGTACAAAACCGACTAGAAAAAACGAAAATCTTGAAAAAGTGCAACAATGCGGCCGCTAAAAATTCGCAATTGTTTAAACAAATTTTCATGGTTTATGTATTTCCGCATGTGCTACGAAGTTGAAATTTTTTTTATAAGTAGAATTCTTAAAAAAACGAAATATGGATTATACAAATTTTGATATTTCAATTTGTTTGGCAGTTAAAAATTCTTAAAGTTTAAACAAATAGATAACTCTTTAGACATTACGGAATGAGCTATGGAGCTGAAATTTTCAAGTTATGTACAAAGTAGTAAACTAGCTCAAAAAAACATTTCAATTTTACCATAGATGAATTTCGGCGGCCGTTAAAAATTATTTAAATTTAAACAATTAGAAATTATTATTTGACTTCTAGATGTGCTACAACTTTAAAATTTTACTAAATTGTGTAGCATTAGTACCCCATAATGGAGAAAGTGTAAAAATTTTAAAATTGCAACATTTGGGGATTGTTTTAAAATATTACTTTTACATGTGGGAAAAAACGAAAATCGCTGCGGAGGTGAAATATTTAGATTTAAAAATATATGTGTAATGATGAAAGATGAATAATGAATGTTTTTTTATGTTGAGATGAAATGCTTGCAGTATGCAAGCACCAACTACTAGTATGTTATATCCTCCTCCTCTGTAAGAGTCGTCGATATATAATGATAACAGGAGGATACTAATGTTTAGGCACTTCCAGATAAGCTGGAGATTCGAAATTTTTTTCATAGGTAGAATTTTGTGCAAAACCGACTAGAAAAAGCGAAAATCTTTAAAAAGTGCTACAATGCGGCCGCTAAAAATTCGCAATTGTTTAAACAAATTTTCATGGTTTATGTATTTTCGCATGTGCTACAGAGTTGAAATTTTTTTTATATGTAGAATTCCTAAAATAACGAAATAGGGATTATACAAATTTCGATATTTTAATTTGTTTGGCAGTTAAAAATTCATAAAGTTTAAACAAATAGATAACTGTTTAGGTACTACGGGATGAGCTAGGAAGCTGAAATTTTCACATTTTTTACAAATTTGTGTATTTGTACAAATAAACATTTCAACTTTACCATATATGAATTGCAACGGCCGTTTGAAATTATTTAAATTTAAACAATTAAAAAATATTAATTTACTTCTAGAAGTGCTACAACTTTAAAAATTGGCCAAAATATGTAGCAATAGTACCCCATAATGAAGATAGTGTAAAATTTTTAAAATTTCAAAATTTGAGGATTGTTTTAAACTATTATTTTTACATGTGAGAAAAACGAAAATCGCTGCAGTAGTGAAATGTTTAGAATTAAAAGAATATTTGTGATGATGAAATGTCTTTCTGAAAAATGAATGTTTTTTCAAGATAAGATGAAATGCACTCAGTATGCAGGCGCCAACTACTTGTATGTTATATGTTATATATATCCTCCTCTGTAAGAGTCGTCGATATATAATGATAACAGGAGGATACTAATGTTTAGGCACTTCCAGATAAGCTGGAGATTCGAAATTTTTTTCTTAGGTAGGATTTTGTGCAAAACCGACTAGAAAAAACGAAAATCTTGAAAAAGTGCTACAATGCGGCCGCTAAAAATTCGCAATTGTTTAAACAAATTTTCAAGGTTTATGTATTTTCGCATGTGCTACGGAGTTGAAATTTTTTTGTAAGTAGAATTTCTAAAAAAACGAAATAGGGATTATACAAATTTTGATATTTGTATTTGTTTGGCAGTTAAAAATTCTTAAATTTTAAACAAATGGATAACTGTTTTGGTACTACGGTATGAGCTAGGAAGCTGAAATTTTCAAATTATTTACAGAGAATTAAATTTACACAAATAAACATTTCAATTTTACCATATATGAATTGCGGCGGCCGTTAAAAATTATTTAAATTTAAACAATTAAAAAATATTAATTTACTTCTAGAAGTGCTACAACTTTAAAAATTGGCTAAAATATGTAGCAATAGTACCCCATAATGAAGATAGTGTAAAATTTTTAAAATTTCAAAATTTGAGGATTGTTTTAAACTATTATTTTTACATGTGAGAAAAACGAAAATCGCTGCAGTAGTGAAATGTTTAGAATTAAAAGAATATTTGTGATGATGAAATGTCTTTCTGAAAAATGAATGTTTTTTCAAGGTAAGATGAAATGCACTCAGTATGCAGGCGCCAACTACTTGTATGTTATATGTTATATATATCCTCCTCTGTAAGAGTCGTCGATATATAATGATAACAGGAGGATACTAATGTTTAGGCACTTCCAGATGAGCTGGAGATTTGAAATTTTTTACTTAGGTAGAATTTTGTACAAAACCGACTAGAAAAAACGAAAATCTTGAAAAAGTGCAACAATGCGGCCGCTAAATATTCGCAATTGTTTAAACAAATTTTCAAGGTTTATGTATTTTCGCATGTGCTACGGAGTTGAAATTTTTTTGTAAGTAGAATTTCTAAAAAAACGAAATAGGGATTATACAAATTTTGATATTTGTATTTGTTTGGCAGTTAAAAATTCTTAAATTTTAAACAAATGGATAACTGTTTTGGTACTACGGTATGAGCTAGGAAGCTGAAATTTTCAAATTATTTACAGAGTATTAAATTTACACAAATAAACATTTCAATTTTACCATATATGAATTGCGGCGGCCGTTAAAAATTATTTAAATTTAAACAATTAGAAAAATATTATTTTATTTCTAGAAGTGCTACAACTTTAAAATTTGGCTAAAAGGTGTAGCATCAGTACCCCATAATGAAGAAAGTGTAAAAATTTTAAAATTGCAACATTTGGGGATTGTTTAAACTATTATTTTTACATGTGGGAAAAACAGAAATCGCTGCAGAGGTGAAATCTTTAGAATTGAAAGAATAATTGTAATGATGAAATGTCTGTCTGAAAAATGAATGTTTTTCAAGGTGATATGAAATGCTTGCAGTATGCAAGCACCAACTACTAGTATGTTATATCCTCCTCCTCCTCTGTAAGGAACGTCTATATAGAATGATATATACAGTGAAACCTCTACATATCGAACCTCTTTATATCGTAAACCTCCATATATCGTAGTAATATTTTGGTCCCGAACAGATCCTATGTAATATCATAGGAAATGTACCTCTCTAATTCGTAACCTCCTTATTTCGTATTCCTCTATATATCGTAACAAAAATATTACTCCGAAATGAAAAATAACCTCCATATTTCGAAATCGCGATCTTTTTTTTCCTTTATTCATTCCGCAAAAATAACGTTTTAAAAATGTTTTTGGCGATAATCATTTAGCCAATCGACAAGGTGAAAGAAACTTTGGTAATTAACCAATCAGTGTGTTTCTATGACTGATGGATTGCAATGAATCATCATCGCTTGGCGTCAGCGCGTCAGTCTGAATATACGCGTACACGGTACACGTGATTCGATTTCAGTGGTGAAATAGTGTAGAAGGCTTTGGAAACAGCATATATTAAGAAAAGGTGTTTTATAGAACAACCACTTTTATTTTGTAAATATTGAATCGAGTTTGAAATAACCTATTGCGAAATTTTTTTAAAAATTGCCTCTCATAGCAACATTTTTATTAGTGCATATTATGATTTGTTTATTCTTGAAGCAAACAGGCTTATTTTTTCCCCTTCTTTATAATTTTCTAGTGTTAATTTAATTTTCGTCATTTTGGCATAACTAGTTTGAAGCGCTTGTTTTGACCGTGCGCGATTGTGAAGAATCTCCGGAAAACAACTTCGAAGTAAAGGTAAAGGTAAAGCTCACTTCATAGTTTATTGGCTGTAAAGCTACTATTCTGTTGCTCACTAATTTTAAATTAAATGTGGTGAATAATCTCAGTAAACATGTCCTTGAGAAATTTAGACTGATGACTCTTAGAATTCGGCAACACTGGTATTGCTTAATAACTTTTATTTTTGGTAGAACTGTTACTTAAGTTTATTATAATTATTCTTGTTCATGTTATTTTTACGAAATATTTCTCTGATTCCGTTTAACCAATTGGAAGTAATGTAATTTCGTGAAAATGGCTGACGCAAGATTTTCAACACCCTGTGGAAAATTTCCATTAAATGTTTTCAACTTGCTCTAACTTGTAAATTTAACTGGTTTTACCTCATGAGTTTAATTATTATGATGGTTTCATCATAGACCATTGTTTTAACTCATTTGAAGTCGAATAAATTTCTCTCATCTTGCCTCCAATGAACCCGTATCAAATCGTTAATCGTTTAAACTAACCTTATTGTGAACTGGTTTTAAATGGCATTAACTATTTTCAAGTCGTATTACATAATTCGTTTCGTCTTTGACCCTGACATATTTCCCAAGTAGCATGTAAAAAAGCATTTAGTGAATGTTGAAAAGCTCACAAATGCTTAAAATAGTATATTAACGTAAAGTATAATACCGTAAATACCCGCGTATAATGCGCACTTTTTTTTCGAATAATTTGAGTTAAAAATTAGGATGCGTGTTATACGAGGGTACATAATCTTCCTATTTTCATTTGACCCCATATTTCCACAATTTCGGCACAGTAATTACTGCCCGGGTATCCTCATAATTTTATTGGTGATTTTTACGAAAAGTAAGATAGATAATAGTTAAAATTTATTAATTAATTTTACAAACATTCATTAATTAGATATGAAAAGAATGAATTCAGTATTTATTCATTTTAAAAGCCAAGAAATACTTCGTCACTGGACCATTCTTCTTCGATGTTGTTATCGGAATCGGCATCTTACGCATGACGTCACCCTACACCGGCGCCCGGCCTGGTGATACGTGATTTATTCTTGATTCTTAGTCTGTAGTTAATTATGGTTATTTGCTATCGTGTTTACGCGCTCCAGAGTGTTCTAATAAGGGTAAAACTGAAGGTTGGGAGAACCCGTCCACCTTAGACGTGACAAAAACGTATGTAAAAAATAGGATTATCGTCATTCCTTCATTTTATTAGCTCAAAGAATGTCATATGCCATACTATAAAATTAATATAATTCGATTTATTGTGTATATCCTAATATCACCTTGTAAGTAAACAGAGTATGTAATGATTGAGTTAGCTGACGATCTTTTGGAACGTTATTCGAAAATTTCATTTCGCACTTATGTTACCAATTCATAATACAGTCAAACTCGTTTATAACGAGCACGGTTGTAACAAGTTCACGGGTATAGTGAGCAAATGCTACCTAGAAGGGAAGTTTACGAGCATTTACATACAAATATTTCACGTATATAACGAGCACGCTTCACGGATATATCGAGCAAACTTTGACCACTTCTCACTGTCTCAAAAGCGGTGGCGGTCAGCCCCTTCAATCCTCATAGTGACCCAAAATATGTAACCTTGTGTTCTTGAGTCCAGCCTCTACACCCTATCCCTCGGGGAGGTTAAAGACCGCGGCGTTGTTGTTAAAAAATAATCCCTTCGTCCAAACCAAGAATTCCCAACTTGCAGGTACAGTGGCACACGCGGAGGTCCTTTGTCCTCTCCTCCCAACCCCCAGCTCTTTTACAGTCAGAAGGTTGTGTTTGGAAGGGGGTAAGGGGTAAGGGCATGTACAATGGCGTCCACCCCCGTCGCTCAACCGAATGCACCCAACACCCTTTCCCACGTAAAGATGGGAAATCCCACGTTTAATCAGTCTCCTCATTAACTCTTCCTGGAATTGGTATGCTCACAGTTTGCAAAGAAAGTTCGTAGCGTTGATCACAAAAATCAGTTGAGATTTTGCCCTTGAACGAGTAACATGTCCGTACATAAAAGGAAGTGTTTGCCTATTCGCGAAAAAGGTTGATATTATTCGAGAGTTAGAACGTGGTAAAAAATGTTGAAGTGTGTAAAAAATTTAATTTATCGTCGTCTACGGTTTCAACCTTATGGAAAAGCAAAGAAGCGATTTTATCTGCACTAGAGAACAACCTAACAACGAACAAGAAAATGAGGAAGTGCGACTTGGGTACTGTTGATCAAGCACTTCTGGAGTGGTTAAGAGGCAGAGAAATGCTGGTTTCCCCATCAAGGTACAGGCAGATAAATTTGCAAAACAGTTAGGACACGAGAACTTCACATGCAATAACGTGTGGCTTGATCGTTTTAAAAATCGGCATAACATTGTTTATGCGCAAGGCCCTGTCAGGAGATTCAAAAACGGCAAGTGAATGGGTGAAAAGTGTTTGGGAGGAGTGTCGAAAAGGTTACAGAAAAGAAGACATCTACAATGCCGACCAAACTGGACTGTTTTACAACATGATGCCAGATGCAACGTTTAAATTCAAAGGTGACAAATGTGTTGGTGGCAAAAGACCTAAGAATCGTTTAACAGTTTTAATGTGCGCAAACATAAATGGGACTGAAAAAAAAACTTTTTGTTATTGGTAAGTCACAAAAGCCACGTTGTTTCAAAAATGTAAAGAAGCTTCCCGTTGAATATGCAGCTAATAAAAAGGCATGGATGACTTCCAATATTTTTCAGAAATATGTAAGTCAGTGGAACAATGAGTTACGGAGGAAAAATGGAAACATTCTACTCCTTGTCGATAACTGTCCTGCGCACCCACATATGCAGGAGTTATCCAATGTAAAATTGGTGTTTTGCCTCCAAATGCGACTTCTTTATTGCAGCCAATGGACATGGGGATAATTAAAAGTTTTAAATGCCATTTCAAGCGATTTTTTGTTCTACAGTTGATTGAAAGGAGGGAAAGAGGTTTAGATGGCAACGACTCTGTATTGGATGCAATTCATTTGATGACAGATGCATGTTTCACCTACAACGATCATAAACTGTTTTCGAATGTCTGGTTTAATATCGGGAGAATTTTCGATTGATAACCATAACGTTGATGAAGATCAGAATGGCTTAAAGAAAATGGAATTGCGAATTTTGACCATGTAAATGACATTGACAATTTTGTTCATGTTGATGATGATTTGATTACCAGTGGAATTCCTACGGAGAGTGAAATAATAGAGACAGTATAAAGCACAGCAGACAGTGATGAAGACAATGTTGAATGTGTCGAAGACACAATCCTTACTCAGGATGCCGTGGAAACATTAAATGATTTTTTTGAAAACATTGACATTTCCGATGGTGTTTTTAGTGCACTAAGTGTAATAAGAGGAAACTTAAGAGACTTCAAAGTGAAATCTATGAAACAGGCTACTATTCAAAGTTATTTTTGTAAAAAGGGGAGTGATTAAGGATGCAGCTGTGAGTAAATTTTATATGTACGGATGTTTACTTTAAATTTTCTTGTTTATTCTCATTTTTAGGTTTTTTCATAAATTCACTAAATAACCTTTCTGTTTATATATTCACTTTTACTTCTTATGTCTTATTTCACCATATGCATGCATGCTTTTGCCTTCACGGATATTAAGTTTAACGGCTATAACGAGCAAAACTAAACGGTCCCGTGGCGCTCGTTATAGCCGAGTTTGACTGTACCAATAATTCGATCATTGCTTTAGAACACGTTACACCATCTACTTTATTCTGGAACGGTAACGCCAAAAAAATCTGTGCGCACTATACGCAGGTATATAGAAAAATCATAGATTACGAGGCTGTAAACCCCCCTGCGCGTTATACGAGGGTATTTACGGTAAATACATTGCCAACGATGAAAGCTGAACTTAGAAAAATCTTCCAAAATAATCATCGCTACTCAGTTCGTTGTTTTGCATTCGAATAATGGTTAAATAATATGCCAATGATAAATGTATTAAGAATGATATGTTTTACTTCGCTTTTTATCTCATCTTATTTCCATCATTCATACTTTTTTGTTCAGCAGAAAAAGCAAACCTGATAAATATCATCATCTTTTCAAGATTAGAATATCTGATAAATGTTATTTAAGTTAAATAATTACAATTATTTTGTTATCAAGGTGTCTTATTGTTCATTGATACGAACTGAAAGTAACATTTCCTTTGTATAGTGAAAAATATTTTCCGATATTGATACATTTAGGCATGCGTTTAAAAAAATTATTCATGTATGACGTAGGCAGTTTTCTCCTGGCATACGAAGCATCGATTTTCAGTCTCTGGGGCAGCGAATTTTGGACAAAGGCTCCAAGAGTTGGGATGGGTTGTTACAAATTGTTGCTAGTTACATGTTAAATAGTTCAGTATGTGCGAAGTCCATATGCAAAGGAAAATGCAATTGAAAACATTGGGCACTCATTATTTCCATTTGAAGTACGGATTGTACGAGGTGATCCAAGTTTCAGCTTGTTTCAATTACATTTTTCCACAGGGTGCTAACAACATATAATTTTTAAGTTTATCAGAGATTTATGTACAGATTTGATGTATTTTCAGAAATCGGAAGTTGGGCAAAGAAAAGTTATTATTTTGGCAGTCTTTGATTCCAGTTTCAAGATTTCAACTGTTTTAATCGGCATTAAACATATTAAATTGTGTGTGTTATCGATGCGAAAATACAGCAATTTGTGACTTATTCATATGAGAAAGTACACGCAAGATCTTTTGCACCATTTATTTTTATGTTAATATGTAAAGTCAGTAAATTATAATAAATGTAACATTTTTAATTTACACACTCTTAAAAGAAATGAATGTGCCGAAGAAAAGACAGATGTTATCAACAGATACCAAACTAAATATTTTTAAGGCTATTGATGATGGAAAAAGAAAGATGTTGCCAGGACATTTGGAATATCACCTTCAACGCTAACATCCATTTTAAATAAACGCAGAGACATAGTAGCTGCTGCACAGCTTTGTCCAAATGGGAAACAATTTCGCACTGTGAAAAATGAAGAACTAGATAGGTGTGTATTTTATTGATTGATGGAGGCCAGAGCCAAAAATCTTACAGTTTCAGGGCCGATTTTACAGCAAAAAGCTACAGAGATATCAACTAAAATGGGAGTGCAAGACTTTCATGCTTCTAATGGCTGGTTGCAAAAGTTCAAGACATGTTGGAACTTGGCAACATTAAAGATGTCAGGGAAAGAAACATCATTAAGTCCTTGTGTTCTAGATGAGTGGCAAGGAACACTACAAGCATTTTTAAGTGGGTATGACACAAATGACATATTCAATGCTGATCAGTCCGGATTTTTTAAAATTCACTACCAGATAAGACTCTTGCAGTGAAAGGAGATTCTTGCCATGGTGGAAGAAAAAGCAAAGAAAGGTTCACAATTCTCTTTTTTTGCAACGCAGATGGCAGTGAAAAACTAGAGCCACTAATTATTGGTAAATATAAGAAGCCAAGGTGCTTTTAAAATATTAAGAAACTCCCTTGCATGTACAGGCATTCAAAAAATTCATGGATGACAATATCCATTTTTAGAGAATGGCTGGTCATGCTTGATTCAAAGATGGTATGAGGAATAGGAATATTATTTTGTTCCTTGATAGGTGTACTGCACATAACTATGCAGAAATAACACTTAGAAATATAAAAATTGTGTTGTTTCCCCCTAATTGCACAAGTAAACTGCAACCTTTGGACCAAGGAATAATTTCTGCAATTAAAAGAAGCTATAAAACTGGTGCAGTATTTATTAAGAAATATGGAAGGGAATATTGATTTGCCAAAGATAAAATGGAACCTTTTGCAGCCTATGCATAGACTGTTTATGTTGGAACAAAATTAATGAAACAACTATTTCAAAATGTTTTTTAAAGGCAGGCTTTGTTAAGGAAGTGCATAATGATGCAGATGAGGATAACAGTATGTGTGATGAGCCTCCAGAATGGGCTCAAATAAAAGAAACCTTGGAAGTACAAGCATCATTTGAAGAGTTTGTTACAGCTGATGTAGCCCTGATTACTTGTGCTACTACAAGAATTTATGAGGTAAAGAAAATTGTTAATGGAGAAAACACTGATAAATAAATTGGAGATGAGGTAGCAGATGACAAAGACGAGGAAGAGGTTGAGAGACAACCATAAAAAAATCTAAGATCCAAAATGCTTTAAATGTGTTAGAGAGATTACTAAGCAATATGGATGACTATGAATCCAGGCATCTTCTTCTAAGCCAAATAGAAAATGTTGTTACACAAGAATTTCAGTAACAAAAAAGGCAAAAATTAATTGTTAACTATTTTAATAAGAAATATGAAAATCTTTGTATTTGGAATATCTATTGACAACATAAATGTATTATAAGTAAATAATTTTGACAAGATCTTAGATTTCTTAAGTTGCTATTATTTTGTTTTTTCAATTTATTATGTTGAATTTTGTATATAATATTTTTTTATATTTATAATTAAATTGGATATAATAACAATACATATGATTTCTTTTTCATTGTTTGTGAACTAACTTGTTTTCTCATTTTTTATTCCTAAATTTGTAGTTAACCTCTTTATAGTGAACCTCTATATATCAAAATAGCAAAAATCTGGTCCCTTCAATTTCACTATATAGAGGTTTTACTGTATATGTGCGTGTAGAATTTTTACGGAGAACATTTTCCATTTTACCCCGCAGTGGAGCTTAATCTTGTAGTTTCAAGAGTAGTCCTTAGATGTTAATGCCGTGAGGAATATCGCTTATCTAAAAAAGCAGCAGGTAGCACCTCACCCCACCCACACATTTTTATGTCACCATGTAGCCTATGTTACTCGCAAGGTAAAATTATACACCTACGAGAAGTTTCGTGATGATATCTTCAAAGGTGTGGGTTTGTATAGTGGACAAACACATACACAAACAATTTCAGATTAATATAGATAAGATTAGATTAATACTGAACAAACCATCTACAAAAATCTATTCAACGAACACATGTATTTACTGAACCCAACTTAATAAAAAATTATAAATCAATAAAATTTCATAGTTTGTAAATGAAAAATGTAACCTGTCAACTCCTGCAGTCAATTTCCTTAGATATGCATGAAAAGACATATGCTTCAAATTCTGCTCTTTAAGGTACACCTCGTCAAAAGGCTCCAGTGGAGAGCAGTGAACACAGCACCCATTAGGTCCATGGCGGCACCTAAGAAAATAAAAAATGAATGAGTACAAGAAATATAATCATCAAATGTCATATAATTAATAGATAAGGTCCAAAACCTCAAACATAATACCCAAAAATATTACAAGTTTAAAAAAATTATAAACTAGCAAGTCAAAATTTACTGTGCACATCCTCAATGTTTTATTTGTACACTATTCACAAATAAATATATTTTGGTAGGCACTGGTTAGCTCAATAAGCAGGCATCTTCAACTGCATCTTTAACATGCTTAAAGTAAATCATTAATTAATTAAATGCTTATGTAAAACTTTTCTGAACAGTATTCATGATCCTGTGGCATTAACATATTTTGGAGCAATACTGAGACTACTCTTTACTAACTGTGTGAGTTTAGAGAAAGTAATGCATGAATAATCAAAAAATGCAGGTCTAAAATTTTATAAATTACGTGGAATTCAAAATCAATACTACCAATGGAAATCAATTTCCTATAAAAATACATGTAATAATGGCAGGATATATTCTTGGTCCAAAAATTACTGCATTACTGTAATGGCAAATTTAGTAAACTGGAACAAAAATAAAAAATATATAACATTATATATTCTCCACCTATTTAATTTCCATAATAATGCTCATTACAAATTGCATAAATTATGTGATTAATTATTGTCACTTAACATTATTTAAGCTACATCTCCATTTTTTCTTAGTTTTGATTTTGAATGCTTTTCAATCTAATGATTTCTGGATCTTACGCTGATTTTGGTTGTTTCTCTGGAAAGTATTAGATCACCATTCCAATGTATGTAAAACATTAAATAAATCAGAGAATAACAAAAAATACATATCTTTATTGATCACACACTATAAAATCGATAAAGAATTGAAATAGAAAATCTAAATTTGGTAGGAATGCTTGATGCACTTATTAAAAGTGATTGACGAAAAAATATTTGGAAAAACGACCTGGGTTCGACTCCTGGGGATTATTTCTATTCCTCATAAGGTAACACATTATTAAAAATAGACTTTAACATGCAGGCTTTAATTCTTTTGGAAATTAAAATTAGAAAAACTGACTTATGATCATCCGACTTAAACTAATTTAACCCTCAAGCTGTGGCATTAATTTTTGGGGAGTGCTCCCAAAATTGTGAAAAAAGTCCAAGTTCTTTGTTTGTAGTAGTAAATTATTTTTCAGGTCTGCAATTCATGTTTAAGGAATGAGAACTGGCAAAATAAGTTGTATGAAATATTATTAAATTGTTATAAACAAGGTTTTATTGCAAATGATTTTTATTCTTTTCAAATGTTTATGAAGCTCCGATGGATATTAAAGGTATTTTTAACTATGATCAAACTGTAGATATATTTTGCTGTCATGTTACTGTTGATGTGAAAAAAAGCTCTGGTCCCATAACATACCACCTTTAATCCCAGTGTTGCCACTTTTTTTAGCATTTGGGAGCTCGATTTCATCTTCTTGGTAGCTAGAATAAATAAAAACCAATGATATTCATGGTTGTGTACTGAAAGCTTACCATAAGATGTCTTTAAACTATTAGAGTATTGTAACTGTGTGCAGAGCAAATGTGTCAACTATTTTGAAGCTATCGCTGTCTTTTATAAATACACAAAAAGATGGAATCTTTGCCTGAACAAATTTCTTTGGAAATTCGAAGAGCCTTTTTAAAACCCTTTTCCAAACACTGCATTTTTCCATAATAGGAATTGTATGATAAGTATCAAGCAAGGCAGAGTCCAATTGTTAAACTATGTTGCTATTATTCTGCCATTGCAGACTTTTTTGGTAGTTTCATCTGTCCTAATAGGTTAAAAATGTATTTAATAAAAAATAAATATGTTACATTAAAATCCATATAATGGATAATACTAACAGAAGATTTCCTATTGTTATTCCCAAATAATTATATACTATGAATATCTGATATATTCTTGCCAGTTAAGTTTGTCATTTCATTTCTATGTAGAAAATTAAACCCTTAATTAAAATGTTACAAAAAGTATTTATTATTCATTTCTGTTTCTGACATTTTATATTTCAATTCTAAAATTTTCAAGTTGAAAATTAAGAAAATATACTTTCATTTTAGAAAGAAGACTTTTTTAATTAAAGGAGTTTAATTAGTAAACTATTTTAACATAAAATCTTTCTTGAAAAATATGACAAATACAATTAAGTATACAATAATATTATCACAAATGAATACACTTAAATCATTAAATTTTACATAAACTCTTTTACATTTGAGAATACTCTTTAGGTTAAACATGAATTACTTAAGGTTGATGTAATATTTTACACTCATTGTAAAAGGTAATTGGTTTGACAATTTAATGATAAAATTAAAACAAAATATAAACATTAACCAAAATGGAAGCTTTTAATAAAATTTAAAACTCAATATGCCACAAGTCTCATTCAGAGTCACTTGTTTCCTCTAAATGTAAAATGTCATCATCTTCATCAGATTGATAGGAAATGTAGAAGGGATAGCTGATGGTGGGAGGTGCTTTTTGTATGATTCCTGAATACCTATCTTTTTCAATATTTCAGATGGAAAATTATAATCTGTACAGCACTTTTGACGTATTTTTAAATCATACTTAATGCATAAAAGAGAATTAACTGTTGTTACCTTGATTCTGTTTCTTTGTTTGGATTTAATTATATTTAAATGGCTGAATATTCTTTCAATAACAGCATTTGAATGAGGTATTATTAAAACTGACATGGCAAATTATGATAATTCTCTAAATGGGTTACAGCCACATGTGTCTCTGTACCTATAAACTTCATTCCAAAAATTTTCTGTACTTGTCTTATTTGACCAATCCAAAAGATGAATTCTTTTAAACTGATTTTCTGCTGCAGATATTGTTTCTTCATTTTGGCACATATACTCCATCAGTTTTGTAATTGGATTTTTATTGTGCTTCAAAACGTATATGGGTTTTGTAAGGGTAAATCTACATTAAGAAACTTGATTATTTATGGTGAGAGTATTTATAATTCATTTTACAATTGGATGCCATGTACACAGCTTTTGAAAAGATATTTGATAAAGTTAGTCACCAATTATTAATGCAAAAATTGCACGATTTGGGTATCATTGGTAGTATATTGTCCTGGTTTTCCAGCTATATTGTTGGTAGATGTCAGTTCGTTAGGATTAAACCTTATTATTCATCCTACTTTCCTGTCAGCTCTGAGAAACCTCAAGGGTCTCATTTGGGTTCAATATTATTTAACATGTATACAAGGCGTTTACGAAAGGTCTGGCCAAAATTCAGGAGCAAGTTCTAGTTACCAAAAGAATGAAAAAAGTTCATTTAAGCATAGGTCCACGAATGCTGTCCTTCCGAGTTACAGCCCTTCTCAGTTTTCTGAAATAATGAGGGGAAAAACACCTCTCAGGTTGAAACAGTTCAAAGGAGAGTGGATATTTAACAGCAAACTTTATTTAAATTTAAATCTAACTAATTTACATTAATTTCAAAGCATGGCCATTGCCTCCACTCCAATCGACATAAGCTTACAGTTACAAAACCAATACATCCAATAACAATTTTAAGGACAAAAACATAGGTACTTCGCTCGTAAATATCAAGATCACTCGAAACTATTTTTCCAATGAGGTAAATTTGATTAATCACATTGTCTCATCACATTGTCATTTGTAACAGCATGAAACAACATTAAAATAACAGGAAGTTAAGAGGGAAAAGGTGGTAGAAATAAAGTAGATATTAACTGATATGTTAAATGAGCTTATATTGTCACATGACAGGAGACCCTAACATAGCAAATATGACATAGACACCCGCTCTCATTTATCCAATATGTGGCAAACAAACTTAACAAATTTCGAGGAAAAAGATATTCCAGGCAGGCCATAAAGTAAGATAATTTATTTCTAAGTATTTGGCAGTGATGCTTTTAGTACAATTTTTTATTATTGAGAATTCCTTTAGCAACGTTTGAGGATATATTCAACTACATTAAGGAAATTAAGTAGCTACTCGGTGTCATTGCAGATAGGTCCCGCAGCACAACATAGTGGCTTGCGGATGGAGGAAACATTCAGCAATAACGTTATATCGAAATGACATAAAGTTGGACGACTTAAATTGAGGACTTATTGTATATCGTACTAACCCGAAAGGAAGATGAGGTTTTTTCCCAAAAAGTTCTGCAAAAAAATTAGGGATTATCTTACAATTCAAAGTTTTAGATGCTGCACAGAACACCCTGATGCCGATACTGTCCATGAAAACCCATTCATCAATACATTCATTTAATTTTATTTATTTATACAATATATCTATAATAATATAGCTACTTGTGCCTCACTCACTCCCTGACATAAAACTCTTAGGTACTTCTAGAAGAGCTAGAAATCTGAAATTTGGCATGTTGGAAGGTCGAGTGGCACAATCGACGAGAAAAATCGAAAATCACAAGTTAACACTTAAGGGGTCTTTTTAACCCCAATGTTCCAATTCAGTACCCCATAAGAAAAGCATGGGATCATTGCAGGGCTTTCTAAAAATGCATTTTTAAATTACTTAAAATTGTGATATGAATTCGGGAAAAGAACAGTTGTCTATCTGAAAGAATGGAGTTCTTATTTTTTGAAGGTAGAATTCAAATACATATAGAATTAGCGTAAATATTTGCTTTTAATCAAAAAAGTGAATTTTTCCTCTTTCCAACAATGGAAATTTTAATACTATGGCAACAACCTCAATCCTTTTAAAAGGGATCTGGTATTATATGTTACGATTGCAGTGATTTAATGCTTTTAATGGAAATTAATGCCGTCATAACTTCCATACTTTGAATCTCAAGGAAAAGTAAAAATTATTCGAGTCATAGAAATCTCAAGTTATGGAAATATATTTTTAAATATTTGTATACATACAGTGGAACTTCTATAACTCGAATCTCAAAAGAAAGCAACAATTATTTGAGTTATAGAAAATTCGAGAGATGGAAATATTTTTTATTTTTCTTTAACTGAATTAACATCAAGTTTATTTCTCTAAACATATAAGTTAACATACTCTAATTTTCAATACCATGCATATTATGAAAACATCATCATCAATACTTTCTTCCGATAATATGTAAGATTTTACTGAATCCAAATCACTAATTGCATCGGGCACTGCGATTGAGGATATCATAAATAATATTAATTCTCACGTACTACTGAAAGCACAAACATGACGATTAAATTTTGGATATTGACTATAAGAAGGGGCGAATAGGTTTATTTTTCTCTAGGACTATAAGGGATCACAATAGTAGAAACAACCCTGATAGCAGTGGCGGTAAAACGTGATAAGTATTTTAATGTTTTGTTTCGTAGTTTTTTGAGAAATTTTAACTCTTTTCAATTGTTAAATATAATGGCATCATACCTATTTTGCAATTGTTTTTATCCGAAGACCTGCTAAAGGCATGGACGATGATGCCATAATCTTATCACAAAATATCCTAATTTTTCCATAAAGGTAATGTTTAGGGTATTGTCTTAATGATGATTACTCTTATTGCTCATGCAGGGCGATTTGAGTGATGAAAGTTAAAATACAAAAACTTGGACACGAGCCGATTGCCAGAGAATTTGGAAATTATGGACAGTTGCCTTAATTTCATGGAAAATTATAAATATTCTTCTATTACTCATGGATTTTTTATCTAATACATATAGGCTCCACATGGCTGAAGTGCTGTTGCCCCGGAGATCGCATTGGTTTATTTACGAGTTTGATCTTGGTATATGGTGATTTTTTAGCGCTTGCAGTATGCAAGCACCGACAACTTGTATATTCATATTTTTGAAGTTCACATTGTGCAAATGAATGGCATTCCACCTTGTAGGTACCAGTGGAAGGGAAGTGTTGCCAAACCTATGTTAGAACTTGTAATCGGCTGGACAGGAAATTTGATACATATGGCGTTGGCAATGGCTACACTAAGACTGCCGTCATTTAATGCATATATTGATACAATCATATTAATAAGAGAGTTATTTCACCATGGATTCGACCAACACAAAGCAATTCTGTTGCATAGTAGCTGAAACATAGCATGCAAGCCTTTTTTGTTGGCATTTTAAAATTACTTATAATTGTTGTACAAACTCAGGATTTGAAACAAAGAATGCCTAAAATAACGAAATTTCAATTTCCTGCCTTCGATTTTCAAATCGGTCCACAAATCAGTTTTTAAACGTGAAAATTTGATTAATTTTTACGTGAAAATCTTTCGTCGTCAGCAGATTTGCAATATTGCCAGTTTTGTCTGATTGCAAATGATTGACTGGGATTATTAATATGCATCACATCTGTCTACATATTCACAATGTTTCAACAATATTTTCAAGTTTAAATAATAACCTTGGTAAAGATAAACAATGCGATACTAACAAAAAGAAATATAAATCTTATAATTCATTGACATTGTGCAAATTTGCAGGTATTTTTAAGTTAGAATTAGAGATATAATTTACTAAAGTTTTTACAAATTTTGATTACATATTCTGCAAAAAGTGAATAGTTTTGGTGGCGGTTTACTTCTTTAATGTGTATGTTTTTAGTATTTTTGTTTACAAATGAAATTTGTTTTCTAATCAAAACAAAAAAGTGAGAAAACCGAATGCAAAGTAGCGTATTTCTTGGCATAAAAGATGCACCCCGATCCTTGAGAGACACCTTAAATCTTATAATGCATACAAAACATGCCTAGAATTCTATTTAACATATTTGTTATCATTATAATTCTGATGTATAATAAAATCCTTCTATTATATATTTATTATCCTTAAAAATTCTATTACATAAAATATAACTTCAAAGAATTTAAGTACAGCAAAAATGTAATGAGCTGTCCCTCTTGAGGTCGTTGTCCTAGCCTTATGGTCTTCATAGCAAAGCATCTGTGTACGACTCCCTACCCGTGACAACACTCCTCCCCCTACTTTTCGTAAATCAATATAGGCCACCAGATGCAAAGCTACAAAAAGAAAAATTTATTTAACAGGTTTAAAAATCATATCATAAAGAAAAATTAGACGAATATTAATCTATTCATTTTCTATTGGTGAGTATGTAGGGTATTAATTTTTCAGGCAATACCAAATATTTTTCAGAGATATCTCTTGAGCGAATTTTTTTAAAATTTAGATTAATTTTGAAAAAAAAAAAAATTTTAAAAACCTTCAGTGAAAAAAATTAGTTTGATTTGAGCTCTAAATTTTGTTCTTGTGTTCCGTAGGAGTTTTCCACAGTCTAATGTTGCTCTATGCAAGAACCACTTAGAGTTAATTTTTGCTTCTATCAGTTTTAACAGCTATTTTAACACTCATGTAAACTTTATCTTGTAGCCTATCTATTACAGAAACCACTTTTAATAGAAGAATTGGGAATTGTTAAGTTTTATAATGACTCTGGCGTCAAATACTTTAAATTATGCAAATTATTATGTTAAACATTTTCTGATGACACATTCGGCATGCAGATGATGATGTATGAAAACTGTAAAAATAAAAACTTAATTTCGAAATATTTTAACTTTCACTTTATTTAACCCGATTTCAAAGGATAAATATAAACCCGATAATTCCATTCAGAATGAATTTCATTTTTAAACCCGAAAAATCCATGCCCTATTTAAAATAAGCTTTTATAGCCTGATTTTATCCGAAATTTTGAAAAATAATAAAAACTCAATTATTGTTCGAGTGAACATTTGTTTTTAATTTGAAAAATTCAAAACCTCTATAAATAGAATAGAACCTTTACTGATGATAATTACGATGGTGGTGGTCCACAGTCTCTGGTTTTTCAATCTGAATCATCATTATGTGAATCTAATGATGAGGATCTTTGATGAAGCGTTGTGGCACTAGAAGTTGCGGCATAGCTAGCACCTGAGGACTGACCGATACTGGGAGTAGGTGTTTACACTAGATAAGTGATAATGGATGGCTGTTTCATTTTTTGCTGCATGGTCTTCTCAACCTCCTTATATGGTAGAAGGAATGTCTCCAACTCTCTGTTGAACTTCAATCTTCTTTCGATAAATGGGTCAGAATCAAACACCAAATCAGAAAGATGTAATTGAGTAATTGATTTTTTTAACTGTGTCGATGGCAATGGTCATTTTGCACAGTCATCAACTGGACATACACACAGAAGGGAGGAGGGAAACCCGGTGCCAGCATTAGCATAGTCTTTACAAAAAGCACCAAGGGGACCAACAGCTTAGCATTCCTTCTGACGGAGGGAATGCTGAATTTGCACGTCTCCTAAAACCCTCAAACCGCACAAACAGGGGGCCGGGTGACCTCGGAAAAAATCCTACTTGTGCTGGATTCATGCCCCCGCTGCCCTTACAAAGAGCAGGCGAGTAGCAGCCAGCATCCTCACCACTACTCCACCGGCACCCCAATCAGAAAGATAACCGGCGGATTGCATTAATTTATTTAACTGTGCAAGAGTGAATTTTGGTTTTTCCATTTCTACCTCGTCATCCTCATCCTCACTGGTGCCCGACTTTATAAGCTCCTCCAGATCCTCCTAAATTAGTTGTTCTTGATGGGAGTTGAGAAAATCTTCAACTTCCGTCACATTGAGGTCCGTCAAGAGGTCTTCGAATCCCTCACCTCCCACATGATGCACTAGCTCCACTATCTCGCGTACCTCTGCGTCAACAGTGGGGACTCCTGTGTCTTCTATCACCGCTTAGCTTCCTTCCAAAGTTTTCCCCAGCAAGAGTTAATGGTTGACTGCTTGACTTCATCTAGGGATTCCTTTACATTTAATGTACAATCAGCTATAGTGTAATTATTCCAACAATTATTTACTGTTAAAGAAGAATCGTGTTCCATAGCATCACATATTCCAGCAAAAGTACATCTAGTATAATATCTCTTGAAACATTTTATCACTCACTGATCTAAAGGCTGCAGTAGGGAGGTGGTGTTTGGAGGTATAAACACTACTTCAATATTAGGATGTGCTTTATGGAGCTACTCAGCTTGGTGACCTGGCACATTGTCTAGAATGAGGTGCACTTTGAATTCTAGATTTATTCTTGCTAGGTACTGCTCTACGTAATGAATAAAACAGTTGTGTAGCCAGTCCATGAACACCGTACCGGTAACCCGTGCCTTACAATTTACTTTCCAGATGACTGGCAAATGATGCTAATTTTTTCCTTCCAAGCACGTGGATTTTTTACCCTATAGAGAAGCATTGGTTTAACCATGCAGTCTCCTGATGCGTTTGTACATAGGAAAAGTGTCAACCTGTCTTTAGATGCCTTGAACCCTGAGGAAGTCCTCTCTTCCTTAGAGACTGGCATCCTCTTCCAGAACAGCCTGTTTCATTGGCATTAAATACATGTTCTGGACGATAACCCTTCTCCTCTATAACCTTCTTCAGCTCAACAATGTTACGTGTTGCTGCCTCTTGATCTGCTGATGCTGACTCACCAACAATCTTCATATTATGTAGGTTATTTCTTTTTTTTGAACTTATCAAACCAGCTGTTTGGTATTTTTACGTCTACAAGGTTCAATTTAGTAATTTTAATCAAATATATTTGATTCTTTTCAGGACAGGAATCCATGATTAACATATGCACTTGGCTTCAACTAAAAAAATACCTATAAAGGTATCAACTATATAAAAGTTTGTTATGAAAATTCAGTTATATACTTTCACTTGTTTTTCCTTCAATTCGGTGAAGATAGTGTATTGACAAATGATTCAATAAAAATTATATGAGAAATCTCTAAAATTAAACTAATTATGGCCAGTTAAGGGGTACAGAAAATGTTATACAGGATTTTTTTTCCAAAATACAAAATTGACAAAGACAAACTATTACCAGAATATACAAACAAAATAAAAAATAGCAGTAATGAGGAGAGGAGATAGTAGCTGAGGGATGATACCAAAATGAAATGAGGATTAAATATTAAGGCAAAAACTTGTGCAGAGGAAATAACTGCAAAGAGTAAATGGAGAAATGTAAATACATAATATTGCAATCTTTGCGTGAACTAATTACACCTAGTAGATCTTTCAGCCTCATCAATAACTTCTAATATTGATGATATTTGTTCATTATTGATGGCCGTGCGGAGAAATGTAGGTAATTAAGACTGGAGGCCACTTTTGAAAAAACGTAAATTTAACGTAAATTAAAAGCATGTGGATTTTCTCCGTTATTGTGAATGTTCAGTTTGATCGAAACTATAGGTTTAACATAAAAGAAGCGCAACACTTAAAAAATAATTTAAACTATAAAATTTTGAATCAATACTTTTCTATTTGTATAGATTATTTTTATCTCCTTTTCTATTAAACATGATGTGTCTTGGGTGTACGTTCCCTCGGATCTTAATCCAGCCGATCGTCCTTCCCGGACGGTCCTTCCTTCTTATATGCCAGATCGGCTTCTTATTGGCTGACTCTGGTATATAGGCGGGAGGGATCGCCCGGGTGGGATCAGTCGCAGAATTGGGATCCTGGGGAGTGTGCGCCCAACAACAAAAAAAAATTAAGTTGCTGCATAAAACATGAATATTTGGTTTATCTAATACTCGGGGTAAATTACCACTTCAGACATAAAAAAGCTTCAGAACCTTGTAAATGTACAGATGCCTGAGTGGGAGTAACTGCAGCTCATTAAATATAGGGAAGGATGGTTCATATTTGTGTTTTTTTGCAATTCTCCTTACAATTCCTTTTTGAGTAATTACTGTAGGATATAAAGTGTTTTTGTAGGCTCCTCCCTAACAGAAAATGCCATAGTTTTATTTATAATAGACTAGGGCATGATAAATAACTTTCATGAAATTTAGCTGGCATTTATTACGAATAAAGAAGAATTTGGAGTGACAATATTTTAGTCCCTTATTTATTCGAGTGACGTGCTGATCCCACTTCAAATGTTGATCAAATGTTATTCCCAAATATTTGAATTCAGTAACTTGCTCAATAGTTACACAATTACTGCAGGGATTTTGTGAGCAGTTGGTTTCATGGTAAACTAATTGCCAATTAAATTTAAAATGATTACAAACATTAAGCATTGTAACACAAATTTAGTTTTGTCACTCAGCTGGACTTGATTAACCTCAAACCATTTACTAAGTGTAAGTACATCAGATTTCATATTTTTTTTAAACCACGTCCCAATACAATCCATCATAGCACAAGGCTATATCATCTGCAAAGGCAGTTAATCTTCCTTTAAAGGCACTCTTACATAGATCCTTAACATAAATAAGAAATAGGATTGGGCCTAGTATACAACCTTGTGGCACACCTGAACATATGAATTCATAATTACTGCAATGATTGTTTACTCTTACACATTGATAGCGTGTAAACAAATAACTCTTAAACCAATCTAAAGGTGTATCACAAATATCTGCTTGACTTAACTTCTCAAACATGATGTTGTGATCAAGAGTATCAAAAGCTTTCTTGATATCAATGAAAAGACAGGCTGGGTTTATTGCAGTTAATGGCATTATAAACATGAGTCAAGTATCAGTAATGAGGTCAGGCTCAACTCGGTGGAATTTACTCATATTGAAAAAAGAACTTTGTTATTTGTGGAAATAACAAAGTTCTTTTTTCAATATGAGTCAAGTAATTTTCCAGAGCATCTTCTAAACCTTTTCCACTTCTAAACCCATACTGATTGCTGCTGAAGTATGCATTTTTGACTAGAAATGACAATAATCTTCATTTAACAAGTTTTGCCAATACTTATGAAAAAACGGATAACCGAGAAATTGGCCAGTAATTTTGAACATTACGATGATCACCTTTTTTATAAATAGGAATAACAACAGCTCTTTTTAATAAACTAGGAAATTCACCACTTGTAAGGCTCAAATTAAATATTGTAACGAGACCAGACCGATAACGGACTTTGCTCTTCATTTTATTTTGTTTTTGCGCGCAGCCAACAGGGTGCGCGTCAGTTCTTCTTCTCTTGTGGAAACTTACGTAGTGTAGTGTGCGGCCCAGGCAATTAAAGGTGTTTGTGTTTTTACGCGTAACTTTCATTTGTGCCCTTTCCTCTCCGAGAAACCCTAGCCCGTCACAAATGGCGCCCAACTCGCGGCTCGGGAGCAGATAAAAGTGTGCAAAGGAATATTTGCGTTTTAAACACTCATCAGATCTGAGCATCGGATTCCGGAAGCAGCGCAACCAATTCCGTGTTGTGTATAGATACCTCCTCACTTAGTGCCATATACAGCGAAATTAAGTGCGATACTTGTGTCCGCAAATTTCAAATTTGTATTTTGGCCATAATTAGTGTGTGCTGTCTATTTTCTACGTGTTAGTGCTATAGATCCTGCCACGTGGTTTTTTTATGTATCCTTCCGCGAAGCGATACTTCTTCGCCTACTTCCACCTACAGTGAAATTTAGTGCGATACGTGTGTCCGTAAATTTCAAATTTGTATTTTTGGACATAATTAGTGTGTGCTGTTTATTTTCTACGTGTTAGTGCTATAGATCCTGCCACGTGGTTTTTTTATGTATCCTTCCGCGAAGCGATACTTCTTCGCCTACTTCCACCTACAGTGAAATTTAGTGCGATACGTGTGTCCGTAAATTTCTTATTTCCACGTGATATTATTCGCTCACTGCGAAAATATTTGTCCTTTCGCGCTGCGATAATTAACTGTCCTTCAGCGCTGCGGCATTGTGTTCTTCCGCGTGGCCATATTGTGTTACTCGCGGCCATATTGCTTTTTTGGCCAAACTGCGTTCTTCCACGTGGTTGTTACTTTGTGCGGCCATATTGCTTTTTCCGCGCTGCGACCTTGGGCCTTGCCGCCTAGCGAATTTTTCCGTATTTCCGCTGAGTGATATTGTTTCCTGCGTGGATTAGTTTATAAATAGCTACCATGCCTAAATCTAAATCATCACCTACGGAAGGGACGAGTGAATCTCCGCCAGCCTTGACGTTATCAAACGAACAATTTCAGGCGCTGATTGCGCAAATTACGGACTCGGCAAGAATGACTGTTCTTGATAGGCAATTGACGAGCCCCGTCCTTGTTACACCAAGTAGCGGCAATTTTTCTAAATGTACTTCTCGATTTAACGGCAGTGCTTCGTCTGATGTTGACGCATTCTTGGACTCGGTTTTGACCTTTAAGGATTGCGCAAATGTCAGCGAAGAAAATGCATTACGTGGTGTCTCAATGCTTCTGGAAGGCATTGCTGCGACATGGTGGCAGGGTATAAAGAGAGATATTTCGGGCTGGGACGGTGCCGTGTGCGCGTTTCGAGACGCGTTCTCTCGCAAATTGCCGCCTCATCTCGTCTTTAGAGAGATTTTTGCACGTGAGCAACACGAAAATGAAACAAGCGAGATTTTTGTATGCCACATTCGCGCTCTCCTGTCACAATTACCGTATACCTTGCCAGAACGCGCGCAATTAGATATTGTATACGGGTTAGTGAATAGAAAAGTTAGGAAAAGACTTTCACCTAGCGATGTCGACTCATTCAAGAGTCTTTTGCAACGTGCAAAAGACATTGAACACTCACGGCGTGAGGTTGTGCGACCATCAAAGGATGTCAGTAGTAATGAAGGTAGACACCGACCGGAGAAGAAACAGCGTCCGAGGTGTAGTTACTGTAAATATTTCGGCCACGTTGAATCAGATTGCAGGAAAGCAAAGGCAACTAAGGGTGATGTTGTACAATCAGTAAAATCATCACCCCAAACCCCAAAATCTGATTCGCCAAAACCACAAATAACGTGTTTTGGGTGCAGTGCCCCAGGTTATGTCAGAAGCAACTGCCCTAACTGTGCTCCTCCCATGAAAACTGAAAGTACGATTGTCTCATCCTTCAATTTTATGCAGTCAACCTTCTCTATTGATGATGGTTCATCGCGACCAATGCTCCCGGTCCAGATTTTAGGACTGGATGGTCTAGCTTGTCTTGACACTGGCTCCCAAAGAAGTATAGCCGGTGCACAGCTTTATCATATATTAATTTCTCGAGGGCGTCCGTTCAGCGAGACTTCCCTGGACATGAAGTTAGCTGATGGAAAAACGCAATCAGCTTCCAGGACATCGGTGCCTTCTGCGTCATCGGTGCCTTCTACATCATCGGTGCCTTTCCGGACATCGGTGCCTTCCACGCCATCGGTGTCTTCTACATCATCGGCGCCTTCCAGGACATCGTTCCCTTCCAGGACATCGGTGCCTTCTGCGTCATCGGTGCCTTCTACATCATCGGTGCCTTTCCGGACATCGGTGCCTTTCCGGACATCGGTGCCTTTCCGGACATCGGTGCCTTCCACGCCATCGGTGTCTTCTACATCATCGGCGCCTTTCAGGGCATCATTCCCTTCCAGGACATCGGTGCCTTCTGCGTCATCGGTGCCTTCTACATCATCGGTGCCTTTCCGGACATCGGTGCCTTTCACGCCATCGGTGTCTTCTACATCATCGGCGCCTTTCAGGACATCATTCCCTTCCAGGACATCGGTGCCTTCCAGGACATCGGTGACTTCCAGGACATCGGTGCCTTCTACTTCATCGGTGGCTTCCCACATACCTGCGCTACCTACTAGGTTGCAGCCACCTAGGAGATGCCGCCAGTGGCAGACCTTGTAGAATTGCATTCGAGGTCGTACATGCAATTCTAAGGGGGAGGATGTAACGAGACCAGACCGATAACGGACTTTGCTCTTCATTTTATTTTGTTTTTGCGCGCAGCCAACAGGGTGCGCGTCAGTTCTTCTTCTCTTGTGGAAGCTTACGTAGTGTAGTGTGCGGCCCAGGCGATTAAAGGTGTTTGTGTTTTTACGCGTAACTTTCATTTGTGCCCTTTCCTCTCCGAGAAACCCTAGCCCGTCACAATATATAACAGAGAACATCAGCTATAAGGTTAATAATTTTTTTTAATAAACTGGCATTTATACCATCAACCCGGGCAAATTTACAAGTTAGAAGAGAGTTGACAATTTTTATTACTTCAATCAATGTTACTGGTTCCAAAAACGATCTAGAACAATTCCCATTTATATTTGTGGAATTAGATGTATTAGTTATTAGTGCTGTCTGGTTGATTCAAAGATGCCAATAAAATATTTGTCGAATTCTTTTGCTAACAATTCTTTCAGAATATTCCATTGTTGTTTTATGTTACCATTAAACTTATCAAATTGCATCATATAATAATTATTAGCAGCTTCTCTCAGTGACTTACAAAATTTATTTCTGTACTTGAGAAAAGTTTTTCTTAGACTATCATTCCTCGGATGAAGCTGTAATTTTCTGAATAATTAGTTTTTGCGCTCAATTTTTTGTAGAAGAGAACCAGTCAACCATGGTTTTATTTTGATTCCCTTGACTTGACCTATCATTTTACACTCAGATGCCTTAAAGCAGTTATGTAGATTTTCTGAAATCATCGAGAAGGCCTTAGAAGCATTTGTTTCATTATAGACAGGGTCCCAATTTAGCGCATCAACCTTCCCTTTAAATAAATCACAATTGATTTTAGTGATTACAGGGCAATTAGAGGCATTTTTTAAGTTCAAGAGAAACAAATCGAAGTTACTTCTCATACTTTGTATGTTTTGATGAATTAGCAACAGGGCATTATTTCCATTCAACAGCTCTTCGAAATTACGACTACTCATTACAAACAAAAAATAAAATATTTTGCTAGATACTTAAGGACAACAGTTCATAAGTTACATACATCATCAAGACACGTAAGAACAATAACAGGCTCTTTATCTGCTTTTCTCATCAGTATTTTGCCCCCTCTTACCCATAAATACTGGTAATTCTTATTTTTCTTAGATTCTCTCGCTACATTCAGCACTTTATGCCTGCCAGGACACAAAGCCTCGTTGATATACACTTGCATATATCACTTAATTTTCGAAGTAATTCATTGAGTCTTTCTGTAGTCTATTTTTTATGAGCTTTCTTTAAAATGCATGTCATTAACATTGCATGCCCTTTGAAGTTTAAATTTTATAGAATAATTCTCAAAATAGTTATGAAAACGGATTCATTGCGCCGCTTCAATGGCTTTTGTGTATACTTTACCGTACCTTTAGTCGTACCCAATTAGTTGAGCTCATTTTTTCTTTCATTTTCACTAATTTTAAGTTCCGTTAGTTGTGTTTGTGCATTTTGATACAGTTTGATATTAATTTCATTGATTGCTATGAAGAAAAGGTAGCTACATTTGGAAATCCTGCTTTGATTGCAACCAAATTTTTGAGAATGATTGCTCTTCTGCTGTAATACCTGCATAGGAATATCGCCACACTCATACACATCATCTTAACCCTTTTGCTACCAAGATCGCATTTTTGCGAGTAATTATTTTATAGCATGAACTGCGAAGATCGTATTTTTGCACCAGCCTTAAAAAAATGTTGTGCTACACTGCGAAGATCGCAAAAACTCTTCAACTTTGAATCAATCGCGAAATATCGATAGGTGCTGCCCTCAGTAGATGTATTCAGTAAACATGTCGGAAATAAAAAGACCGATCCACCATCTTAGCTAAGTTTTGTCTTAGTAATACTGCCTATTTTCACCTTTTCTTAACAAAACATATGTAAGTTATTTATTGCATAATGTGTAGATATGTACTGTGAATATATTTCATGTAGAATAATGCTCAAACAGTGAAATGTAATTATTTTTAATATGTTTTTGGAGATAAATTTTGACATACTTTTTAAAGTCACATACGTTCATATTAATTTTTGTAATGTCTTCCGTTTTTACTATTCTTTCATTTATTTTTTGTTCAGTTTGCCCATAATGAGCATGAAAAGGAGAATTACAGAAACACAGGAGGATATTGCAGCATTAATTAATGCAATAGACTCAGAAAATGATTTGATTTCTGATGAGGACATATAAGAAGAATGTTATGATGAAGTAAGTGAGGAAGAGGATAGTAATAGGCCATCAACTAGCATAGCACAAGGTAAAGCAAGTGAAAATGATTGGAATATTATAAGGAGTGTGGAAGTTGAGAACCCATTTGAACTGAAAAATATCACTGACTACAATGATGAACATAAAGTAATAGGGATGAAAAATTTATCACCATATGAAGTGCTTGAAAAACTATTTCCTGCAGAAATATTTGAGTTTGTAGCCAAAGAAACAAATAGATATGCTAAGACTGTAATTGAGAAATTGGGGACGCTGCTTCCAAAGTCAAGATATCAGAAGTGTAAGGATGTTTCTGCTGCTGACATAAAGGCATTTATAGCAGTAGAGATTGGTAAGGGCTTAGTACATAGCCTACACTCGAGTCTTACTATAATGATTCTTTTTTCTCACTGAGACTCGTGGTTTTCGGTCTGTTTTCACACGGGACCAATATCAATTGATTCGGGCATGTATACATTTTGTGAACAATGAAGAAAGAGAGAGGAAAATGATACTGTGTATAAAATTAGATGTATTTTGAACCAAGTACAGAATCTGTACACTAAAGTGTATGTTAGTAATAGAGAATTAAGTAGTGTGGATGAAACAATGGTTAAATTCAAAGGTAGACTCTTTTTAAGCAATATTTGCCAAAACCTGGTACTCGGTGGGGTATAAAATTATGGTCCCTCTGTGATGCACACACAGGCTATCTCTTGAGATTTTATGTTTACACAGGAAAGGAAACCACAAATTTTAAAGGGGTGGGGTTGGGGCATAAGGTTGTTCAGTCTCTGTTAGAAGGCTTTGAAAATAAGGGATACATTGTTTACATGGATAATTTCTATTCTGGTGTTGAGCTTTATGAATCTCTTATGGTAAAGAATATAGGAGCTTGTGGCATAGTATGTCCCAACAGAAAAGGGCTTCTTCCTGCCATGAAAACTCTAAAACCAAAAAAGGGAGAACTGCCAGTGATATGGAAGAAAAATGATCAAACCATGTTGGCTTGTACATGGCAGGATACAGGAAAGGTCAACATATCTAAAATAGGGAATACAGGATGTACAAAAGTTCAGGTAAAATCAAAAATGGGTTGTAGACTTGTAGATAAGCCTAATATTCAAGTCCTGTATAATAGGTTTATGGGTGGGGTTGATAGGTTTGATCAGTTATGTGCATGATATCCATTCAAGAGAAAGTAAAAAAATTGTATCAAGCCCTGTGGCATTTTGTGATTGAAGTGGCTTTGGTAAATGGGCCGATTCTGTTTAATTGTGAAAACCAAAATAAGAAATTAACACAAAAAAATTTAGACAAAAGGTATGAAAGGAAAAATCTTAGGAAAAAGGGGCCATCGAGTTTCCACAACATTGTGTACAAGGCTGAATGAGAGACATTTTCTTGGACAGTTTGATGACAAGAAACACCGCCCTAACTGTTCTGTTTGCTCTGTTGTCCCAGCAAAATGTAAAAAGATGGGTAAAGGCTCTTGCAAGAGAAATCGAACCAAAAAGAATTGCCCAGGAAATCCATCCATGTGTGTTATCCTTGCTTTGAGATCTACCATACGAAGAAGAATTTCAAAAGTCTATGCCAGTGTGGTTCACAATGAATGTAAATATTGATTATATTATTTTAATATATTTTTATTACTCCTTTCTTGTATGTTTTGTAAAGTAAACATTTCTTGATTAAAAAATTGTATTTTTCCTTTGTATTTAAAAAATATTGTTTTTAATGTAGTAGTTATACATATAACTTGTTACAGATAGAGGTGGACTAATTCTGACTAAATTTCTTACAACTTTTTGAATAAAAATTTGAACAATTTTAACGCATTCCTTTTTGTAAAGAATATATTAATATAATATCAGATTGCTTTCATAATATTTAAATCATGTTTTAGTTATGCTTCTAAATACAAATGACAATATTGCATACGCTGGGCCATTTTGTATGGCGTTTCTGAGGCTAGATATTTTTGCATTTTTAAATTCATTGTCATCATTAAATAACCTCTTTCAATGGAATATTAATGCAAGATATGGAAAATATGATCTAATCTCCCATTGGAAAATTGAAAAAAGTACTAAATATAAATTTTACTTTTTTGAAGGAAAAGTGACACTAATAAAGAAGAGAATTCCAAATTGAAATACGCAGCAAAAGGGTTAAGAGAGCTCGCTCTTATGAATGATAAGTCCTTTTCTAGGGTGCCAAAGTTTAAACTGAATTTCTAAACTAAATAGTAGTGGAAGTTCATGCTTGTTGTCATCACAAATGCATGACGCGAAATGCAAATTATTGGCACGAAACAAGTAATGGTTATAAAACATTTTATCACGAAGTGCAAATTCGCGAACCACAAGCACTTGAAATTCAAAAGGTGGAGTATTTTGATTGTTTTTTAGATCCCTATCCCTCGAGTCTGATTATTCAAGTTTTTGTCAAATAATTTTTTCTAGTTTTCTCGGTGGAAAAATGGAAGGTCGCCTTATATTCGGGCATATATGGTATATTGTCATGTTAGGTATTAACTAGAGCAGCGGTCACCAACCATTCGGACCTCACGGACCACAAAACTCACAATTTTGAATCCTGCGGACCACTAACATGAATTTTTTAAAAAAGGTACAAACATCTATAAAACAATGATCATAAAAGTTCCATTTTATTAATATGAAATGCACTTGTTTAATTATAACAAAATTATTAGTGTGATATTTGTTGCTGCTTGTTTGAAATAAGTTTATGGATTCTTGGCTCCAATGCAACACGGAGAGCCGTTTGTATTTCAAGCCGACAGCGGTACTTGTTTTTAATTGCCGCAACAGATGAGAATGTCTTTTCACACAAATAGGTTGTTGCAAATGAGTAAACAAGATGTCTGGGTGTCCAACATCTTTCACTTTTGTAACAACTCCTGAAAGATGCCTGATTTCTTCCATTCAATACCGTGACTCAGTAAATAACCATTAAGTGCATCAAAAATCTCAGAGCCGGTTGTTCTACCCAGCAAGTTGAGCGAACAGAGGAGTTCTTCCTTTAGCTCTCCTTGACACTCAAACCTCACAAAACAAAGGATAACTGCCTTGTTAGTTATGTCTGTTGATTCGTCGAGTTGAATCGAATAAAATGTTGAATTTTTCACCATTTCTATCACTTGATTTTCAATATCTTCGGCCATGTCTTCAATTCTGCGCTTCACAGTGTTAGCAAACACAGGAATTACTTTCAGTCTCTGGACAGCCTGTTTCCCCAAAACCTCTTCACAGGCTTGTAACAAGCAAGGCTTAATTAATTCTTCTCCAATCGTATACGGCTTTTTACTTTTCGAGATTTGAAGTGCTGTCAAATAAGAAGCCTTTACTAGGGACTTATCTTCAACAGTCATTTTTGCTAATGAACTTATTTGCTTTTGCATACTTGCATGCATCCTTTGAAAATATTCAACTGGCTTCTTAGCTAAATCTGGGTGTTTTGACTGCAAGTGCCTGCCGAGTTTCGAAGGTTTCATGGCATCATTGGATAAACCCTCAAAACACACAACACAAAGCGGCCGTGGATCCAGCTCACTTCCAGGATCTTGAATAAATCCAAACTTCAAGTAGTCCCCATCATATTTTCTTGAAGCCTTGAAGTTTTTCTTCTCTCCTCCTCCAGTTCTAATGTCCTTCCTGATGGTGCCTGGCGGGGGCAGTGGAGGCTCTGATTCATTGATCAACTCACGGTTATGCGAATTATTACCAAAGAAATGCAAAATGCTTGGTTGCTTTTTCTCACTCATTGTGGATTTATTTTATTCGAATCTAAAACCAAACAAGAAATGACAGTTATCAAACTCAAGCTCTTCGATGACATTAAATATCACACTTTGCACAGTTAAAATAAAAATATCGCTGGTCGCTTACCTAAGAAGAGTATCGTGAGGAATAAACACCAGTATAGCGTTGACAGACGACAATTCGCTTCAACAAAATAAAACAATCGGACGAGAATCGGTATTCACGGAGGGTTTGACTGTTGTGACGGTAGAAGCACCATTGAAGCCTGGCGCATGCGTAGTAGCGTTCGCAAGCCACACCGTCGGTGGGTCGATGGTGGCCCGACAACAAAAGTGCCCCTAGACGAAAACAACAATAAATAATGTTGTCAGTGCGATTGTCGTCGTTCGTGGAACGTGAATTTGATGCAACGTAATAAGGCGAAAATTGTCAGCGATCCTGTGTCGGTGACACGAAGATGAATCAGAATATAATGAAACAGTATAATAAACATAAAAATTGCAAATAATGTCCAAATTTCTCCACGGACCACCAAAATTTTCTCGCGGACCACCGGTTGGCGACCGCTGAACTAGAGTACCATAAATAAATCTATAAATACCCATCCCGGGTAACGCAAGACTTGACTTACGCAAATATGATTTTATGTAAACCCCTCCGAAAATTAATTTTTTAAATCTGACAATTCCAAGTTGCGGATATTTGCTTACGTGGCAAAATGCTTCAGACTTAAAGGTCAAATGTTGAATGAAGTTTAAACATGTCAATTTATTTTAAATTAACCAAACTATACGTACCACATATTTATGGAATATTGAATGGCTCGAGATATTTAATGACAGTATTTAATATGAAATCTTAAATTTCATTGCTTATCAAGGTCACCTTCCTCGCATAGTTATTTGGTGCTAAAGATGATGAGGAAAATGAATTCTATGGGTTTTTAATTACTTACATCATTAATTATATATAATACAGTAGTCTCGCGATTATCCGGGATGGTAGGGAAAAAATCAATCCCGGATAATGAAAAATCCCAGTTAATCCACCATTTATATGAAATGTTCATAAAAATTCAAAAATTTGAGAAAAAAATCATACCGAACAAAAATCGAATAAAAAAAGTACATACGAACTCACTTTATTTATTTGAAATAAAAAAGCACAGAAGTTTGCTTTTTACCTTCATTCAACTTTCGGCAAATGGTGCTGCGCAGATTTCTCAGCATTAGTTTCCCAACAAGGGTGCTGTCTTGCTGTTGCTCCAAATAATCAAGCAGAGTTTCAGCGTGAGTTAAAGCAGTGCTGTGACTGATCCTTTGCTCTAGTATAAGGATGACTTCTTCTTGGTCCAAATCATCGGCGGCTGTTGGTTCACCTTCGGTAGTAATACATTGCACAATATCTTCGTCATTTAATACTACATGGCTGGCCAAATTTTGGTCTGCATTTAACCACTCGTGCACAGCTTCCTCATCAACATTCACACTTATGTTGTGTAAATTACGTAATACTTCAGGCACCATTTCATTAAAACTATCCTCAAAACCAAGAAATTTCTTGTTGTTTCCCGGTAAAAGTTTTTGCCATTTTTTTTAGATGACCTTTTTACAGATTTCCAAGCAGCACCAATTTCATAAATAGCATCCAATACTGTTAGTTTTTTCCAAAACAACAGTAAATCATCACCAAATCCTTTATGAACTTAAGCAGTAAATTTCTTTGATAAATTGTTTTCATATTTTGTATCACTCCTTGATCCATAGGCTGTCACATTCTGAGATAAATACTTAACAAATACATTTCCATCTTCGAATTTTAAAATGTCTTCATTCAGGTGACTAGGGGCATTTCCTAAGAGTAAAACAGCTTTTTGTGGCAGATCAAGAGATCTAAGTGTTGACGCACTGCTGGAACGAATTTTGTTTTAAACCAGTCCATAAAAATTTCTCTGTCCATCCATGTTGACTTGTTAAAGTAATTGACGGGTAAATTAGATAAAACTTGAACTTTTGAGAGAGCTCGAGGTTTTTTTGCAGTCCCAATAACACACGGTTTCAAAAAATGAGACCCGGCAGCATTAGCACAGTACAAAATGGTAAGGCATTGTTTTTGAAGTTTATGCCCTGCAGCACTTGTTTCATTTTGATAAGCTAAAGTTTTTTGTGGTAAACACTTCCAGTATAAACCAGTTTCATCAGGATTATAGATTTGTTCTGACGTGAAACCTTCATTATCGACGCAATGCTGAAATTGAGACTTAAATTCCTCAGCCGCCAGCTCATCACAACTAAGATTTTCACCTTGGATAGTAATCTGACGAATCCTGTGTTTTTGCTTAAATCTCATCAACCACCCAGAAGATGCTTCAAACTCCCCTGCTAATTTCAATTCATTGAAAAAATACTTCGCTTTCATTGCACAAACAGCACCCGAAACCGGGATTTCCCTTAGCCATCTGTTGGTTGAACCAAAAAACCATTGCTTGATCCAGATCATCGTAGGTAGACGTTTTCATCAATTTCTGGCTTGACATACCACTTGTACTATCAAAACTCCAGCAAACTCGACTTATTTTTGTTTTTCGCAATATCACGCACTGTTTGGTCACCAACATTGTATTTGTTCATTGATGACTTCACCATCACACCTTTTTCAGATTTTTTAATTATGTTAAGTTTTTGTTCTACAGAAAGAACAACTCTTTTATGTTTCGACATGATCATGTAAGGGTTATTCAAATTTCAAATTAACAAGAATAAAATGACGCATGCACCCACTACGACTCACAAAAATAAAGTGGACAGTTGAAAAAAATATCATTATCTGTTCAGTGAGAGAAAGGTAGTGTTTTCATGTGCCATCTGCATGATATTTTTATATGTGAAATACATACAATGAGATAATATATATCTCTAACACACACAAATAGTAGCAGAAACTACGTATGTATCTCGTTACTATGTATTCCCCCCTCTCTTCATTCTTCCTCCCTGCATATCACCCGTGCTTGAGGTTTCTGTTACACTGTCGCATCGTAGTTTTAGCGGTCACCTTCTCATAATCCAAATTATTTTCGTATATACGTTTTTTTGACATCCCGGTTAATCCGAATCCCAGTTAATCCACATCCCGGTTAAGCCGATACCGGTTAATCGAGAGTCTACTGTACTAGTGGTACCCGCAAAAACTTCTGCGAAATCAGTCAGAAATCTTCACATATAAAAGTAATAATAGCCCATTTCTCATTATAAAATTAGACAACTGAGATTTTGAATTTCATGTTTGTTTTTATAATTTATATGTGAAATTTTAATTGCTTATCCCTTACGAAAAAGGCAACATTCCAATATTGAAATAACGAAAGATTTTTTTCTTTTGGCCAATCGTTAAAAATGCCCACAATCCACACACAGTTTATGGAATAATAATAATCTGCAATTACAACTACAATTTCTATGCTTCATAAAAAGCATGAAGCGAATAATGCAATTCCTTCATCTATTTGAAGGCTTAATGGATGCCAATTCAATTGGAGGCAACAATGCTGGTTGCCATGGCAACACCTGGAAAGAGTACCAGAAAGTCATAAGATTTGGAAAAGAAACGCGTATTTCTGACAAATTCTCCCATGTAACATCTAAACATTGCAAGGATAAGATATTTTATAGTTTAAGCAGCCGAATAAAGCAAAACCAGAGGAATTCAGTCCATATTTGTGTATTTAAATGAATGATGGAAACAAACCTTGCACCTTGAAAATTGAAATGCCTGTGTAAACATATGGGAAAATATAATCATCTTCTGGTGTTGAATCTGGGACACTTATGTGAACGAAAATAGTTTTCTCGAGGTCTCCTAGTTCACAGAAACAAAATGGCATATACAACATTTCTCTTTGACAAACTGTTCAAGAGATAAAAGGAGGGATGGACAGACAGACTAAGGTGACCATACAGCAGGCCAGGACGAGGTTTGAAGTGCTTGTCCCAGTGTCCCGAAAGACTAAATGAAAATAGTTTTTTGTACCGGTTTTAGGATGTTTGATCCAAAGGTTTCAGTAATTCTGACAATCCACAAAAGCGAATATAGGAAACACTCGATAAAGATCAACGGAACTAAATAACTATATGCATTATTTTGTATATATAATTAGCCAAAGTACGGGTGGTTGATGATCTTGGCGCTTAGCTGCACACGCTTACTGCATATTCCCGAGAGTGTGGTATAACTGCAAAGATGGGGAAAATACCAGTAAGAGAGGGCAATTACCAAACATTTTGTGGTGACCTGTGACAGGGGTGTTAGCGAGGAGAGTGAGAACTGATGTATGTACATATACTATCACAGCGTACTACATTGTAGCTAACCAGCCTATCAGAATCTCCAAGTTTAGACTCTGCCAGTGTTCGTTGGCCATTTCACTTTTTGTTCTTTTTATTCCATGGAATTCCTGCATGGTCAACTAGTTTGAGGGAAATGAGAAGTGAAGACGCAGTGCCATAATAAGGGTACGGCGAAAAGGGCATTTCCATAGGCACCGCCAAACATTCCCGCAAAAATTCCGAAAGTTTATTTTCCCAAAAATATATTAATTTAATACCCCAATGTTAAAGTCATTGTTAATAAAAATGCTTCTATTCTCTTTTAAAACCCAGGAAAAATTACATTCTACATAAATAAGGCATTTCCTAAAATGTTGCCATTGTGATCTGTATAGAAAACGTTGACAAGCTTCTAAATGGAAATTTAAAAGAGCCGCGTACTAACAAGGGAAGCCCCCGAGGTGTGACACTCGCATCGGATTGAGACTTTGCAGAATTAAAGTATACGTAAAATAACGGACTCCTATTTCTAGGTGCCAACTCGACGTCGTTTACGAGAAAATGCCCTTTGAAAATTGCGATCCAAGAGTCAACGTAATAAGAACAATAAAAGTCCTTCCCTATTTATCTAGGAGCGTTGGTCTAGGGGAAACGAACTGGATTTTAAATATTTTTGCCGGGGTTCGATTCCCGAAGGGACCAAAGATTTTTTCTCATTTTTTAAAAAGTTTTTTTCGCAATTTCCAGCATATCGTCGATAAAACTTGCACAACGTTTAAAAAAAATTTATACACAAGTATATGGTAATTTAAAAAATATAAAACACTAAAAATGGAACAATAAAATACAAGTTGATATGTAAACTGAAAACAAATAATTAAAACAGTAAATAGGTCAAAATAAATTTTTTATTAATTTAATCTTTCAGAAAACCTTTGAATCTAAATTGTATCACTGTGTCACAATATGTTGTGTTTATAATCTGTGTTAAATGATAGCCATATACTTTCTTCTAACATTTCAGCATAAATAAAGGAATTTGGCACTCACTTGCAACTGTTTTGTGAACCATAGTGATTAGGAACTTTCTACTTAACATATGAAAGTAAGAAAGTACATTGCAATCATTTAACATAATGTTTAATTGCAAAATATTGAGACACGCCAATACCATTTTCAATCAGAAGTTTCCTGATAGATTAAATCAATAAAAAATTTATTTTTCCCTTTTAGTGCTTTTATTATTTGTTTTCAGTTTTTCAACTTGTATTTTATTTTTCTATTTTTAGTGGATTTATTTTTTTGAAATTATATAGAAAAAGGAATATTTTTAAATTTATTGTGTTTAGTATTTACGGACCTGACTATACAATGAATTTCTTGTAATTTTTAGTAATTATGTTTAGTGTAATCAGGTGCATAGCTGGGACTACAGCATAGGCTCACTGTAAACCATTATTTAAAAAATTTAATGTACTCCCCATTCGATGTTTGTATATACTTCATCTACATAGTCTTTTTTGTTAAGAAACATTTGAAATTATTCACAACCAATGCAAAAATACATAATTGCTCAACAAGGAGCAGGTCCAAATTACATACAGTGCCTTCTAGACAAAATGAATCTCCTAGAACCGTTTAATATGGGTCTTAAGTATTTCAACAAACTTACGATATAAGTATGTTTGAAAATGTAATTGCTTTTTAAAGAGCTGTGCATAACCTGTATAACAATATTGTTTTTATGACTTCTGTGATTTTTTTACTTTCTCCATATATGTAGCATAGAGAAAGTATTGTTTTCATGAATAAAATCGAATTCGAGAGTTCAAAGGAAATACATGTTTTAAGGTCTCCTGAACATGTTTTGACTATTTTCTCGATGTCTGTGTGCGTGTGTTTGTCTGTCTGTGACTGGGATTTTTTGGTGCGCTAACTCAAAAACTAATAATCAGGTCAGGCAAAATTTTATATTTGACATTTCTGTTAAAGGGAAAAGAACTGATTAGTTTTTGGTAAAAATCGGTCAACCGGAAGTTGGTGTTTAATCTTGTCACATCCATTTCTTTTTAATTTTTGATAAATGTAAAAAAGTACCGGAATAAAAGTTATAGGAAATTAAATTTCCTACAACCTTTGTTTGAAACATTTTCCCATATAATGAATTGTTGAAGAGATATTTTTTAAATTCAATTTTTTAACTGCCACCACCACACCACCTACCGCTGACTATTGTAAACACTTTACGCTCCTTTTTATTTTCTTAATTGTTGGAGGACCAAGACTATATCCAATATCAGAAGGCTACGGTTTGAGTTTATTTCTGTTCTTTGTAAAGACTAAATTTTTCTCGCAGTTCCTTAAAATATTTATTATCATTTAACCTAATAATGAAATGAATACTTTGTGGTTTCCACAAGTTTAATATAACATGACCGGTTTCACTATGCTCGTAGCATCATCAGGTCATGTCCTATATTTGTGATTTACAAATCCACAGACCAACAAAGTATTATTATTATCTGTGTGTACATTTTAATGTTTATTTCTTTTTTATTTGTCTTATTTAGTCTACTAACTGCATGATTGATATCATATTCTAATTCATATCAAACAAACATGCGAAAATGTTATACTATGTTAATGGGTATTGACCCTTATGACAATAAGAATAAATAAATAGATGACAGTTTGAAGGTTAATGGTAAAAGAAAGCTTTAATTGAAATTTAAAAATTATAATTATGTAAAACAAAAAACAATTGAATCAATAGTGTATTCATCAGCACTCTGTTATAACCGATACCGAGTAAAAGTTTATAAACGAGAAATAATAGGCTGCATATACCAGCGTCATTTGAATAACTAAAATTTCATTATAAATTATTACATGAATCAATTCACTGTACAAGTAGTAATTCACTTTCACATTCACCTCGAATTCTTGTGTAACACTGTATTTGTGAACTTAGTTGTTTTAGTTAAAAAATAACAAGTAAATGATAAATATCAAAATTATTTAATTTTGTTGCAATGGATGAAAATATTAATTTAATGTTTTTGATTGAAAAATTGTCATGTAAGCTATTCTAACTTGAATGTGAATAATTCTAAATACTTTCATTAAGCTCAGCATGTAACAAATCGATGTTGTATTTACACTGGACACAATAATACCCAGGATGAAGTATATGTAATTTATTTGTCAAAAAATGTTTCTATAATTATCATCGCAACAATATGAATCAGACTTACAGTTTCCTATCCCTTTGGCGTTGAATTTTACCATCCATCTTCCACAGTAATAAATCAACTTCATCTTCTTTCACAGAAATCTTGTTTGAAGTGGGATCTCGAGAAGGATTTGAAGAAGCTAATTGATTTAAGGAGGTAGATGATGATTTTCTTTCCAAAAGATCTTCCATAGCATTGCCTTTGGGCACTGTCTCTCCACCTGCATTTCATAAAAAAATTTATATTTTCTGAGTATGCAATAATTTCAACCAAAAACTTATAAATTACAAAGAAAATGAATTTTCGAAAATATATTCACCAATACTACCGCAAGAGATTTCCTTCGAATGTAATACTGTCCCATTCATGGGCGAGAGAAAAATCATGTCACCATGAGCTAATTTTGATTCCTTTACTGTATGGCTACGAGATGATACCAATTCATCTTTTCTGTCACGATTTCGAAATAGTGCAAATCCAAATCCAGTCAGGTCGAAAGCATCATGTACCTAAAACGTTGACAAAGATTCATTAATCATAGTTTAAAAATTGATCCATTTTATAGCCTATCGACTGCCAATATAATTTGTATATTGAGTAAAAGATTAAAAAACAAAACCGAAGGAAGTTAAACCGCTTACATGTAATCTTAACAAATACTACTACACAAAATTTAGGTGATGAACGAATATATCAATAAATTTCTCCATTTTGCATAATGCTTAGATTAATACTACGACTCTTCACCTTTTCATACAGCAATTTCGTTGTGTCTTGTTGCCCAATTTCTACTCTTTTTGTCCCTTCCGGAGATTGAACTCGTACAGTCTAAATGATACAAAGTTAAACAATAAGTGATACTCAACCAATAATTCATCAAAATTTCACAAAATAAAAAATCAAATTTGTATACGATTGCTTTTATTATTAATTCATCGACTAGAGCGTGCGTTTCGATTTCCTAAAGAAAAAAACAGCGCGTAATTCTAGACATTGTAAATTAACGCTCAATTATAAAATTGTGCATTTACAAATTAATGAATGCAATATAATGGTTATACATAATTAATTTAATAAAATATGAGGACACATGTTCTCATAAATATACTTACAATTCGTTTAGATTTGGACATGCTTTTATATTGAACTGAAATATTTCTTTCCTACTGAATCAGCTGACGAACTACGGTTGTAAAGTACACCACACACGACCGGAAGTGATACAGCGATTATAGATGCCTTACATATGGAAATTTGTAACAAAAGAGTAGTAAAACGCCATTTTGTTTCAATTTACTAACGTGCTCTACCAACTCGGCGGTTAAAATTACAAAAGTGCAACAGATCCTCTATGATATTATTTCCTTCTAAGAACTGAATTGACTTACAATTCCAAATAAAAACGATACGGTGTTTCAATTTTATTTCGATTTCGAATCATCGGCGCTATGAAACGTTTGTTTGATGAACTCAATAGACAAAATATTCACACAGAATAGGTCAGCGCGCGCACACACAAACACACACATATATATATATATATATATATATATATATATATATATATATATATATATATATATATACTAGTAGAAGGTGCTTGCAGTATGCAAGCATTTCATCTCACCTTGAAAAAACAGTAATTTTTCAGAGAGATATTTCATCATGAGAAATATTTATTTAATTCTAAAGATTTCTACATGGACCGGTTTTCGTTTTTTCATTATGGAACAATAATGGAATAAAATAATAACTAATTTTTGCAATTTTAGGAATATTATACTTTTCCCACATTAGGTTAATAATGCCAAACATTTATGCCAAATTTTAAATTTATAGCACATTTAGAAGTGAAATAACACTTATCTAATTGTTTAAAATTAATTAATTTTTAATGGCCGAAATAACAATTTCTAGAATACAATGAAATGTTTTTTCGTTTTTATAGACTAATCTCTAAATAATATAAAAGTTCAGCTCCCTATCTTGTCCCGTGGTATCAAAATATTTACCTATTTGTTTAAATTTTAAGAATTTTTAACAGCCAAAGAAATTAAAATATCAAAATTTCTATAATTTTTTATTTCGTTTTTTACAAAATCTACCGGTAAAAAAATTTCAGCTTCGTGGCGCATTCGATAATACACAAACCTCAAAAATATGTTTAAACAATTGCGAATTTTAAGCGGTCAAAATTTTAAACATTTTCAAATTTTCCATTTTTTTATGAATAATTTTCTACAAAATGATTTCAAAAACTCGAACCTACAGCATATAGTTTCCAAGATAAAAATTATTAAACTTTAATGCACAAATGGGGATGAAACAACCCCTAAAAATTAACAATTTTGAAATTTTTGATTTTTATAGTTGGTTATGAGAAAAATTCTATAATCTTGCAAAATTTCAGCTTCCTAGACTTATTAAATTGGTCTACACACTGGATTAGGTTTGCCATGCTAACTTATGGGAGATATTCCGGGGTCTCTGGAATCGAACCTAAGACACTGTAAGCAAAAGTGACAATAATTCCTAATAGATATTGCGACCATCTAGCAACACTGAAAATTTCATTTTTCTAGCTTAACGGAAAGTGCCCTAAATTAATTTACAAATATGGCGCAATGCTTTTCTCATGGGAAAAAACGCAAGTATCCGGAATTTCTGGAGTCGAACTCATGTTAATTACGTAAGAAGTCTCATTTTATCTGTAGGTTTCTCCATCATATCTACAAAAACTAAAACTTTCAGCTCTTTAGCTATTGTACTTTGGGCTGGACATTACTATCCTCCTGTTATCATTATATATCGACGTTTCTTACGGAGGAGGATTTATATAACATACTAGTAGTTGGTGCTTGCATACTGCAAGTATTTCATCTCACATTAAAAGATCATTCATTTTTCAGACAGAAATTTCAACATTACAAATAGTCTTTTAATTCTATAGATTTCATTTCTGCAGCGATTTTCGTTTTTCCCACATTAAAGAATAATAGTTTAATACAATCTTCAAATGTCGCAATTATAAAAATTTTACACTTTCTTCATTATAAGGTTCTAATGCTACACATTTTAGCCAAATTTTAAAGTTGTAGCACTTCTGTTATATGTTATCATTATATATCGACGACTCTTACAGAGGAGGATATAACATACATATAACAGGAGGATACTAATGTTTAGGCACTTCCAGATGTGCTGGAGATTTGAAATTTTTTTCTTAGGTAGGATTTTGTGCAAAACCGACTAGAAAAAATGAAAATCTTGAAAAAGTGCAACAATGCGGCCGCTAAAAAATCGCAATTTTTTAAACAAATTTTCAAGGTTTATGTATTTCCGAATGTGCCACGGAGTTGAAATTTTTTTTATAATTAGAATTCCTTAAAAAACGAAATAGGGATTATACAAATTTTGATATTTTAATTTGTTTGGCAGTTAAAAAATCTTTAAGTTTAAACAAATAGATAACTGTTTAGGTACTACGGGATGAGCTAGGAAGATGAAATTTTCAAATTATTTACAGAGTAGTGAGATTGCACAAACAAACATTTCAAATTTACCATATATTAATTGCGGCGGCCGTTAAAAATAATTTAAATTTATAAAATTAGAAAAATATTATTTTATTTCTAGAAGTGCTACAACTTTAAAATTTGGCTAAAATGTGTAGCATTAGAACCTTATAATGAAGAAAGTGTAAAATTTTTAAAAATGCGACATTTGGAGAATGTTTTAAACTATTATTCTTAGATGTGGGAAAAACGAAAATCGCTGCAGAAATGAAATCTTTAGAATTAAAAGACCATTTGTAATGTTGAAATTTCTGTCTGAAAAATGAATGTTCTTTTAATGTGATATGAAATGCTTGCAGTATGCAAGCACCAATTACTAGTCATTATATATCGACGACTCTTACAGAGGAGGATATAACATATAACATATAACAGGAGAATACTAATGTTTAGGCACTTCCAGATAAGCTGGAGATTCGAAATTTTTTTCATAGGTAGAATTTTGTGCAAAACCGACTAGAAAATCTTGAAAAAGTGCAACAATGCGGCCGCTAAAAATTCGCAATTGTTTAAACAAATTTTCATGGTTTATGTATTTTCGCATGTGCCAAGGAGTTGAAATTCTTTTTATAAGTAGAATTCTTAAAAAAACGAAATATGGATTATACAAATTTTGATATTTTAATTTGTTTGTCAGTTTAAAATTCTTAAAGTTTAAACCAATAGATAGTTGTTTAGGTACTATGGGATGAGCTAGGAAGCTAAAATTTTCAAATTATTTACAGAGTAGTGAATTTTTGGAAATAAACATTTCAATTTTACCATATCTGAGGTGCGGCGGCCGTTAAAAATTATTTAAATTTAAACAATTAGAAAAATATTATTTTTCTTATAGAAGTGCTACAGCTTTAAAATTAGGCTAAAATGTGTAGCATTAGAACCTTATAATGAAGAAAGTGCAAAAATTTTAAAATTGCAACATTTGGGGATTGTTTTAAAATATTATTTTTACATGTGGGAAAAACGAAAATCGCTGCGGAGGTGAAATATTTAGAATTAAAAATATATATTTAATGATGAAATATGAATAATGAATGTTTTTTATGTTGAGATGAAATGCTTGCAGTATGCAAGCACCAACTACTAGTATGATATATCCTCCTCTGTAAGAGTCGTCGATATATAATGATATCCTCCTCTGTAAGGAACGTCTATATATAATGATATAGGAGGATACTAATGTTTAGACACTTCCAGATGAGCCGGAGATTCGAAATTTTTTTCATAGGTAGGATTTTGTACAAAACCGACTAGAAAAAACGAAAATCATGAAAAAGTGCAATAATGCGGACGCTAACAATTCGCAATTGTTTAAAAAAATTTCAAGATTTATGTATTTCTGCATGTGCTACGGATTCTTTCCATTTTCCTCCTTTTTACGGTTTGGGTTAAATGGGTGTTGGATTCATTCCATTTTCCTACATTTTTCATGTTGGGTTAAGTGATTTGTTGGTTGGATTTGTTCCATTTTCCTCTTTTTTCAGGTTGGATTAAGTGATTACCGTCTTGTGGTGTTCTAAAATGGAGGGCGAAGGAAGTAAACGCAAGGTTTTGCACAGACAAGCAGGAGAAATCGTATATAAAGTGTATCAGACTGATACACTTTATATACGATTTCTCTTGGTTGTTTGTGCAAGACCTAGCTTTTACTTCCTTCGCCCTACATTTTAGAAAACAAGACGGTACTATTTAGATCTCAATCGTAAAACACGCAAATAAACACGAAAATCACGCCGCAAATGTACGAAGCGCATCCCAAAAGTTGCTGTAACTGACTGTCACTGATTGGCAAAGTGAAGGAGTGGGAGAAACCACATGACATTCCTGACCTTCTGTGCATCCAGTCATGATATACTTCTAAATCACTGTATACAACTATGTAAATGGTATATATTTTATACCAAATATCTTTACATCACATTTGGACATTTCTATTAATTTTTTATGTAAAGATTGTTTACAATTAGTGTATTTCTTAATCTTTTTTATACTGCATTTGTTATAATTGCTGTCACATGTATATTCTATTCTATTATATGCTTTGTCTATCACAACCCTCATTGTACTCAGTGTGTACAACATATGCTAATATATTCAGTTTAATAATTCAATTCTAAATTCTTTTTATACCTTCTGTTGGCTATTTTGTTGTTAATATTATTTAATCTAATTTTTATTCTTAATTATTTGTGTATGTATAATACTCGACTAGTCCATCAATAGTCATTGCAATGGCAACATTCTCGTAATGAGTGATAAAAAAGCCAGTATTTACCCGAAATTCGAAAAAATACGATCGATAAGCAAAATTCGAAGATAAAAATTGGATCGTCATTCTGGAAAGTCAAAAATACCGCGAAGGGTGTGGGGAAGATTTTTCACGTGGTATCACGACGTAGTTCCACTTTTCGCCATTGGCAGACTGGAGCGCTCTGAAAGGAAAACTTCGGCCAAGATTTTTAGCATTGAGCAGCAGGATCGCGACACTCAATGTTAGAAAACGAGGATAGTCTAAACGTGACCCCTCCGCCGCCTCAGTGCGTTTTGGAGACCCTTTCCATTCCCTTTCCTTACCTTCCCATTGGTCGAAGACGTTGCCAGGCAACGAGCTACGTAAGCAGCGCGTCTCCTCTTCCCCTCCTCCTGCTCCCTCCCCTTTCCATTCCCCTGCTCCCTCCCCGACCCGATTGCCGCTTTTCGTAGGGTAGCGGATTTTCCGTAAACCAACGTTTAATTATTCCATAAATATCATAGAATGATCCTCCATCAATTTTTTTCAGTTCTGAAAACAATTTACCCACCAAATGTATGTGTGGGAATTGGTATACACTTATAAAGAAAAAAGAACATTTTTTTACACGTTTATTGCGAAAAAAATTAGGTACAAAGTATAACAATATTATTGGCCCATTGATCTGTAGAAACATGTATAGGACAAGGTCGGCATAGTATAAACAATAATGGATATCACATATGAGCTTCTTTAGGAGCACATCCTTAGCAAAAATAATACATTCCAAACATTACTGATATAATAAAAGTACATTCAAAGGTTGCTATATTTTAATCAAGGAGAAGTAAAGATTACAGTTATATCACAATATATACATAAAAAAATTTCCAGGAAGTCCTTGACATTATAAAGACAGACAACAATAAATTATATACCGAGTATCGCATTTTATATAAATAAATATGCCTCATAAGGTTCTCCCTAATGGCACTACTAGGCCTGCGTGGGGTCTGAAACCCCGAGGGGCCAGGTTGTGGGCCCACTTCACCTTGCTCTACTGCTGCAGGAAGAAAATACAAGTTAACCATTTAGTCAACTAACAACAAAAACTATTAAATAATGAATAACAGAAAAATGGTCAGAAGCAATATTGTTAATATTTTTTACAAGATGTTTTTAAAACACAAAAGACACCTACCAGGTGGAGAGGAAACTACAGGCGTCAATGGCTCAGCCCATGACGGGCCAAGTTGGGGGCTCACTTCACCTTGCTTTGCTGCTGCAAGAAGGAAATACAAGTTAACCATTTAGTCAACTAACAACAAAAACTATTAAATAATGAATAACAGAAAAATGGTCAGAAGCAATATTGTTAATATTTTTTACAAGATGTTTTTAAAACACAAAAGACACCTACCAGGTGGAGAGGAAACTACAGGCGTCAATGGCTCAGCCCATGACGGGCCAAGTTGGGGGCTCACTTCACCTTGCTTTGCTGCTGCAAGAAGGAAATACAAGTTAACCATTTAGTCAACTAACAACAAAAATTATTAAATAATTAATAATGAATAACAGAAAAATGGTCAGAAGCAATATTGTTAATATTTTTTACAAGATGTTTTTAAAACACAAAAGACACCTACCAGGTGGAGAGGAAACTACAGGCGTCAATGGCTCAGCCCATGACGGGCCAAGTTGGGGGCTCACTTCACCTTGCTTTGCTGCTGCAAGAAGGAAATACAAGTTAACCATTTAGTCAACTAACAACAAAAATTATTAAATAATTAATAATGAATAACAGAAAAATGGTCAGAAGCAATATTGTTAATATTTTTTACAAGATGTTTTTAAAACACAAAAGACACCTACCAGGTGGAGAGGAAACTACAGGCGTCAATGGCTCAGCCCATGACGGGCCAAGTTGGGGGCTCACTTCACCTTGCTTTGCTGCTGCAAGAAGGAAATACAAGTTAACCATTTAGTCAACTAACAACAAAAATTATTAAATAATTAATAATGAATAACAGAAAAATGGTCAGAAGCAATATTGTTAATATTTTTTACAAGATGTTTTTAAAACACAAAAGACACCTACCAGGTGGAGAGGAAACTACAGGCGTCAATGGCTCAGCCCATGACGGGCCAAGTTGGGGGCTCACTTCACCTTGCTTTGCTGCTGCAAGAAGGAAATACAAGTTAACCATTTAGTCAACTAACAACAAAAATTATTAAATAATTAATAATGAATAACAGAAAAATGGTCAGAAGCAATATTGTTAATATTTTTTACAAGATGTTTTTAAAACACAAAAGACACCTACCAGGTGGAGAGGAAACCACAGGCGTCAATGGCTCAGTCCACGACGGGCCAGGCTGTGGGCCAACTTCATCTTGTTTTGCTGCTGCAGAAAGGAAAAACAAGTTAACCATTGAGTCAACTAACAAGTAACACTTCATAGAATGCTCCAAGCATGATTGGAAAAGATGCTTGAAAAGATGAAAACAGTAGTCACTAGATAAACAGTCTCTCTGCAAAACATCACTAAAATTATTTACCTGGCAGATGTAAATTCGGAATGGAATCCTTCCGAAGTTTCATAGTGCCTTCAATAAAATTCTCCGGAGAGAAAGGGCTCAGGCAAAGTCTTCTATTGTTATATATGTCCATTCGGTCCATGGACAGGAGCTTAGGATTCCCAACCAGCTTCAACCAAACATCGAATCGACGATTTGAGTCGGAAATGGGATGAGGGAACCTGGATTTATCATTTTTAAATGTACATCCTCTTGCCGATCTCGCGTATTTTACACTCAGGCATTTCTAAATATTAATAAATGAATTATATGTCAAAATATTTACCTAACTCGAGTACCCTCCTTATTCCCGCAATTGGTGACACAACACGAAAAACAAACCATAGCCAGAAATAACTGGAAATAACGTGTAACCTCGTTTAAAACAGAGGGGTGGACATCCCTCGCAGGCAGGGCAAAAGAATTTCGTATCCTTCCTGAACCCTTGGGCTTTACAATATATACATTTTCTCTGTGGGATGCATTTTCGTTTGTCATCCATCTCGTATGCGTCAGGATAATGCTTCGACAATCCAGGGGTCCTAGAGGGCCGGCTGGCAGAAGGACGTGGGACGGGTTCAGTATAGGCTGGGCGGAGGAGGGATTTTATGATGGAAATTCGGAAATCATATAAAGGAATTTTGGGATGGGTGTTTCGGTAAAGGAAATAACTATTAACCAATACGAGGTGAAGTATATGGATCCCCAGTTTTTTGTTCCATTTCAGAGTCTTACGCTCTATCAGGTAATAAGACATCATTTGATCACAATGATCGATGCCAGCCATTGACTCGTTATAACGAGCAACGGCCTCCGGTTTGGAGGTGACACTACTTCCTCGCCGGCGACGGACATCGACCATATTGCTTCCGAAATCGGAACTGATCATCAGAACGTCCCGTTTATCTTTCCATTTCATCACGCAGACTCCACAGGAACTAAAGACATCCACAGCTTCACCTCGTCTTAGTTTTTTAGATATTACCTCGGGAGGATTCCCCTTCCGGTTAGATCGAAGAGATCCTGTACAATAGGTCCTCCGCTCTAGTAGATGGTGGGCCAAGTCAACACTGTTGTAATAATTATCCATGAAAAGTGAATGTCCGGCATCTAATTTGCCTTCCATCAACTTACATACAACATTGTCGACATGTCCCGGCCCACCTACATCAACATCAGAGGACCCAGCATACACAATAAATCTTAGAACCAAACCGGAAGGTTCGGTGAGCATGTAAAGTTTAATCCCATACCGGTGCCGTTTACCTTTCATATAAATACGAAAGATAAGACGGCCCCTCCAGAGAACCATGGATTCGTCGATGCATAACCTTTGGGTCGGTCTCACTATTGCGTCCATTGTTCGGTGAAAAATGTCAATCATTGGTCTTATTTTGTATAATCTGTCCGTAGGTTGTGGCTTCCCGGGTTCTGGATTTTTTGCGAAATGCAAAACCTGCAAAATCCCGGAGAACCTGTCGCGGCTCATACATTTCCGAAAACAAGGAAAATTAAATATGAAGTCAGTGCTCCAATAATCGGAGATCCTACTCAATGGGCATGTGCCCATATGAAATAGAATCCCGAGGAAAGTTAAAAATTCTTCCACTGATAACTGCTTCCATTTAGTAATCCTTGCTTTCGGAAATTTATTACCTAAAAGTAAAAAGTCGGCCTGCCTATTTGTCTCCGTCACCGCCAAATTGGTCATTTCGTCCGTCAGTAAAAGGTCAAAAAATTATCGAGGCTCTTCCCCTGGGTCTGGAACATTTAGGCCCGGGGTGTGAGTGAAGGGGATGGCAGGTCTAGTCGGTCTGTTCGAAGTCCAACTGTAGGTCTGGGTCGAGGTCCTAGTCAAAACAGAGGCAACGGGGGAACTGGTTTGTACAACGGGAGGGCTAGGAGGGGAGGAAGGCGAAATATTTTGCCTACCAGCTGAGGGAAGCTCCACCTCCTCTTCCTCATCCTCCTCGGTGGTGTCTCCCCACTCCGTTTCCCAGACGAGTCACTAAAATTTTCTTCCGTGTAGCTAGATAACAGAAAATAACAAATAATCAGAAGAATAAATAGAAGTTTGCAAGAAATAACATTTAAAATGAGATAAGTAAAAATAACAAGTAAAAATAACATAAGTCATAATAACTTACATTTCTCTCCCTCTCACGAGAGATTAATTTTCCCTAAATATTTTTCGTAGAAACACTGAAAAACGGAGAAAGATAATTTAAAATTCTAAGAAGAAAACATAAATAGTTAGTAAATATTTCAGTTACTAAAAATTAGATTGTTAACAATATACCACCTGTGGCTTTGTAGAAGTCCAAAGAAATTTCTCCCTCTTCTGCAATTTTTTCAATAAAAGAAGTCCTATAAATGACACAAATTGGTTACAAACCACTGAAAAAGTTATCAACAGGTACGCCGACATTAAGTTCGAGGGGGGGGGGAATTACCTGCACAATGTCCCAAAATAACCTGTCTCCGGAATAAGTTTTTCAGGTACTTTTACGAAAAAGAACCTTAAAAAAAGGAAGAGAAGTTTAGAATTATATGAAAACATCGATAAGATAATAAAAAAACGTACTTAGAAATGCGTACTTACCACCCGGAAAAAAGAGGTTGTCGCTGGTCAAAGAAGGGTCGGATCTCAAAACTAAGCACACGTGCTAACTCTGTGGAGCCTAGTGAACGACTGTATAGGGCAAGGAAAGTGTTTCGGGTAGGCGTCTCCCCAACACTAGCATGGGAAGGGGCGCTGAAATCGGACGACAACTGTCGTCCGCAGTCACTGGCGTGCACCCGGCGAACGACAATCGTCGTCCGTCAGCGTTGAACGTGTTAACCGCACGAAATCACGTGAAACCTGGTGAAATCACGTGAAACCTGGTGAAATCACGTGAAACCTGTTGAAACCACTTGAAACACAACAACCGTTTGAAAGTGCGCGCAACCTATTTCCACTACTTCCCCTCCTACTTCCTTTCCTACTTCCCCTCTATCGCCTCTGGTGTGTTTAGGAGAGCCACTCCAAAGACGGTCCTCGTTTTGCTATCCGAGTGCCCGTCCCCTGTTGAGCAGGCTACTCATTTTTGTGTGCATTTACATAAATAAACATTTGAATCTTTCCATAAATATATTCCGGCGGCCGTTAAAAATGTTTAAATTTGAAACAATTAGAAAAATATTATTTCACTGCTAGTAGTGCTACAACTTTAAAAATTGGCAGAAATGTGTAGTATTAGTACCCCATAATGGAGAAAGTATAAAATTCTTAAAATTACAAAGTTTTGGGATCGTTTTAATCTATTATTTTTACCTAAGGGAAAAACGAAAATCGCTCCGGAGGTGAAATATTTAGAATTAAAAAAATATTTGTAATGATGAAATATGAAAAATGAATGTTTTTTATGTTGGGATGCAGTGGTGGCTCGTGTATAGGCACTGCGGAACTGCAGCACCCCCTATTTCCACTTGATATTATCGATAACATTTAATATAATGAGTCCTTTTTTCTTTAATTCTTTCTTTATTTTTGTAGTACAATATATATTCCTTAAGCTTAATGTCAGTACTTCAGTAGCCATCCCCCAGTTTAAGAAAAAGGTACAAAAATCTTTGTGTGGAACTGTGCGCTTCACAGTGCCAGCGACGTGGTGTTTGACTGTTGTGCGCATGCGCACATAGGAGGGGGGTGGGGAGGAAGGCGGGACTGCCAGGTAGAGAGAGCACTGTTGCTCTCGCAGTGCCGGCTCTGGCGTGATGGTGGAAGGAAGTTTTTTTTTACTCAGCGTGTTTTTCTGGAGCAGCACCCCCACTAATTTTAGCTACGAGCCGCCACTGTTGGGATGATATGCTAGCAAAATGCAAGCACTAGACATTATATATAGACGTTTCTTACAGAGGAGGAGGATACTAATGTTTAGGCACTTCCAGATGAGCTGGAGATACGAAATTTTTTTCGTAGGTAGGATTTTGTGCAAAACCTGCTAAAAAACCGAAAATCTTAAAAAAATGCAACAATGCGGCCGCTAAAAGTTCGCAATTGTTTAAACAAATTTTCAAGGATTAGGTATTTCCAAACGGAGCTGAATTTTTTTATAGAGGTAGGATTTGTAAAATAAAGAAATAGGGATTATAGAAATTTTGATATTTTTTTTTTGTTTGGCAGTTACAAATTTTTAAAATTTAAGCAAATTGGTAGACTCTACGGCGCAAGTTAGGGAGCTGAAATTTTTAAATTCTTTAGAGGTTAAGCGATGTAAACGACTAATCATTTCAATTTTGCTATAAAATTGTTATTTGGCCGTTAAAAAATATTTAAATTTAAACAATTAAATAAATGTTATTTCACTTCTAATTGTACTATAAATTTAAAATTTGGCAGAAATATGTGGCATTATTAATTCAATGTGGGAAAATTATAATATTCCTAAAATTGTAAAAATTAGCGATAGTTTTACTACATTATCATTCCATAATGAAAAAAACCGAAAACATGTCCCGAGGCGAAATCTTTAGAATTAAAGAAATATTTCTGATGATGAAAATCTGTCTGAAAAATAAATCATTTTTGAAGGTGAGATAATATGCTTGCAGTATGCAAGCACCTTCTACTAGTATATTATATCCTCCTCTGTAAGAAACGTCTATATATAATGATGCTCATAGAAGGTGCTGGAAGCATTTCATCTCACCTTGAAAAACATTAATTTTTAAGAGAGATATTTCATCATGGGAAATATTTCTTTAATTAAAAAGATTTCTCCTCGGGACTGATTTTCGTTTTGTACTTATGTAACAATAATGGAGTAAAACAATAACTAATTTTTGCAATTTTCGAAATATTATACTTTTTGCAAATTTTGTTAATAATGTCACATTTATGCTAAATTTTAAATTTGTAGTACATTTTGAAGTGAAATAACATTTATCTAATTGTTTAAAATTAAATAATTATTAACGGCCGAAATAAATATTAGATGGATACATAGAAATGTTTAATCGTTTATAAACTCTAAATAATTAAAAAGTTTCAGTTCTCTAACTTGTGCCGTAGTACCTAAACAGTTATCTATTTGTTTAAATTTTAAGAATTTTTAACTGCCAAACAAATTAAAATTTTAAAATTTCTATAATCCCTATTTCGTTTTTTTATAAATACTACCTCTAAAATAATTTCAGCTCCATATCACATCCGGAAATACATAAACCTTGAAAATTTGTTTAGACAATTTCGAATTTTTTGCGGCCGCATTTTTACATTAGTATCCTCCTATTTGTCATATCCTCCTTCTCCTCTGTAAGAAACGTCTATATATAATGATAGGAGGATACTAATGTTTAGGCACTTCCAGATGAGTTCGAGATTCGAAATTTTTTTCTTACGCAGGATTTTGTGCAAGCGATTTTCGTTTTCCATTATGTAAAAATAATAGATTTAAACAATCCCCAAACTTAGCAATTTTAAGAATTTTGTACTTTTTCCAGTATGGGGTACTAATGCTACATATTTCTGCCAAATTTTAAAGTTGTAACTCTTCTGGAAGCGATATAATATTTTTCTAATTGTTTAAATTTTAAAGATTTTTAACGGTTGCCGCAAAATATTTATGGAGGTATTCAAATGTTTATTTCTGCAAATGCACTACTCTGTAAATAACTTAAAAATTTCAGCTTCCAAGCTCATCCCGTAGTGTCTAAACATTTACCAATTTGTTTAAACTTTAAGAATTTTTAACTGCCAAACTAATTAAAATATCACAATTTCTATGATCCCTATTTCGTTTTTTAGAAATCCTTCCTCTAAAAAAAATTTCAGCTCCGTAGCGCATTCGGAAATACATAAACGTTGAAAATTTGTTTAAACAATTGAGAATTTTTAGCGGCCGCATTGTTGCACTTTTTCTAGATTTTCGTATTTTCTAGTCGGTTTTTCAGGAAATCCTACCTAAGAAAAAAATTTCGAATCTCCAGTTCATCTGGAAGTGCCTAAACATTGATATCCTCCTCCTCTGTAAGAAATGTCTATACACTAGTAGATGGTCCTTGCATACTGCAAGCATTTAATCTCACCTCGAAAAAATATTAATTTTTCTGAGAGATATTTCATCATGCGAAATATTTCTTTGATTCTAAAGATTTTTCCTTTGGACGGGTTTTCGTTTTTTCATTATGGAACAACAATGGAGTAAAACAATAACTAATTTTTGGCAATTTTCGAAATATTATACTTTTTGCACATTGATTTAATAATGCCACAAATTTCTGCCAAATTTTAAATTTATAGTACAATTAGAAGTGAAATAACATTTATCTAATTGTTTAAAGGTAAATAATTTTTAACGACCAAAATAACAATTTTATTGATAAATTGAAATGTTTATTCGTTTACATAAACTAACCTCTAAATAATTTGAAAATTTCAGCCTCCTAGCTCATCCCGTAATACCTACATTTGCTTAAACTTTAAGAATTTTTAACTGCCAAACAAATTAAAATATCAGAATTTCTATATTTCCTATTGCGTTTTTTTACAAATCCTATCTCTAAAACTAATTTCAGCTCCGTAGAGCATTCGAAAATACATAAACCTTGAAAATTTGTTTAAACAATTGCGAATTTTTAGCGGCCGCATTGTTGAACTTTTTCAGGATTTTCGTTTTTTCTAGTGTGTTTTGCACAAAATCTAACCCATGAAAAAAATTTCTAATCTCTAGCTCATCTGGAAGTTCCTATATTCTATATTCTCCTATATGTTATATGTTTAATGTTATATACTCCTCTGTAAGAAACGTCGGTATATAATGATAATGATATATATACACAATGGTGAGCTCCCAAAATTTTAACAACCGGTTCTCTGTGCTCCCAAAATTTAAACCACCGGATTCTTAATAAAAAATTCTGAATTTGGCAATCAAAAATTGGCAACCCTTCAAACCTTTTGGCAATTTTAACTAAATTAATTATCTCACTATTTACCTTCTTCAAGTATCTGTATTTTAAGATTTCGCTAGGTATCAATAACTGCATGACAATTGGTTAGTATAGTTAGAAAATAAAGACTTTTCTAATGAAATCAGAAAAGAAGAATTATTTTATTAAAACCGATGAATCATTTTATCTACATAGTTAAAATTAAATTGCTCAGTCAGCTTTAGCAATTATGAATTATTAGGCACAAATATACCTAAGTACTTCTATACTTTTAAATTTAAGTTTTTAAAAACTTTTAAACATTTTTACATACAAAGGTGAAATACTCCTTTAGCCAAAACAACTAGAGGGCTACAAAACCCAATGCATTTCGCCCACAAGGTGAGAATCGTCAAGGGTAAAACCTGTTCCAACAGTGACTGACTGCTGTTGGAACAGGTTTTACCCCTGACGATGCTCACCTTGTGGGCGAAATGCATTGGGTTTTGTAGCCCTCTAGTTCTTTTGGCTAAAGGAGTATTTCACCTTTGTTAGTTTTGGCCAAAGTTATTGAGCTACTATCTATTATTTTTACATACCTTATTATTACTTATTACAGTAATAATTTCCAAATGGCTTCTTGGTTTTCTCCATAAAATGTCGTTTTAGATACACGAACTCTGGTATCCAAAGCGGATTGATGACTTCTCATCCATGATTTGACATATGTTAACAGGTTCTATAAGCTTAATGATTTCCCCAACAAATTGATAATCATAAAGCATGAAATGTGTTTTGTTGTTAAACTTTCTCTTTTCTCACTACAAATATTATTCACTAACGAAAAACCTCTTTCTGCATCTGCAGAACTTATTACAATTGTGTTCATAATTTGCTTTGCTTTCCTTATTGTTTCTGGAGCAGGAAGAATGTTATTTTCTACATAGTCACGAAAATCGGTTAAATCAATTTCAAATTTTAGGACTATTTAATTCGTGAATATTTTTTTTCTCCAAGTTTCCAAGAGGCTCTCACTTCTTCAAGGTTCCATGAAGGGGGATCCATAACACTGAATAATTTAACAATTTTAGATGTATTATTAATGGGACCTAAGTTATCTTTTTTATACTTAATGTGTTGTTCATTTAATAATCTTGCCTTCATTTTATCAATTATGCACTCTTTTACTTTTTCTTGTGGCAGTGATTTAAATCGAACATTTTCTTCAAACTTGATACATTTAAAAGCATCACTATGTGCCAGTTTGTTAATTTTATTTTCATGCATACCAAAACTATCTTTTAATTGTATTAAAAATTAATTGTATGCTTGATGAGTTTATCTGCATTTGTTAAACTCAATTGTCTTTCTTGTAGTGCATTTGATAATAATGCGAGTTCATCCAAAATGTCGATCATTAATGCCAAGTCTCTTATAAATGCTTTGTTTTTCAACCTTTTTTCCATACCAGAAAACTTCTTATTGTTATGTATGTGCCTTGGCAATGACAAACCGAGATCGTTGATTCAACAATGGCTGTATTTACTTCTTATGACACACAATACCTATGCCAGGGATATGCGACTGCACTCCCGGATGGTCACGTTACAACTGCTTGCTCTCTGAGAATCAAGAACATGGCAAAGTGGCAAAAAACAAACAAACATCGCCGCGCAACACAAACAAACAAAACATGAAATGCGGCCCTATACATAATAATTAAAATACAATAAATGAATACATAACAACTCCTCCCCCTTTTAGCTTGAAGAGCCACACAATTTTATAAATTAGCATTAATTCATAATATAGCCAAAAACTAAATACATATCATGTTGCATCATAAGCACTGCTCACAAAAAATTAACCAAACTCTTAGGTCCGAGCAGTATGGCACTTATAGTCCTTCAGGTATCCTGGAACCCTCTTTATTCTCACTGATGCTCTTGTAGCCTGCTGCAGTGATGGTAAAGTTTCATCACTCTGGGCTGACATTGCGGCAGCAGATGATGGTTCACCATTATCTGAAGCACCAATGCTGGTAACACCTCGAGCATGATTTGTCTGCAATTCATTTGGAGGGATCTGCTCTCCTACTGGAACTTCAGGCATTGAGGGAATAACACTTTTTACAAAATTATCAAAAGGAAAAGGATAAAAAACATTATTTGGATATGACATACTATCTCCAGAATATTTAAAACTATCTGATGAGAAAAGGAGCACTGCTGATGTGTTACGATGCATGAACTGGTTTACATGGCGCCTTTCAGTTCTCCCATCTTCACATGCAACTTCAAAATTGCAGGGACCCTTGGCTGCTTTTATGAATCCTGGAAACCATAGCTTTCCACCTGCATAGCTATGGAAATATACAGGATCTCCTTCTGCAAAAAATCTAAAATTATTAATTGGCATATTAACAGCATTTACGACTTTCTCCTCCCTCTCAGAAGATTTTGGCCATGCCGCTGGATGTAATTTATCCAGCATTGTTTGTATACGCCGACCCATCAACATTTCTGCCGGGCTTCTACCAGTGGAAGTGCTAGGAGTGGTTCTCAATGTAAGCAAGACATTTGCCAACTGCAGCTTCCATTCTGCTGGTGGTAGCTTTTTTAGACAGTTTTTTAAGGTCTGCACCACCCTTTCTGCTTGGCCATTTGATGCAGGGTGATAAGGTGCAGCTTTAAGATGGGTAATGCAATTCTTTCTGACAAAACTAAGAAATTCATCCGACCTGAAGGCTGGTCCATTGTCAGTTACCAGCTAGTCAGGAATGCCATGGGTGGCAAACCATCTTCTAAGGCAATTGATGGTGGTTAAGGAGCTCATGGACCCTTTTGTCTCCTCGACTTCTATCCATTTTGAGTATGCATCCACCAGCACTAGAAATGTATGGCCATGGGTTGGTCCTGCAAAATCAAGGTGAAGGCGCGACCATGGCTTTTCTGGAACACTCCAAGGGATGACAGGTGCTCTCCTTGGATCTGGCCGCATCTCACAGCACCTAGGGCAAGACAATACCAACTCTTCAATGTCCTTATCAAGGCCAGGCCACCAGACATAACTCCGTGCCAATGCCTTAGTGTGGATGACTCCCTGATGCACCTTATGTAGAAGCTGCATCACATTCCCTCTCAGCTTCTCTGGGATCACGACCCTGCTACCCTGGAGGATGCATCCCTAATGCACCATGAAAGTGCCTGCTGGCTCTCTGAAGAAAAGCTTTGCCTCCTTGGATCTGGAGGCAGCACTCCACCCTCGAAGTAGCCCCTCTTGCACCTCTGCCAACAGTTTGTCCTCACTGGTGGCTTCTGCTACAGCCCCAGCTGTCAATGGTGAGTCCAAAGGAGCTTCTTCTAGGAGCATCACACCTGCTGGCTCAGGGAAAATTGTCTCAGCATCCACCTCCATGCAGTCTAATGGAAGATGACTGAAAAAATCTGCATTTGCATGCTGCTTCCCTGGGCGGTATGACAATTTAAAATCATAATTAGATAGTTGATAGTAGCTCAATAACTTTGGCCAAGACTAACAAAGGTGAAATACTCCTTTAGCCAAAACAACTAGAGGGCTACAAAACCCAATGCATTTCGCCCACAAGGTGGGCGAAATGCATTGGGTTTTGTAGCCCTCTAGTTGTTTTGGCTAAAGGAGTATTTCACCTTTGTTTGATAATTAGATAGCATTAAGGACCAGCGAAGCATCCGTGGAGACAAGACATCTGATATGGGCTTTCCTGGCTTAAAAATTCCCAACAGGGGCTTGTGGTCTGTTATAATCTCAAAAGTGCGCCCCAACAAATACATACGAAATTTCATGATCCCAAATATAATAGCCAGTGCCTCTTTGTCCAATTGCGAGTAATTTTTCTCACTTCCTCTAAGAGTTCTTGAGGCATATGCCACTGGTTTCTCCTGGTTATCACTATACACCTGAGACAACACTGCCCCAACTCCATATGGTGAGGCATCACATGACACTGTTATAGGTCACTTAGGGGAATAATGTGCAAGCACTGCACCTGAAGTCATAATAGACTTAGCATAAGTAATGCAGGCCTCTTCCTTTTCTGTCCATCTCCATTGGACACCTTCACCTAGCAACGCATATAAAGGAGCAAACCTAGTGGCCTTCTGAGGGAAGAATCTATCATAATAATTTATATAGCCCAGGTAGGCTTGAAGTTCAGCCACATTGGTTGGGGATAAAGCCTCTAGTAATGCTTTCACTTTACTATCCATTGGCCTAATGCCATCTGCTGAAACTAAATATCCCACAAATGCCAAACTTCTAGCAGAAAATTGGCATTTACTCAGCCTTAAACGAAAACCTGCCCCCCTTAATCTTTCTAATACTCCTCTAACTCGATGCCATAGCTGTCCCTCTGATGATGCTTGACATAGAACATCATCCATATATACAATTACTCCCTCCAGGCCAGCAAGGATAGTTTCCATGGTACATTGAAAAATTGCAGGAGAAGAGGAGAGCCCTGGGGGCAACCAAAGCATTCTGTACAACCCTCTATGGGTATTAAGTGTTAACACCCGTGACGTTTCCTCATCCACTGAAACCTGAATAAAGGCTTCAGAAAAGTCAAACTTGGTAAACCATTTGCCTCCTGCCAATTTACTTAAAAACTCGCCCACAGTTGGGAGTGGGTAAATCTGTCTCATGCATTGCGGATTTATTGTGGAGCAGTAGTCACCACAAATTCTAATGGTTTTGTCACGTTTGACTACATTTACAGTAGGGGTGGCCCACTCTGAAAAATCAACCCTCTCTAGGATGCCCTTCTTCACCATCCTATCTATTTCCTCACTTACTTTCTCAACCATTGCGAGTGGAACCGGCCTAGCTCGGCGAAAAACAGGATTCGCGTCAACTCGCAATTGAACTCGCGCGGGGGGACCCGCGTATTTTCCTAAGGCAGATTCGAAAACATCCCTAAAATCTGAAATTTGGGGTGGTAAGTTGGACTGCTCTACGGAGTGCACTCCCTGAAATTTGACACCTAAATGCTCAAACCAATTACGGCCCATCAGGCTTGGACCATCTCCTGCCATCACCACCAAAGGGAGTTTTGCCTGACGCGGAGGCAAACACACACTGACATGGAGTTGTAAGTTTCTCCCCAATTAAAGAAAATCCTGCACCGGAATCCACCTCCATCGGCATGGATTTTCCCTCAGCCCACACAGTCACATTCATCGGCGGCGGTGCAGGAGCCGACGGTATGTGGAAAAGCAATGAATGCAACCTTTCACTACCGTCCCCATCATTTTCATTCGGTGCCGAGCCCGCTAGGCCTAAATTATGCGTGGCTGACCTACGCTGCCCGCGAAAACGGTTTCCTTGATTTGGCCTCGAATTCTGGAGCGATCCACCGCCTCCCGGCCGTCCGCTCACGTTAGCACTGGGTTGCCTTTTTTTCTTGAAACAGGCCCTGTCGATATGGCCTACCTTTCTACAGTACCTGCAGATTGTCCTTTTATAGACGCACGAGGCCGCATTATGCGGTCCTTCGCAGCGATAACATGGTCCCTCAACCGGCGGCTGGGATGGCGGTCCTCTATACCTGTCCTCCCCTTTATGCTGCATACCGGTGCGATGGACGGCGGCGGGAGCCGATGGACCCTGGAGTCGGCTCATGTGGTCCCTCGCTGCTTCCGCGGCAAGCGCTCTGTCGATCGCCTTACTCAGGTCGAGGGAATCGGCGGAGAAAAGAGCCTCCTTCAGGCGTAGATCCCGAAGGCCCAGTAGAACTTGGCCCAAGAGCGACTCCTCCAGGTCCGAAAAATCGCAAGTCTCCGCCATGAGTCGCAGATCTGTCATGAAGTCTTTTAAGGACTCGCCCGGTTGCTGCACCCGCTTATGAAACTCCTCGCGTTTCACCCACTTGCACGGCGTGGGATTTATGTGCGAGTCCAGAAGCTGTATGGCCTCGGCGAACGTTAATACGCCCGTGCTGCGCGGTTTGCAGAGCTTAATGGACTGTTTTAATATAAATTCGCCCGGAGCCGTGAAAAGAATGGCTCTTTTGCGACTGTCCTCAACAATATTGTTCGCGATAAAATAATAGTCAAGTTGTTCCTTGAATATTGACCATTCTTCCGCATTACCGGACGAGAAACTCGGCGGCGTGCCTATGGTGCCAACGTATGTAACCTGATGGGAAACACGTGGTTCCGGTTCGGCCATGATGCCAAAAAAAATTTTGCACCCGGTCGCAAAAAATAATACGGTAAACAAAAAATTTTGAGACAAAACGCGGATTTTCGTCGTCCTCGTCGCCAATGTTATGTATGTGCCTTGGCAATGACAAACCGAGATCGTTGTTTCAACAATGGCTGTATTTATTTCTTATGACACACAATACCTATGCCAGGGATATGCGACTGCACTCCCGGATGGTCACGTTACAACTGCTTGCTCTCTGAGAATCAAGAACATGGCAAAGTGGCAAAAAACAAACAAACATCGCCGCGCAACACAAACAAACAAAACATGAAATGCGGCCCTATACATAATAATTAAAATACAATAAATGAATACATAACACCTATCTTTGGAGAAAAATGTATAAAGAGCTGGATAACCCCTCCAGACCGCTTTAGCAGATTTGAGGCTACAAGAAGCCCATCTTGGAACAAAAACACAGCCTATTTTGACAATTTCAATATATAGTTCTTCAGAAATTTTTTTAAGCTCCACTTGACTTTTAATCGACTGGTGAAAAATGGCATAAATTTTGTCCAAAAAATCTTGAAATGGCCTATTTCATTGATATCCCTTTATAGCATCATCCAAAACAAGTTGTAATCAATGATTCAAAAATGCCTCTGGAAATTCTTGAATTAATCTTGTAGCAACTACAGATTTTCTTCCAAGCATAGTGCTCGCTCCGTCAGAACAAAATGCGATCAAATTCCTCTTTAAATATTCTGTTTCAAACCCTGAATCATTTAACGTTTGTCGTAACAGGTTATAAATATTTTCTGCAGTGGTTGCTTCCAATTCTATCATATCAAGAAAAGTTTTTGGTGAACAATCAACTAATTCACATTTTAGAAAAATTACAAGAACAGATTTGCTTAATGTTGAAGTTTCATCAATAATAATACAAATTTTTTACTTTTTTTGATAATTTTACTGAAAATTTAATTTCTTATTGATTCAGCAATATGCACGACAATTCTAATTGCAGAAAATCGCAAATGCAAGCAGTGTTCCCTAAATTTATTTCATTCTTAATTTGCAGTTCTACTTCGTCCTCCATGTCTGACACTGGTCTCTTTCTTTTCACTAAGCTGTAAACTATGTTAAAAATTTTACTTGTCATTTCAATATCTTTTTCATTAATTTTATCAAAAACTTTAATAAGAGTTTCCTTTTTTGATTCCCTTAGTATATTTACAACGTTAGTATGATTCAAAATGTTGTTACATTTTTTTTCGTAATGAAGCTTGCTGAACTTTTTTCTCGAACCCACATGCTGTAATGTTGCACTTTTGCCATTCAGAAGAATTATGAAAAGATTTTCCTTTACAGATTTCTAATTGTGACTTATTTGCACAATGATAACACCCGAGTTTTTTGTTTTTAATTACCAAGCCATCATATTTTTTTAGAAAATATTGTTCTTGCTCGAAATTCCAACAATCGGGCAATAAATTTAAATTTTCAGAAACATGAAAATCCTCTCCCATTGCAACTGAAGACACATTTTCAGATGTTTCGTCATTTGCAGCACTAGAACTATTGACTACCGACTTGACAACAGAAGACACATTTTCGGATGGTTGGACATTTGCAGCACTAGAACTATTGACAACTGAAGACACATTTTCAGATGGTTGGACATTTGCAGCACTAGAACTACTGACTACTGACTTTGTCACTTTTTTGGGAAACCAATCACTAATACTTTTTTGACGCTTCATTATGAGGGTCTATGAATTTTTAAAAATAAAATTTTACGAACCAACACACCGAAAGCACACGGATTAACAAATCAAAGGCAATTAATTATGTAGAGCACACGGTTGTCAAGCTATAATAGACAAACAAATGGTTGCGATTTTCATCTCAGAACATTCAAGCGCAAAATAAGGTTCCGACCCGTCTTAGCCAATCAAGACATGTAGGCGGAGTCATTCGTCTATGGCGTGATTGATCTCATAAGTTTTCCGTGGTCTCCGCTGAGAGCCTGAGAGCTCTCTTCAGCATCCAGCAAAAAAGTTAACAGCTGGTTCTTATTTTCAAAATTTTTTAATAAACGGTTCGCGCAAACTGGTGCGAACCGGGTCCAGCTCACCACTGCCTACAGGCGACTATTGTAAACACTTTACGCTCCTTTTTATTTTCTTAATTGTTGGATCTTCAAGGCTATATCTATTATCAGAAGGCTACAGTTTGAGTTTATTTCTGTTCTTTGTAAACTCTTTAAATTTTTCTCGAAGTTCCTTAAAATATTTATTCTCATTTAACCTATTTTGAATTATTAGAAATACTACATGTATGGAGAAAGTCATGTGGTGGCCACATCAGATTTTTTTATAATTGTGATAAGTGTCAACTTCGGAATTTTTAATTCTTTCATAAATCTTGTTTTTCATTTTATCATAAATGATGCTTTTCAGCATGAGCTAAAATATTTCAGTGTATCCATGTGTTCCGATCGCTCAATTATTAGACTAGTGGACTGTATAATTCGTATTTTATTTTACCGAGGGTGGTACAATCACCGAATCTGTGTTCTATTACAAAGACCCGAGCCGGGCAGGCACGTCCAGCGTCACTGTCTTTATGTCTCTGCTCCCGAGTGGGCAGATGCGTCCTCTCCTCACCGTGATCACGTCTCCACTGGTACACCGTCCAAAGGCAACGTTGCCACACTTCACCGTTCAACCACACGGCACCCGCCAGGATGCCGCCACCCGTCAACAAACAAACAAAGGCAAACATACAATGTCCCAACATGCTTCAACCACACGGCGCCCGGCAGGATACCGCCACCCATCAACAAAACAAACAAAGGCAAACATATGTCCCAACACCATGAAATTTATATTGCGGCAGTTAAAAATTAATTAATTTTAAAGAATTAGATAAATGTTATTTCACTTCTAAATGTGCTACAAATTTAAAATTTGGCAGAAATGCGTGGCATTATTAACTGAATGTGGAAAAAGTATAATATTCCTAAAATTGCAAAAAAATTAGTGATTGTTTTACTCCATTATTGTTCCATAAGGAGAAAACAAAAATCGGTCCAGAGGAGAAATCTTTTGAATTAAAGAAATATATCCCATGATGAAATATATCTTAAAAATTAATGTTTTTTCAAGGTGAGATCAAATACTTGCAAGCACCTTGTACTAGTATGTTATATGTTATTCCTACTCTGTAAGGAACGTCTATATATGTATAATGATATAGGAGCGTACTAATGTCCAGCCCAAACTACAAGAGCTAGAATGCTGAAATTTTCAGTATTTGTAGAGGACATAGAGAAACCTCCAGAATATATGGGAAATCTCACATAAGGACATGGGTTTGACACCAGAAATTCCGAAATTTGCTTTATGCTTGCAGAATGCAAGCACCAACTACTAGTATGTTATATGTATGTTATATCCTCCTCTGTAAGAATTGTCGATATATAATGATAACAGGAGGATACTTATGTCCAGCACAAACTACAAAAGCTAGAGATCTGAAAGTTTTCGTTTTTGTAGATATGATGGAGAAATCTACAGATAAAATGAGACTTCTTACCTAAGTGACATGAGTTCGACTCCAGAAGTTCCGAAAGTTGCGTTTTTTCTCATAAGAAAAGCATAGCTCCATTTTTATAAATTAATTTTGGGCGCTTGTGCATAAACTAGAATATTGAAATTTTCAGTGTTGCTAGATGGCCGCAATATCTATTAGGAATTATTACCTATTACTTTGGCTTACAGTGTGCTGGGTTCAACTTCAGATGCCGTGGAAAATCTTCCATAAGTTAGAATGGGATAAAGTTATTCCAGTGTGGACACCAACTTAAGTGGTTTAGCTGAAATTTAGCAGGATAATAGAATTTTGCTCACAATCTACCAAAAAAATCGAAATTTTCAAATTTGTTAATTTTTAGTTGTTTTAATCCCCATTTGTACATTAAAGTTTAATAATTTTTATCTTGGAAACTATAAGTCGTAGGTACGAGTTCTTGCGAACATTTTGCAGCATTTTATATATAGAAAAAAGGAAATTTTGAAAAAGTTCAACAATGCGAACGTAAAAAATTCGCAATTGTTTAAACATATTTTTAAGTTTATGTATTTTCGAATGTGCTACGAAGCTGAAGTTTTTTAAAGATATATTTTCTAAAAAACAAAATAGGGATTATAGAAATTTTCATATTTTAATTTCTTGGTCTGTTAAAAATTCTTAAAATTTAAACAAATACCTAGGTAAATGTTTAGGTACTATGGGGTGAGCAAGGAAGATGAAAAGTTTACATTATTTAGAGCTTATCCCATATGCAAAAATAAACATTTGATAACCACCATGAAGTTGTTATTGTGGCCGTTAAAAATATTTAAAATTTAAATAATTAGAATAATATTATTTCAGATCAAGATGTGCTATAACTTTAAAATTTAGCAGAAATATGTGGCATAAGTCACCATAATGAAAAATTATAATATTCTTAAAATTTCATATTTTAGGTGGTTTTAATCGAATATTGTTCCATAAGGAAAGAATGAAAGCTGGCACAGAGATGAAATCTTTGGAATTAATATAATATTTCTAATAATGAAATACCATTATTAAAAAATTGTTAATTTTTTAAGATCAGATGAAATGCTTGCAGATTGCGAGCACCAACTACGTGTGTGTGTGTGTGTGTGTGTGTGTGTGTGGATATATATATTGTTGTATGCTCGTGAGTTCTCAGGAATCGGTGGGAAGGAAAGACAGAAAAATCCAATAATAAATGTTGTTTATATAATCCCTCCTATACAGTAATCTCCTCGTAATTCCTCTGGACTCCACTGGCCGCTTTCTCCTCGTTTGTCTCTGCCGCCTCTTCTCACTCGCCTTGGCCACCTCTGACCCATTACCCAATGGCGTCCTCTATTTATTGTTCCTCCCCTCCCCCAGGCAATTTCACAAATCTTCCAGGGCCTTATCGGGTGGGCTTCCCGTTGCTTCCGTTGAGGACCAAGCTGGCAGCCTTTGGGGGCATCAAAGAGACACGTAAATAAACACGCACACAATAAAAAAACGAAAGCTTATTGGGCCTATGCCCTTCTTCAGCGATGGAGATAGAGTAACTGAAAGTGACACACTGGGTGGGGAATGACAGGGTGATGTGGGAAGGTTGATTATTGGAGGAGTCGGTGAGTAGGAAAGGTGGATAGCCAATAAGGAGGGAGTGTGGTAAGGTAAAGCGCGAATAGCTACAGAGGAGACATTGTAAGGGGGCACATATGGTTAGCGGAGGTTGAGGCCAGGGGGGAGAAAGAGTCAAGAAGATGTATATGGGCTAGTTCCCAGTGTCGGAGAAGGGGGGCAGGAGTGTCATTGGGTAAGGCGCGAATAATCCTAACATTGTAGCAACTATTGAAGGGGACATTATGGGTATTAGCGTGTAATGCAACTGGGAGGGGGCGTCTGAGAGAAACGCTATTCTGGTGACTGTTCATTCGGATGTTTAACGGATTGCTGGTGAGGCCTACGTAAAACGCGGGACAAAGGGTGCAGGTAAGGAGGTAAATGACATTACGGGTGGTGCAGTTGCTTCTAGAGGTGATGGGGTAGGTAATGTTGGTGGAGGGACTCGAGAAAGAAGATGAGGGTAGGTGGATAGGGCAAGTGAGGCAGCGAGGTTTGCTGCAGGGGTGAGACCCTAAGGTAAGAGGCGTGGTAGAAGTGGGGAAGGTCCTTCATCCACAAGATATTTCCCAAATTGGGGGGCCGGCGGAAGGAGAGGATTGGCAATAAGATTGGTAAAGAGGGACAGACAGCCAGACAGACAAACGACTTTATTAGGGCGAAATTGAGACTATGTAGTCCCTTCTTACATTTAACTGGTGGGAGGAAGAGGTAAGAATTGGGTGGGCAGCATGGAGGATTGTTTTGAGGGCTTCATGGACACCAGGAAGGAAAAGTGTCATAAGAGTGAGTGGAGGGGTTGATGCAGGGATAGTGGTTGTGTGAGGATGGGATCTATTGGTGGTAGGCATCATCGCCCTATGGATCTGTTCGCTGACCAGATCTGGAGGGTAGCCACGTTTGAGAAGAGCATCCTCGAGGACAGAGTATTACTGTAGAAGAGACTCTCTATCTGAACAAAGCCTCCATCCTTGACGAGCAAGGGCATAGTGGATAGAGGTTTTGGTATGGAGGGGATGGCAGCTATCAAAGTGGAGGTATTGTAGGCTGTTGGTGGGTTTGATATGAACACAGGTGCGGATTTTACTGTCTTGGAGGTAAAGATTGATGTCCAGGAATGTGATATGGGAGGTAGAGGATTGGTGGGTGAAGGAGAGTGAAGGATGGGAGGAAAGGCACGAGAAAAAGAAAAGAGAGAGTCAGGTCCATGCATCCAAATGAGGAAGACATCGTCGATGTATCTTAGCCACAAAAGTGATCTGAGAGCTACGTTGACGAAGAGTCTCTCCCATTCTCCAAGGCAATAATTAGTGTATGAAGGCGCCATTCGAGTGCCCACCGCAGCACTTCTAATTTGAAGGTAGTGGTGCCCACTTAACCCCTAAACGCCGTCAGGCGTACTATTACGTCCTGCAAAAACTGTCCAATCGGCCGTCAGGCATACTATTACGTCCTGCGGCAGCCCAAATTTATTTTATCTTTTGACGCTAGAGACTTCTTTAAATCTAAATAACCTATATATATTTTGAATGAGGAAGCTTTGTACTTCCTATCTATGTTTGTCCTGTATTTTTATCTTTTATAAAATATATAATCAACGTTGAATTTTGCGATAGAATTTTCAATTTTGCTATGATATGATGGTGTTTCTCCGTATAAAAGTCGCTTTTCAATGCAGCAAGGGACCTTTCCGTAGTGTTTGAAATGCAATGTAGGAACTGTGTATCATTTCAAAGGAGAGCTCGTTTTTTCTCCTCTTTTTTCCTGGTGGAGATATTTGGCTTATGTCATGCGACAAAGGTCTTCCTCGGTATGTAAAGAAAGAAAGGAAAACATCTTATGTCAGTCTATGCACAGCTTATTACAAATGTTTACAATGCAATTGATGAGGAATGGAATTAGGTTGAGTAAAAACATTTCTGTAAACATTCCCTTCCATTACCGCGCAATCCTTCGTTCAGCGCTTAATAGGAGAGCGTCAACGTCAAAACAGCTGATTTCAAAATCCAAGGCCGACATTCTTCCGATAATTTAGTGCCACGCCTCAAAGAGAGGCATTTTGTGAGAAGGATAATATCGGTCATATAATTTTCAAGACCTTTAGAATTTTATTTTAATCTCGACGAAAATTGCGGGGAATTGAGTATATCTATTTGTAAGTATTTGTTTACATATAATATACGTTTAGTTTTGTGATAGAATTTTAGTTTTTACCACGGACCTACGGATTTTCAGTTTCTAAAGTTGACCCATAAATACCTGAGGAAAGGGAACCCACCAAATTGGGTTCCTTTTCTTTGACATTTGAAAGAAGACGAGGTCTGTTTTCCTCTTCAGATGAGTGCTTCGCTGTTGTGCTAGCAGGGCCAAAGCAGCGATGAAGCGAGTAGGCAAGAAGAGGACACGCCAGCAAAAATCACGAAAAGCTCTTCCATATATTTACACAATAGATTACTAGAAGTGTTTACTAATCTATAAGGCATGCGTAAATTTTCTGAAAATATTTGGGAAGGACCTATAAGCTCAAGTTTTCCGTGTTTTATACAACGTCACATCTCCCTTTCCAATGAACGAAATGCAACCATTTCTTCTATGTGACTTCTGTAATGATTAAGAATGATGACTGTATAACTAAAACGTTTATATTATAAATAAATCATCTTTTAATAAATCAATAATACTACATTTACTTAAAAAATTTCCAGTCAAGACATGAAAAAGTTGAGATGCGTAAAACTTTTCACCTAATTGGTTTAGATGGGTAGACTTGCAGAATGAACAATTTACTAATTTAAGCTATTTATTTATTAAGATTGCACATCAATATCTTCTATAGATTTTCGGGTGCTGAATGTTATATATAAAGCGCGAATGCACGCCGGAAAATTAGCGATTGGTGTACATTCTCTTCTACTCCAGCAATCTTTGTATGCAAAATATTTTAGGCAAAATAGATATTAACAAATTTCATGTTTTTCATAAATCCACAAAAAAATTCGGAAAAAATCAAGAGAAAACTTCTCAAGTTATGATTATTTTAATATCTTCGAACGTTTTTGCAACGCAATCGTGAAAATTTAAAAACCTCATCCGGCCGTACGGGTGGGATTTAATAAATCTCCTCCGGGCTTGAGGGGATTAAGGAGAAGTTGTTCATTTTGAGCACCATTTCTGCCAAATCTAATAAGAAATGGGTGGACGGTCTTGCGACGGGTGGTCTTGAGTCTAGGAGTTTAACTAAGGGCAGGGAGTCCATCATCGTGGGGGACGTTTGTGTAGAGGGAACAGACTTCGATAGTGGCCAAAATGATATTGAGTGGGAGAGGAAAGGGGAGGTGTTTGAGGCGTTTGAGAAAGGGGTTAGTGTCTTGGATGAAGGAAGGGAATTGACGAATGAGAGGTTGCAGGTGGGAGTCAACGAAGGCGGAGATGCGTTCTGTAGGGGAGTTAAAGCTGGCAACAATGGGGCGGCCGGGGATGTTGGGTTTATGGATTTTAGGGAGAAGGTAGAATGTGGGTGTGCGGGGTTTGTTGGGGATCATTAGAGCAATGGCGGAATCGGGATGGCCTTCCTGTTTTCCTGAGGAATGAAGATAGGACGAAATTGATATGGTCAATATGTTTGAGTGTAGAAATGGCATGCCCTTCACGTCTGGCAAGATTGTCTATATGGTCGATAAGATCGGAAAAGTTAGGTTGGGAGATTCTGGAAAGGATATAATTGAGGTATTGTTCGACCGGGTGTGGGGAAGGAAGGGTGGGCGGAATGTATTGGGAAGGAGGTTTGAAGATGGAAAAGGTAGGTGGAAGGCCGGGAGGGAGTTTTGGGTTGGCAGAGGTGAAAAAGTCTTCTTTGGGAGGGTTGGTTTTTAGATGTAGTGTGCGGACAAAGGACTGGACGTCGGCAAGGAGGCGAAAATGATCAAATTTGGTGGTGGGACAAAAGGAAAGGCCGCGTGAGAGGAGTTCATTCTCGGCAGGGGAGGAAAGGTTCAAGACTTCATCTGGTTGGCAGGATGAAGAGGTGGTGGCAGGAGTGTGCGAAAAAATGGAGCGCTTCAAAGGTTAGCTGGCTAGAAAAGTGTGGGTCTTTTCCGGATATAGAGTGATGGGGACATTGGGAATCCCAGGAAGTCTGCAAGGCAGGGAGTTTGGTCGATGAGTGGCGGGGGAGGAGGTGGTTTGTTGACCTCGCCAGCTGATATGAACAGAAGGGGAAGACCAAGTTTGAGGTGCCGGATGCAAATCAGAGAGAGTTTACGGAGAAGTCTATTGCGATGATATCATTAGCCGCTTGAAGGAAAGCGGCGTGAAGGTCGGATATGGATTGCGAAGAGTGACGAAGATGAAGAACGAGAGATTTACAATTAGCGAAGTGGGTGTTAGAGAGGGTGGTAAAATGGTGTATGGTGGAACGGATAATGCGGATAGAGGCGAGGTGATACGTGAGGGCTAGGGAAGCGCGGATAGGGGGAGGAAGGCCTAAAAGAGGAATTCTGATGGTGAGGCATTTGGGAGTGAGTCCAAGTGCAAGGCGGGAGTTGGGAAAGTCAATCTGGCAGTTGAGGAAAATGTGTCTGCGGAGATGATAACGGAGACGGGTCAGTTCCATGGTGGATGAGAAAGATAAGAGGAAAAGACGAGAGGAGAGAAACGAAAAGATATAGACAAATGAGGAGAAAAAAGGACGGTATATATATTAACTTAAGGAAAAGAAAGGGTAGTGATGAGGGTGGCAACAAGGTGTTTAAGGAAGCCCAGCGGTCACTTACCAAGTTGAGGACCAAGTAGGCAGGCTGCTGGGGGCGTCAAAGAGATACACGTAAATAAACACGCACACAGAAAAAACGAAAGTATATATATACAGTAAGCTCAGGTTAATCTGGCACCCGTTGATCTGGCAATCTCGTTATTACGGCACTTTTTTGTAACGACATCGCGAAGTTACACATTTCGCCTCCTATATGTTATCATTATATATCGACGTTTCTTAAAGAGGAGGATAGATATCATTCTATATAGACGTTCCTTACAGAGGAGGAGGAGGATATCATTATATATAGACGTTTCTTACAGAGGAGGATATAAAATTTTACATACATATAACAGGAGGATACTAATGTCCAGCCCAAACTACAAGAGCTAAAGAGCTGAAAGTTTTAGTTTTCGTAGATATGATGGAAAAACGTTCAGATAAAATAAGACTTCGTACCTAAGTGACATGAGTTCGACTCCAGAAATTCCGAAAGTTGCGTTTTTTCCCATAAGAAAAGCATTGTGCCATTTTTGTAAATTAATTATGGGCACTTGCCGGTTAGCTAGAAAGATTAAATTTTCAGTGTTGCTAGAGGGCCGCAATATCAATTAGGAATTATTGTCACTTTTGCTTAAAGTGTCTTAGGTTCGACTCCAGAGACCCCGGAATATCTCCCATAAGTTAGCATGGGAAAACGCAATCCAGTGTGTAGACCAATCTAATAAGTTTAGGAAGCTGAAATTTTGCTAGATTATAGAACTTTTCTCATAACCAACTATAAAAATCGAAAATTTTTAAAATGTAAATTTAGGGGTTGTTTTAACCCCATTTGAACATTAAAGTTTAATAATTTTTTAGGTACTACGGGATGAGCTAGGAAGCTGCAATTTTCAAATTATTTACAGAACAGTGTATTTGCACAAATAAACATTTCAATCTACCCATATATATATATTGCGAAAACCGTTAAAAATCTTTTAATTTTAAACAATTAGAAAAATATTATTTTACTTCTAGAAGTGCTACAACTTTAAAATTTGGCTGAAATGTGTAGCATTAGTACCCCATAATGGAGAAAGTGTGAAATGTTTAAAATTGCAACATTTGGGGATTGTTTTAAACTATTATTTTTACGTGGGAAAAACGAAAATCGCTACGGAGGTGAAATTTTTTAAATTAAAAAAAAATATTTGTAATGATGAAATATCTGTCTGAAAAATTAATGTTTTTTCAAGGTGAGATGAAATGCTTGCAGTATGCAAGCACCTTCTACTAGTATGTTATATCCTCCTCCTCTGTGAGAAACGTCGATATATAATGATAATATATAGGAGTATACTAATGTTTAGGCACTTCCAGATGAGCTGGAGATTCGAAATTTTTATCTTAGGTAGGATTTTGTGCAAAACCGACTAGAAAAAACGAAAATCTTGAAAAAGTGCAACAATGCGGACGCTAAAAATTCGCAATTGTTTAAACAAAATTTCAAGGTTTATGTATTTCCGCATGTGCTACGGAGCTGAATTTTTTAATAAGTAGAATTCGTAAAAAACGAAATAGGGATTATATAAATTTTGATATTTTAATTTGTTTCGCAATAAAAAATTCTTAAAATTTAAACAAATAGATTAATGTTTAGACATTACGGGATGAGCTAGGAAGCTGAAATTTTCTAGTTATGTAAAGAGTAGTGCAGTTGCAAAAATAAATATTTAAATCTATCCATAAACAAATTGCGGCGGCCGTTAAAAATGTTTAAATATTAAACAATTGGAAAAATATTATTTCACTTCTGGAAGTACTACATATTTAAAATTTGGCGGAAATGTGTAGCATTAGTGCCCCATAATGGAGAAAGTATAAAATTCTTAAAATTGCAAACTTTTGGGATTGTTTTAATCTATTATTTTTACTTAAGGGAAAAAGGAAAATCGCTCCGGAGGTGAAATATTTAGAATTAAAAAAATCTGTAATGATGAAATATGAAAAATGAATGTTTTTTATGTTGAGATGATATGCTTGCAGAAAGCAAGCACCAACTACTATTATAACATATAGAAGGATTCTAATAATACCCTACATACTCACCAATAGAAAATGAATAGATTAATATTCGTCTAATTTTTCTTTATAATACGATTTTTAAACCTGTTAAATAAATTTTTCTTCTTGTAGCTTTGCATCTGGTGGCCTATATTGATTTACGAAAAGTAGGGGGAGGAGTGTTGTCACGGGTAGGGAGTCGTACACAGATGCTTTGCTATGAAGACCATAAGGCTAGGACAACGACCTCAAGAGGGACAGCTCATTACATTTACATTACATTTACATTACATTAAATTCTTTGAAGTTATATTTTATGTAATAGAATTTTTAAGGATAATAAATATAATAGAAGGATTTAATATATATCAGAATTATAATAACAAAATTATCAGAATTATAATGATAACAAATATGTTAAATAGAATTTTTAGGCATGTTTTGTATGCATTATAAGATTTAAGGTGTCTCTCAAGGATCGGGGTGCATCTTTTACGCCAAGAAATACATGTCCATGAAGGTATATACGATATGCCATATACGATATATCGATATTTGGGATGACCAACAAAGAAGTTGAAACTTGTCGAAAGTTTTTTTATTGCCAATAATGGAGTACATACGCCATTAAGATGTTCAAAAACATTTAGGTAATTTGAAAAACATCTTATTTTATCGTAATCAGCAATTTTAATGACACATAATGGTATAAAGAAGTGATAAATGATACTTTTCACGTCCATGCTCATTCATCATCAATCAACTGCAGAGAAAGGAACTGAATACGAGAAAAACAAGCAGTGTTGGACATAAGCAATAACAGGTAATACACAGCAGATATTCATAAATAAATTTGTGTGCATCACTAAAGCCTTCCAGGTGTCAATTTTATTTATTATAACATATCCGAAGAGCTAGCACAAACTATCAAATTACGCAATAAACTTTAGTTATTGTTTGTGAGGAAATGAAAGAGAGTAGAAAGCTAGAAATCATAGGTATTATTAAGCATAAAATTATACGTATTTTGATATATAATTTTATAACCTACAATTTACATATATCCAGTTTTTCGTTGTCAATTACGGCATTGCGCAAAATCTAGTTCACCCATCGTAGTTAATAATCGCAAACGAAAAAACTACGATAGGCAAGAGATCAAGATTAATAAAATTGATAGACAAATACTTTGCAATAGTTTAGATATACTTTTCAGTTACCTAAAACTTAGCATAGCTTATTTACAAAAACATTTCGGATACGCTACCTGCGGAAATGTACGCTCTAGGACGGGCTTAGCCAAGGATTACAAGAGAACTACGTAGAGTAGATTATTTTCTTTCTCAAAGACAATAACACCTTATAATTAACGTATAATGATATAAAAATTAAACACCTACCCCCCGCAGTTTTTTCGTAACATCGAATTATCTAAAACTACAAAAATCTCGCGCGCAAGGCACCTTGACAAGAATATATTTTTTCTGATAATATAAACAACCTTAGCAAAATAAAGTTTTTACAGATACTTAAATATAACATCTAACGTTTTTTTATATATGATAAAGAACATACTAATACGTTCTAAGATGCAAAAAAAATTGACGTACCAAAAAACAAATATTATAAAATACGATTTTTGGAAAACACAACGAAATATGCTTGAAGACAGTGGTGTGCTGGAGCCGGCTCGCACCGGCTCGCTCGAGCCGGTTGTTAAATTTTCAAGAATTTTGCGAGCCGGTTGTTAAACACGGCAATGACTATAAACATAAGGTATGAAAATATACAATTAAATAAATTATATTATAACATAGGTATTAAAATCTCAAAACTCATCACTTCCTAATTATTTTATTTTACTACAATTTACTATTATCTACCCAGATAGCACGAAAATTTTCGTTTCCAGCGACAAGTATTGAAGATTTGGATACGAAACATCCTATATTAAACGAGCGAGAGTGCGGCCTTTGATGGAATCGCATACGCAAAAAGAATTCGTTTTCTCGGCTCAACATTCTCTTCATATTTCAGGAAAACGAGACGCTGCAGCATTGATAAAAGAAGTCACTCAAACAACTCCTCGTCGAGTTATAAAAGTTAAAAAAAAGCTTATAAATCATCAACATTACTACCCACACTATACACCGGAGAAGAAGCGCTGGCGCTTCTTGTTGAGAACGACCTGACAAGGTCGCAGTACATTAACATTAGGAAAGGTGCAATTTCTTTCCGTGTCTCATTATTAATTTCGTCTCTCTTCCCCCTTCCCAATACAAAGTAATGTTCTCCGGCTTACAACGCACGAGTAAAAGTGTTTCGGTACTTTGTTAACTTCTCACCTTCTAAACTCACACATTGAAATCAACTCGTGATTTTCTGTCAAGAAACAGTGCAATTTGCCATACAATTGCATCGGAGTTCATAGATAAAATGATACATTAAACCAAATGTTCAGAAATGCATACAAAATATTTTTTCAGACTACATTCGGCTTTTCGCCAACAGAACGAACTGTTTTGAGAGGCATTTGAGCGAAAAGCTTGTATATGGTGATTGAGTAAATCAGTGTTCTTGTAAGTTGCAATGCTTTTCATGAAAAGTGTTGTCATAATATCTTGATTTCTTCATATAACGGAAGTTATGGGTGTAAGATGAAAAATAAGGTGTTTTAGCTCAACATTTCCGTTCTTTTTTTAATTATACAAAGAAATCATTAACAGAAGTTTTGACGTTAAAATGTTGAACAATAATAAACATTTTGCTTATTCGTTAGAAATTATTTGTTAAAATTAACATAATTAAAATTTGAAGTCGTACTTTTAATTTACAAAATGCTATTAATCGCATCAAAAAATTGAAATTAGTCATAAATAATTTTTCAAAACCTAATCCCAAAAATGTCAAAACGACAGAGTAATCTATTAAGTTTTTAAAATGCGAAGACGGTGAAAACAGACACAGAATATAATGATAGTAACGAAAATTATTGTGGAGCGTCGAAACCAACGGAACCAAATTTCGAACCAGTTGAACGACCAGTCAGTGAAGATAAACCGTCATGTTCGTCAATGAAAGAAATAGATAATCTTGCCCTCCCGGATTTTTGGAACGAAAAACAAACAAGTGTGTTTATAGAACAGTAAAAATGGCTTCAAGTAAAGGAAGGTAAATTAGGATGTAAGAATTGTTCAATCGTTCAGCATTTAGGAGTGACAGCAGAAAAGACTGTCCATCTGTCAAAGGAATAGAGCGCATATTTAGTAATCCCAAATGACAGTAATAAAAGTACTACGCAAGATTCTCTACGAAAAAAATAGGGAACACGATGTTTCTAAAGCCCATATTAAAATTCAAGATTTGTTAAAAGAATCGGCTAATGACTCAATTTCTAATTTAGTACACAAACTAAATAATGAAAATATCGATGCCACCATAAAAATTTTCAATATTGTTTGCAGTTTGGTAAAACGTAACAGACCTTTATCCGATATTGAGGCGGTATTAGAATTACAAACAAAAATGGCGTAGATATAGGCAATTGTTGCATTCACGATACAGTGCAATAAGAATAGCGGCACAAAAATTAAAATTAAGATATTTAAAAATATTATAGAGGAGAATGCCAAAATATGTATCATAATTGACGAAGCATCTACAATTTCGAAAAAAGCACTCTAGTGATTTATCTCCAGTGCACAGTTCAATCCGCTTCCACACCAGTAATGTTATTTGTCGCTTTAAAAGAATTGGTGTCAACCACAGCCGAGTGTATTTTTAATGCATTATTTTCTACTTCAAATGATTGTGGATTTAACAACGAATACATGAAAGCTAATTTAATCGCATTTTGCTCTGATGGTGCTAATACAATGTTGGGAAGAAAGTCTGGAGTAGCTACCAAGTTGTTAGAAGATTTTCCTAAAATCGTTATTTGGCCCTGTTTAAATCATCGATTGCAATTATCACTCGACGATTCAATATCCGAAATAAAACAAGTTAATCATTTTAAAATATTACACAAATTAATCAAACGCACCATAAGAGCTTTGGAAAATTTAAAGGTTTGTACTGGAAAGCATGAATCTCAAGTGGAAGATTTAATGAAGTCAGATAAGTTTAAAGATATTTCATTTAATAAAAATAATAAGTTCAATGCTCTTCCTAGGAATATATTATTAGAAAATATAATTCAACACATGAATTTCCGTCATTTATCAGACAGAAACAATGATGAAAGCAAATATCAATAATGAGGTCAGGCTCATCCCTGTGGAATTTACTCATCGTGAAAGAAGAACTTTTTCATAATGATGAAAGCATTTATAATTATTTAGATTTATTAGAACCATCTACTTGGCCTTATGAAGAACTAACTTCACCATGGATAGCTGGTGAAAAAAATTGCATCATTTAAATGAAATTTTAAAATATGAAATTGATTTGAACGATTTTCGGGATTTTGTAGATAATAATCTAGAATCACGCAATGTTTCAATTCCTGCAACTATACAAAAAGCTAAAAAGATAGTTAGCACTATTGCAATCAGTAGTGCTGAAGCTGAAAGATGCTTTAGTTTAATGAACATAATTTGTACGAGGGTGAGAAATAGTTTGACAATAGATCACATATCGGAATTAATGACGATAAATTTATTGGGAAAAGAGTTAGTGAATTGGGATGCAACTCCATTTGTCAAATCATGGTTGAATCGCAACCATAGATTGGCTACAGATACAAGAGTTCGGCAAAAATCAACGAAAGCATTCTGTGAGAATCAATTGGCTATATGGAATTTACAATAAAGAATATTGAATATTTTACTATTGTTTGAAAATTTTCTGCTCCACTTTGTTGTAAATCAGTACAATTTATAAAAACTTATGTATCTAAATGCATTCATTGTTGTTAAAAATTGACCAGCACACCACTGGTTATAAATGTATTAAATATACAATATAATAATCATTAATGTTATTAAAATATTTAAAATAAATATTCAATTTGTATATACGATATTATCTTGTTTATATGGAAATATTTTCATATTCTTTCAAAGAACAGATAATGCAAACCCAGGACCATCAGAAACGTCATCAATTAGATGGCAGGTGGGATACATAACTGCCAGGGGCGGCGATACGAGCGAGCCGGTTGTTAAGTATTTGGCAGCACACCGCTGCTTGAAGATCACAAATTTGTATAAGCAACAATCATGATAAACGTAAAGAGAGGTGGTAAACAACATTTACAGGCATAATTAAACATTACATGACAAGGTTGGAAATATATATCATAATCACCTATCCCTCCAAGATATCATAGTAGTTATTGTGTATTAGCATATTCTCGTTACATTTGTAAGGTTGTTTTAGTTTTACGCTCCATAGTATTTATATTTTTCGTTGTTGTGTACTATCATCTCCTGTGCGTGATCTAACCTTGTTTGTGTTGTTTACGCCTTTCACTTTATACCTGCGCTTGACCCTTTCTCGTACGCTACACGAAGAGCGTCCCCGCTTTAAAACAGACCAAATTCTTTAGCCTTATCCCATTTCAGCTTTTGTTTTTATATTGTAACTCTTTTGCGTTAGTATATAAATTAGGTAAGTTTAGGATGGCTTCACCGAGGACTCCCGTTTCCTCCTTCTTGTGCGCCGCTGGTTGCGAGGCCATGAGGGCTCGAATCACGGAGCTGGAGAGGGTGGTTGCGGACCTCCTTCAGAGGGTGGAAAGGTCCGAGGCAGCCTTGGTTCGTGTGGGGGGTGCGGGGTCATCCCTGAAAGCTCGCCGCGCCAAATTGGCGGCCCGGGTTCGCCTGGGTGCGGCAGCCGGTAGAGTGATCGGGGTTGACTCTGACTCCTTACCGCGGGCTGAGGGTCCTCGGGCTGGGAAATCCGATGAGTGGAGAGTGGTGTCCACTCGGGGAGATCGTGGGGTGGTGCTGCGGAGGCAGGGAGTTGGGAATGCTTCGGCGGACTCGCTTCCTGTCAGTAATAGGTTCGAGGTGTTGTCGGAGGACGACTCCACGGCCATTGCGCCCGTACCCACTCCCGTCTCTTCGATGGAGGCCGGGCCCAAGGGGAGTCGGGTTGGGAAGGGAGGGTTGTTAGTGTTAGGTAGCTCTAACGTTCGGCGTGTAATGGCACCCCTGTTATCCAGTGCCCGCCGGGAGGGAGTTTAAGAGCGGGTCTTCTCCAGATGTATATCAGGAGGCACGGTGCCGCAAGTGACCAACACGGTGAGAGAAGCGGTAGTGGCGACAGGTTGCTCTCGGCTGCGGGTGGTGGCCCATGTTGGGACTAACGACGCCTCGAAGCGCGGGTCCGAGGAGATTTTAAGTTCTTTTAAGGACTTGGCCTCTGAGGTTGCTCGTGTCTGAGAGGAGTCGGGTTCCGATGTGCGGCTTACTGTCTGCAGTATAGTCCCTAGGATTGACCACGGTTCTGAGGTTTGGAGTAGAGTTGAAGGTCTGAACCGAAGGCTGTGGAATTTCTGTCGGGACTTGGGAGTGGACTTCGTCGACCTACGACCGAATATCGAATCGTGCAGGGCACCACTGGATCACTCTGGTGTTCACTACACGCCCGAATCGGCTCAGAGAGTAGCGAGTAGGATTCTCGAGCACAGTAGGGATTTTTTAGGCTAGAGAGTAGGGCAGGGTGTAGGTCAGTTTTGGGTCAGGGGATAATCGATGCATTTGTAGAAAATAAGAATCCCGAAAGATTATCTAATGATAGAATATACACCGAGCGTGACATGCAGCACCAATTTCGCGATAGGTCATTGATAGAATGTTCCGTTAAGGGCGCGACGGGTCGCAATTCCAATTTTGATGCGACGCCATACAGTCGTGGGAGTGATTGTGGTGGGAGCGCATGTAGTTTTAGAGTGGAAGAGAAAGTCAAGGGTGAGATTAGCATGCGAAGTGATAGTGAGAAATTAAACGTCGTCGTACTGAACTGTCGCAGCATCCGTAGGAAAATTGCCGAGTTCGAGCATGTTATTCGCAGTCTGCATGCCGACGTCGTGATAGGCACAGAAAGTTGGTTAACGGATGAAATTCAGAGTCAGGAGATATTTCCTAGAGACTATCGTGTCTATAGAAAAGATCGCGCTAATAGATCGGGCGGGGGAGTTTTCATAGCGGTTAGCGATAAGTACGATAGCAGTGAGATTCCGATAAGTGACGAGGATATCGAGAGTGTTTGGTGCCGCATAGGTAAAGATGGCTCCAAAAAGGTGTTCATATGCTCGTTTTACAGGACACCTAACGCTGGTGTAGATTGTATTTTAAGTCTCGAGAAACAATTATCAAAGCTTAGACTGATAAATCAAGATGGTATCGTTATAGTCGGTGGTGACTTTAACTTACACTCAATTGATTGGGAAAATCTATGTTTCGAATCTAGAGGTAAAGAACGCGAATCCTGTGAGGCATTAATCGAAACATTCTGCGAGCACTCTCTCCTTCAATTAGTCAGAAAGCCAACGCGATTGGGAAACATATTAGATTTATTAGCAACTAACGTCCCAGAAAGAATAAACAAAGTCACCATTGAAGATGGGATAAGTGATCATCAGGCCGTATATGCAGAGTGTAAGTTGAAATTCGATAGGCACCCCAAGCCTCAAAGAAAGTTTTATATATTTGCTAGGGCAAACTTTTCAAGCTTCAGGTCGCGCCTACGAGAAATACTACCTGGCTTCCGTGATATGACCGAACGATCAGGTGCTGAGTCGTCATGGAAACTATTCAAGGATATAATGCTAGAGAGCATCGATAAGTACATTCCAATTAAATCGAAGGTCGACAATAAAGAGCCACGTTGGTACAATAAGCAAGTTAGGAGTGCGCTTAGGCGTCAGAGAATATGCCACGCGAAAATAAAAAATATGCCGTCTACATCATCCGATGAATATAGAGCAACTAAAGTTAAGACGTATAAGGAATCCCGCGCTAAAGCGAGAACTACTATGCGCGAGGCTTTTACTAACTTCCGGAATAAGGTATTAAATAATTATTTGAAGGAGGACCCTAAAGCGTTTTGGTCCTATGTGAGAGAGGTCCAAGGTAGAGGCCCTACAATACCTTCCCTGCGTAATGACTCGGGTGACGTTATTCATGATAGCGTAGAGAAAGCCAACCTGTTAAACGGTCATTTTGTAAAAGCATTCACAGCCGTCAGCGACCATTGCGTACATGTTGCACCCGCAATAAGGGGGGGAGGGCTGATGGACGATATAGTATTTTCTGAGGTGGGAATAGCAAAGCAATTAAGTTCCATCAGACATAACAAAGCCACTGGCCCCGAAGAAATTCCTGCTCGCGTTTTAAAAGAATTAGCAGAAGAAATAGCACCTTTTCTTCTGATTATCTTCGAGAAATCCATTTCTTGCGCAGAGGTCCCTAGCGACTGGAGGTTAGCGCACGTTACCCCAATTCATAAGGGCGGAGACAAGGAGAACCCAGAAAATTACAGGCCGATTTCTTTAACTTCGATATCGTGTAAGATTCTCGAACATATACTCGTTAGCAACATAATGCGATTTCTTGATAGTAATTTATTGTTAGATGATTGTCAACACGGCTTCAGGAAAGGCAGGTCATGTGATACTCAGCTCGGTCTTTTTGTTAATTGTTTACTGAGAAGCGGAGAAAAGAATACGCAGGTCGATGCCATCTTCTTAGATTTTAGGAAAGCCTTTGATAAGGTACCTCACAGGAAGTTAATAACGAAATTAGAAACCTTAGGCGTAAATTCTAAAATCGTTAGTTGGATCCGTGAGTTTTTAAATCATAGGAAGCAGATGGTTGTTATAGATGGGAAATCTTCGAACTTAGTGGAGGTTGTCTCTGGCGTTCCACAGGGTAGTGTAATTGGTCCGTTATTATTTCTAATTTATATAAACGATATCAGCTCAGTAGTCAGAAGTAAAATTAGGCTTTTCGCGGACGACACCGTCATCTATAGAGAAATAAGCAATCCGGAAGACCACCAGTATCTCCAAAATGACCTAGAAGCTATTTCTGCATGGTGTAAGGAATGGCAGTTAGAGATAAACCAAAAGAAAAGCTGCGTCATCAACTTCTGGAGAACCAAGAGTATCTCGTTGAATAATAATTATTCGTTGGACGGAGTAGATATTCCAGTTTCAGACTCGATTAAATACCTCGGAGTCACGATCCATCGTGATCTCTCGTGGGACACCCACATTCGCCGATTGATAGGTGCCGCTAACAAAAAGCTGGCCTTTATAGGGAGAATAGTTCGAAATAGCTCCGAAAAAGTGAAAGAATTATGCTATTTATCCTTGGTTCGACCGCAGGTCGAATATGCTTCAGCTGTGTGGGATCCTTACGAAAAGGGACTCACTAACGAGATAGAAAGGGTTCAGCGCAGGGCAGCTAGATTTGTAAAGAGGAATTACGATAGTAAACAAAGCGTAACATCATTAATAGAAAATCTGAAATGGACATCGTTAGAGGAACGTAGGCTGCAGGCTAGAATTAAACTGCTGGAAAAATTTATGTCGGAGGGACTAGCAAATGAGGTAGTAGGACTTATCAGAAGCCCGACGTATTTCGGAAGGCAGGACAGTGATGATAAGATTCGCGAGATTGATTGTAGAACGGAGCGATATAGAGGATCGTTTTTCCCTAGGACGATAAGAGACCATAATAGAAAAAGATGACGTAGGAAAACTATGGACCCTTGGTGCACTGCACCCCCTGCCATCCACCGAAAAGGTGACTTGCAAGGTATAATGTAGATGTAGATGTAGATATCTCGCTGTATTGGGTTATTCAACCCTCGACGCGCTGCGGTCTAAATTTTGCGTAAAACTTAAACATTTCTAGTGGAGCTAAAACAAAAGATAGAATAATATTGATCACAGTAATAACTAAGTATATCATTTTGTGTTTAACTTTATTTTGTTTACTACTTCCACTGAGAGGAAACTTATTTCTGTACGTTCAAAGACACCAAAGCGTCGAATCGAAGGCTTTATTTGAGGTAAATACCAATTGACAGAAACGGTAAATAGCGTACGAAATTGATATTGACCACCCACATTAACCACTTTTGTCTAAATTGCACGACGTTGTCAATTTGAACCTGGGACATTTGAAACAATGCTTAATCGGAAATCTCCACAGTCAGTTCGGCCGCGCCCGGCGCTCTCGAAGATGAGAAATCAACCATATCCGCCAAACCAAGCAAGGTAGCTTATTACGGTAAACAATAAAATTTCAAAAATTACACTTGACGTTCGGTAATGAAAACTAAATTCACCTACCCCCGCCGTTTTTCAGATATTTTGATTTAAAAAAAACGCCAAAATCGCGTAAAAAACGTAAAATTAAAACTCGAAAATTTTTTTCGAGCACAAAGACGAAAGATAGGAAATTGGCGTTAACCCTGCCAAATAAATATTAAATTATTTGTAATTCTATGTATGTTTAAATAAGCTACCCCTCCCAAAAATGTTTTTCCAATAAGGGTTCATGGGGCGCAACGGGTCCCTCATGAGTGCAGGCCCGGGCCGACCCTACGATAGTTCAAAATTTTGGGGGTGGTAGGTGTTTGTCAATACATGTATCCTATAGAAAATTGAATTACGCGTTCAATAGTGTATGCTGCTATTTCTGAAACCGCGTCGTTTTTCAGTAACGTTGATTTTTCCAAAAACAATGGAAAAAGCGCGCTCCCATATTTAAGACATAAAAATATTTATCTTTTGATTTAAACAATGTAGGAAGTTTATTTTCACCTAAACAGCATTTCATGGTATAGTTAATTTGTCGATATTGTTTATCGTCACCTATCCTATCGATAAGTATTTTTAACCTGCGATGACTGATGGGCTACTGTCCCCGGTGGGGCGTCGACGCCGCATGTCGTAGCCTATTGTGCAATTACCACGTAGAGTAGGTTATAGCAGGTGATTGTGTTAACTGCGCATTATAATTATGTAATAAAAGATGTAATTTATTTTAACCTACCCCCGCAGTTTTTGAGATAAGTGGGCTTCTTTAAAAATAGCGAAAGCGCGCTCGATTTTTTCTGCGAAAATCATCGATTTTTTTCCGTAATAAAAAACGAACTACAAAAACAGCGAATTTATCTGTAAATACCTGTTATTACCTTAGTGCTTTTAAGTAGTCGAAACTTCCCTATGTTCTCGAAAAAAATATTTTTCCGGGGTTCATCCGGTTCGGCGTCGGCCCGGCTCGAAATTCATTAAAATGGTAAATGACCAATTGAGAAAAACCCACGGGGGATAGGTGTCTGAAAATAGTAGTTATATATAGAGTATTAAATTATGCGTAAATTAATGCTTTTTTCTAACGCCTACCCCCCGTGGTTCTTACGGCATATGAGGTTCCATGAGGTATTATTTTCAAATTTGCCGCACCGGTAATGTAAAAATTAAATTACTACATAACTCGACAGGACCACTCGTAATTTTCTCATCCTCTATTGAGACTATAATTTTAAGTTTGTTTTTATATTCTGTAACCGTCTATTGGTTTTGGCATCGTTTCAAGTTAACTTACAACTCGATGAAATATTTTTGCGAGGTTTCCATTGTTCGCCGTCAGCCGGACTCAAATTTTCTTAAAGCCTTAATACGACTGCAGAATAACTGCTATAGGTAGATGGTTAAAAATACATTTGATACATAGGTTCCTTAATCACGCTTTAAGTTGATTATTTTACTAACACCTATTTTACTTATTTCCTAAAATTTTCAGGGTTTTCCGAAAAAAACTGATGCAGCACTAGATTTTCTCCATTATAATTTTTATTTCATATTGGATAAAGCTCCACGGATCGAATTATTTTATTATTGTTAATTTATACAACTCAAGGGATTAGGAATTTGCTTATAAAAATTTTTATAAATGTGTAAGAATTAATTTTCTAATGAAATTCTTACTAAACCTAACGATGACAGCTGTAATTCTATTAGGAAGATCAAGGATCGGGGTGCATCTTTTACGCCCAGAAATACATGTCCATGAAGGTATATACGATATGCCATATACGATATATCGATATTTGGGATGACCAACAAAGAAGTTGAAACTTGTCGAAAGTTTTTTTATTGCCAATAATGGAGTACATACGCCATTAAGATGTTCAAAAACATTTAGGTAATTTGAAAAACATCTTATTTTATCGTAATCAGCAATTTTAATGACACATAATGGTATAAAGAAGTGATAAATGATACTTTTCACGTCCATGCTCATTCATCATCAATCAACTGCAGAGAAAGGAACTGAATACGAGAAAAACAAGCAGTGTTGGACATAAGCAATGACAGGTAATACACAGCAGGTATTCATAAATAAATTTGTGTGCATCACTAAAGCCTTCCAGGTGTCAATTTTATTTATTATAACATATCCGAAGAGCTAGCACAAACTATCAAATTACGCAATAAACTTTAGTTATTGTTTGTGAGGAAATGAAAGAGAGTAGAAAGCCAGAAATCAGATTATGTAATTATGTAATCCATTGCTATAATTACTTACAATAATTATACGATATTGGCTGTAATAGCCATCTGTCTCGAGAAATTAGAATTACTAAGACCCAAAAATCTTACGCTTAGTTAAGATCCGCTATCTTGCATCTAAAATTTGAACTAAATGTAAATTCAGGAGATTCGACCACTGTCACCCTCTTGCGCCAGGATCTCATACTAAATGCATTAGTATTAACATTACATATTTATATTCGTGATATTCGTCTAAGCGATTTGTTTGCAGAAATATGTTATATCTAGTATAAATCAATCAGACGTAGGAAAGCTTTCAAAATACATCCATATGTAACAATTGGTGATTTGACTTATGTCGGTGAGATTCAGTTGCAGGCGTTGCAGGTAAATTCTTCAGCGGAATAGTTTTATTCTAATCTTTTATGAGGTACTCTCCGAGTTTCTGTTTGAAGTTTTTTTATTGGCCTCCTTTTTTATGAGTAGCAGATAGCTTATTATAAAATACTAATCCAGTATGTGCTGTACTTAACGCACATTTTTAGTATAGATGGCAGATCCATCTTGTTTGGAGCCAGTGTTGTCATGGACATCGGTATTGGATTTTAATTGTGAAAGTTTGTATTATTTTTGTATATAGAATAAAGTACAACATATATAAACAGAGAACAGAATTGGAAGGTTTGTATACAAGTTACGACAACTATCACGCTATTTAGCCTTGGCTAGAATTCTCACTGCCCACTTCTGCAGCTTGTATATCCGAAGAGAATGGTGGGAGCGATTCCAGATCGTAATGCCATATTTATTATGGCAGTAAATGTAAGCATAGTACACAAAATTTGCAGTGTGCAGGTTGGTCGTCTACATCAATCGTATAAGAAGGAAACAGCCTGCACTAACTCCAAATTTTGAATCCCATAGTATTCGAGTTTTTGTAGTAGGATCGAGTGGAAGACACAGTCGAAGGCTTTGGAATGGTCACATGCAGTTAGGGCACTGGAGCATTTCTCTTTGAAAGCGTTTAGAATTTTATTGATAACATGGTCAACAGCTAAAGCTGTTGATTTACCCATATGAAAGCCAAATTGTGAAGGTGTAAAGATGTTATTAGTTTTAAAATGTACATATATATAATTGACTTTTAATTGTGGTTTCAAAAACGTTGCCTGTGATAGGGACAATGGAGACTGGGTGATAGTTACAGGATAACACCTTATCCCCTTTTTTTGTAGACGGGCACAGTTTTAGCATAGAATAGAAGTTTATTGGTCCAAGAGACAACTGTACTGTTGTATAGGACAGGTCAAATAAAATACAAAATAATACAAATAAGAATGTACATATGGAGATTAATACAAGGGCTAGCATAAAAGTGAAAAAGTACAAGTTAAAGATACAAATAAGTTCAACAATGCAAAAAAATGATATTCATAAAACATTATTTGGTCATATATAAAATAAAATATAAACATAGGAAATGCATTCAAAAGAGATCACATAAATATAATTTACACATAATCACCATAAAAGTAGAATAACAGTAAAGCACAAACTGAGTAACTTATAGAGTATTGTCAGTCAAGTATTCAGACGCAGTGTAATAGAATTTATTCAGTAGTAACTTTTTTAGTTTAATTTTGAACACCTCTGTGCTTGATATCAATTTCAGTGCAACAGGCAATTTATTGTACAGACGAATACCAAGCTCTTTGGGTCCCAGTGCAGTTTTTTTATAATGTGTTTGGTATAAATGTAAGTCATTCTGCCTCCTAGTAGGATAGTTATGTATATTAGAATTTTTAGGATATAGATTAATATTTTCCCTGATTAAGATTATGGAAAAGAAAATATATATACATGGTAGTGGCAAGATTTTTCATCATCATCATCATGCTTCTGTCCGAAGACAGGTTTTAACTGAATCGCTGCCTCCATTTCTCTCTCTCCCTAGAAGCCTCTTTTATATCTCTATAAGTATTATATCCCTGCTTTATATTATCTAATATTCCTATTCTTTTTCTCCCTCTTCCTCTTCTCCCACTAATTTTTCCTTCTAAGATCGTCCTTTGTAAACACTGTCTTCTCAATATGTGCCCTATCCAATTTGCTTTTCTTTTCCTGATTGTTTTTATTAGCGTCCTTTCTTCTCCCACCATATCTAATACTTCTTCATTTCTCTTCCTCTCTGTCCATTTCACTTTCATCATTCTCCTCCATACCCACATCTCAAAACTTTCTAAATATTTTTCCTCCTTTCTCCTTATCGTCCACGTCTCTGCACCATAAAGAGCTATGCTCCATATGTAGCATTTTGCTAATTTCTTCCTTGTTTCTAAATTTATTTTCTTGCTTGTGAGAAGCTCCTTCTTCTCGTTAAATGCTGCTTTTGCCATTGCAATCCTACTTCTGATATCCTGTGTACTACTTCCATCCTGCGCTAAAATACTGCCAAGATAATTGAAACTACATACTTGTTCCAATTTATGTCCATTTAACATTATATTTAATTCTTTATGTTCCTTTGAAACCACCATGACTTTCGTTTTTTCAGCATTGATCTTCATTCCATATTGTTGGCCAACCTCCACTAGTCTGTCTGTCATCCTCTGAAGCTCTTTCTCGCCTTCTGCTATTAAGCCCTGATCATCTGCGTATTTAATGGTGGTAATACTTTCACCTCCTATCTTAAATCCTTTCTCTTCCCTCAACGCTTCTTCTGTTATTGTTTCTGCATAAATATTAAATATCGCTGGTGAAATAGGACACCCCGGCCTCACTCCCCTCCCTATTGAAGTACTTTCTGTTTCTTCTCCTTCAACCCTGACTCTAATCTTTTGATCAAAGTAAAGGTTTTTAAGTAGTCTTTTATCTTTCCAATCTATTCCAATTTTGTTTAAAATACCCAGCATTTTATCCCATTTCACTCGGTCAAAAGCTTTCTCCCAATCTACAAAACAAAAATACATATCTTTATTGACTTCTAGCGCTCTTTCTATCATCATCCTCATACATCCTATAGCATCTCTAGTCCCTCTTCCTCTTCTGAAACCAAACTGATTATCTTGCAGCTCCTTTTCTATTTTACATTCAATTCTTTTGGTTATTATTCTAGTTAGAACTTTAGCTGTATGAGAAATTAAACTAATTGTTCTGTAATCCTTACAACATTTTGCATTGTTCTTTTTCTCCAGTGGTACCATAACAACATCTAAAAAATCTTCAGGCCATATGCCAGTATCATATACTTGGTTAAAAAATTTTGTTAGTTGCTTAACTGTTTTCGACCCCAAAACCTTAAGAACGTCCACTGGTATATCATCACTCCCAACAGCCTTCCTTCTTTTCATGTCATCAATTGCTCTTTTAACTTCAGACTCGAGAATACTTGGTCCTAGCTGATCTTTTTCCACATCCTCTTTTTCATTTAATTCAATATTTCTTGGCTTTCCTTCTTTGTCATACAGCACCTCAATGTATTCTTTCCAAACATTCTTTACATTTTCTGGCTCCGAGACTATTTTACCACTTTTGTTCATGATTCCTTTACGTCCTATCTTTCTTGCCTTTTTCTTGAATAGTTCCCTTGCTTTGCTATACATGAGGTTTGTTCTACAAATTCTTTCACACTCGACAATCTCCTCGCATTTCTCATTTATCCACTGTTCTCTGGCTTTATCTGTTTCCCTTCTTAAAGCATTATTTAACTCCTTGTATTTTCTTTGGCCTTCTTCAGTGTTTATGTTCTTCCACTTTCTCCGCTCTTCCATTTTTTGCAGCATGGCTGCTGTGATCCAGGGTTTTTTGATTCTTTCACCCGTTACCTTTCCTACATTCTTTTCCATTACATCTTTAATGTTGCTATGGATGTATCTCCACTCCTCATCTACATTCTTCCTATTTTCTTCAGCTCTCTCCCCCAACCTTTCCTCCAGCTCTATCATGATAGCCTCCTTGTTTTTAAGGAGTTCCTCTAAGTTCCATTTCTTGTTAACTCTTATGTTTCTCTTAATGCTCTTCAGTCTACATTGTGTATTTGCCACCAAAAGGTTGTGGTCGGAATCGATATCTGCCCCTGGTAATGTTTTCACATTTTTAATGCTATTTCTAAATCTTTCATTGACTAGTATGTAATCTATCTGGTATCGTCTCTGGTCTCCTGGGCTTCTCCATGTGTAAAGTCTCCGCTGGTGATGCTTAAACTATGTATTAGTTACAATCAATCTATTTCTATGGCAGAATTCCACAAGTTTCTCCCCTCTTTCATTTCTCTTTCCTAGTCCATATTTTCCCACTATGTTATCTTCCTGTCCCTCTCCGACTACACTGTTCCAGTCTCCCATTACTATGGTGTTGACCCTTCCTTTTCCCTCCTCCTCCAATATCTCCATAATCTGTTCATACATTTCATCTACTTCGTCGTCGCCAGCATTAGTCGTTGGCATATACACTTGAATTATAAGCATTTCCACTGGCTCCATCTGAAGTTTTACGGCTATTAATCTATCATTAACTGTCACTACCTTGCTAATTCTTTCAGCTATCTCTTTTCTCATTATAATCCCCACTCCCCTTTCCTTTTTCTCCCCTGCCGAGTAAATAATCTTAAATTCGTCTGAATTTATCTCGCCTTCTCCTTCCCACCGAACTTCACTAAGACCTACTATACCTACATTATTCCTTCTCATTTCTCTTTTTAAGTTCTCTAGTTTACCCCTTGAATTCATAGTCATAACATTCCATGTGCCTATTTTTAATTTCTCACTACTTGCTTTCTTATTAATGTTACATTTCCTCTGTGCATCCCCTAGGGTAGTCCCCACCTGGAGATCCGATTGGGGGACTATTTTACCTCCGGAATATTTTACCCCAGAAAGATCCATAGAGGTATTTTCAGCTTTTCAGCCTATCATGGGAAATATAATGAGGTAGTTTCCCCTTGCTTTCCTCATCGCAGTTTCACAGAGTGATTACCCATCTGTAGCTTTTCAGATCCACATGATCACCACCTACAGAGGTACTGTGCAAGCTGCTGCCCTTGCACAGGGGGATGTAAAACCCCCAAGACTGCTTCTTAGTCTGACTCTTCCCCTCAGACCTTTCCGGCTTGGATGGTCCTACCAGGAGAATTATGTCCCGCCGGCATAGCTCTTTGGTTCATAAGAGTACACAAACCCTCCCACCTCTGTAAGGTTATGCAGTCCTTAGGGAAGGGCAAGATTTTTAGGGTTGTAAAAATTGAGCGACATGGAGAGTGATAGGGTTTCCCTGCTACAATTCTAACAGCTCTTTTCTGTAACTTAAATATCCTCAGGGAGTAGGAAGAATTACCCCAAAAAAGTGATTCCATAAGTAATTTCGGAATAGAATTCACTGAAATACACAGTGAGAAGAACACTATTACTTACAGATTGTTTTAAAAACCTTAACATAAAACAAAGTGAGCTTAGTTTGCTTGCTAGGGCAATGACATGGGATTCCCAGATAAAATTTGCATCAATATAAAGGCCCAGGAATTTTGTTTGATTAACCTGTTTAATGGTTTTTCTATTGGCTCTACATAGTAGACTTTCACATTGAGAATCAGGTGAGAAATATATCATTTGAGATTTGTCAACATTAAGCTTAATGCGGTTGATATCACACCACTTAGTCAACTGTTGAAGGACATAATTACTACTGGATATTAGACTGCTTTGAGATGGAGCAGATAGTAAAATATTGGTATCATCTGCATACAATATTATTTTAGACCCATTAACTGAACTGAGGTATTCAGGTAGGTCATTTATATAAATCAGGAAAAAGACAGGCCCGAGTATTGATCCCTGAGGAACACCTAGACTTACTGTTTTGATCGCTGAAGAATGGTTTGTGCCACCAGCATTGATGACTACTCTACAAGTTCTACTGTCTAGGTAAGATTGAATCCAGTTAAGTGGTGTACCTCTGATACCTATCCTGCTGAGTTTATTGAGCAGATGTTTATGATTTACATGATCAAAAGCTTTTGAGAAATCTAAAAATAATCCCCGAGTATTAAGTCTATGGTCTAGGGATAGAAGCAGCAAATCAATTGCATTATAAATAGCAGATGTTGCACATCTATTTCATCTGAAGCCATGTTGGCAATTAGAAAGGATCTTATTAGTTTCCAGGTATCTAATTAGGCGGGAATAAAAGATATTCTCAAAGATTTTTGCAAATTGGTTAAGAAGAGTAATTGGCCGATAGTTATTAATGTCGTAAACACTTCCCTTGTTCTTATAGATGGGTTTAATCTTAGAAGATTTAAGTGAGGATGGGAAAACACCTTGGCTCAAAGATTCATTAATAAGATATAAAAGAGGATGTTTGATGAGATCAAAAGATAATAAGATAATGCTGCCTGGGATTTCATCAGGACCAGCCACATTCTTGTGAGATAGTTTGAGAGCTATATTTTTCAACTCATTTTCCTGACAGGGATTGAGAAAAAAAGAATTAGCAATGGAGATGGGAGCGAGAAGCATGTCAGAGTTAGAATAGGCATTAAAGCTTGGTTTCACTAAAAAATGATCTGAAAAAAGAGATGGATGTAGCATCAGAAATAAGTTCACCAGAAGGAGTAGACAGCTGAATGGGAGCGTATTGCATTCTCTGCCATCTAGATTCTTTTATGATTTTCCATAATTCTCTAGTTTTATTATCAGAGCTTAATATCCTATCATTATCAAAAGATTTTTTGGCATTTGAAATATATTTGTGGTATAGTTTTTTAAGGGTTTTATACCTTAAAAGGCTTTCGTTATCATTCGATACCTTAGCAAGAGTAAAGTGATCTTTCACTTGAGTTGACAGTTGACGGATTTCATTTGTGATCCAATTTTTCTGGGGCTTCCTATATAAGTTATAATTATTTTTATATTTTAAAGGGAAGGCTATATTAAAAAAATACAAGAATTTGGTATAAAATAATTCAAATTCATCGTCAAAAGAACCTGCACTATAGATATCACCAGTGGCAGCTCGTGTATAGGCATTGCGGAACTGCAGCACCCCCTATTTCCACTTGATATTATCGATAACATTTAATATAATGTCCTTTTTTCTTTAATTCTTTCTTTATTTTGTAGTACAATATATATTCCTTAAGCTTAATGTCAGTACTTCAGTAGCCATCCCCCAGTTTATGAAAAAGATACAAAAATCTTTGTATGGAACTGTGCGCTTCACAGTGCCAGCGACGTGGTGTTTGACTGTTGTGCGCATGCGCACATAGGAGGGGGGGTGGGGAGGAAGGCGGGACTGCCAGGTAGAGAGAGCACTGTTGCTCTCGCAGTGCCGGCTCTGGCGTGATGGTGTAAGGAAGTTTTTTTTTACTCAGCGTGTGTTGTGCTTAAAAACCGTGTACCATATTCTTGAATGTGATAAAGTGTAGAAGAGTGTAGAATTAGATTATTATTCTGCTTCCAGCTATTCTATTTGATTCATTTTTTTTCGGTTCTTTTATGGATTTCATTTTTAAATGAATAGATCAAGCTTGAACTGTAACAATTTTAGTTAAAGTAAGTAAAAAATGTTTGGTTTTTTTTGTTAAGATTTTATCAAGTTCCTGAATAAATTTTCTTTTTATGCATGTTTTTTTCCTTTTACACAATTTTAAAACAAAGGCTGTTTTCTGGAGCAGCACCCCCACTAATCTTAGCTACGAGCCGCCACTGGATATCACTCCATGATTCAAAAAGTAACAAGTTTATGAAATTAGTTTTATTTTCCTCTGTGAAGTAACGTTTATAACTTGGTTGGAGTTGTGGATTAATGTTTAGTGAAAAAGTAGACAAAAGAGGAAAATGGTTGGAGATATCAGAACTAATTACAGTAGTATTAACATATAGTAAATCAAAATTTGTTAAAACAAGATCTAGCAAAGAGGCAGAGCTGATACTAAACCCTTGTTGGTTCAGAATTAGTCACAGTTAATTTGAAAATATTAATGACATCTAAAAACTTGTTTGCAGCAGCATTCTTGATAAGAAGATTGCAATTAAAGTCACCAATAGCAATATTATTAGGATTAGGAGAGATATTAAATATGAGTTCCATAAGGCAACCAAAATTTTCTAAAAATACACTCATATCACCCAATGGTGACCTATAAAAAGACAAGATAAAAACCTTAAACTCATTGAAGGAGCAACAAGTTACACAACACTCAAATTCTCTTTCAACAAGTAAAGAACTATAGTTGAAGGTAATGGGTACAGTTTGTAACACATTTTTTACAAAAATAATAACACCGTTTTTACAGGCCGAGCGTGCATAGTGGTCCGCTACAGTAAATCCAGGAAGTGTGATGTCAGATACTTCATCTTGGTTAAGCCAGTGCTCACAAACACAAACAACATCAGGTTTATGTACACTCACTCACATATTTAAGGGCACTGGGGAAAGTGCCAGATTGTAAACAAGAATTGAATATTATTGCTAGGGGCTCGGAGATATTTCATTGACCTCTTTGATTAGATAATTGGACAAACCATAAATATCTGCACTTGTAACTTTTAAAATTGTTGATAATTTTTGCAATATCTTGGGGTGTGGCCCATTTCCAATTTAAAATGTCTCTGCAGTTCTGGAGCATGTCATGTCTTTTATAGTGGGCTTCTAATATTGGAAATGATATTTTCTACAGAATTTATAACATTTGTTTAGATCACCGGGAGTGAAAGGCATTACAGATGTAGTATAAACAGGACCCACTTCTCCTTTAATCACCATCCAAGTTGCTTTGCACTCATTCACAGACATGAATGAAATCATTTATTTTTAGTAAGTTTTATTTTGTTGTATTTTTGTCTAATTTTATTGCAAACAATTTTATCTGATTCATTAATGGTCATCTTATAACTTTTATGTGAACTGATCAACTCCTTTCAAAGGTTAAATAACTCTGGAGTAAACAATTTATTTTTAAATTTCTTATTATAAGTTTGATTCATTAATTTCTTAGGGAAAGTGTTCAAACATACTAATAAATACTTCAAAAAAGATTGATTTCCCTCTTTGATAGTAAGCAAAATGTATCAGTTCACCTTAGCAAGAATTTGAAATTGTTTATTCGTACAGAAGTGATAGGCCTCATGAGAATGGAGTGGGAATAGCTCAATCTACTATTACTGGCTGTAGTTTTAACATGGAATTCTAATGCTGAATGGTTAGATAGACATGAGTATATTACTTCAAATTTATATAATTCTTTTGGAAAGTAGGTTATAACATTATCCAGACAAGATTTTAGTCTAGTAGGTTCATGATTAGCACAGTGCATATCAAAGGACATAAAGAGAGCTAAAATTTATTAATGCCTTCTCTTGAACTTAAGTAAAATTATCAATCATTAGCAGTGCAGGCCTTCAATAAGTAGGGAGCTGATGCCGTTTCCTGTTTGTACCCCCAAGATTATTATTAATTTTTAGTAAAATTCTTTAATGCATGATTCACTAAAAGTTTTTTATTTATTTAATCGTAAAGTGATGTAACCATTTACAAAAATATACAAAACATTTAAATAGCACATACAAAATAAAATATAGTAAGATAGATATTACATTAAAATGAAATGCATGCATACCTTAAATATATGCTTACAAAACAGTAATCAGCATTCTGAATTAATTTAAATACATATTTATTCAAATAACCACTTAACATCTCCATATGTACAGTTAAAAATATCAAAAGAGATATATTTATTCAGTCTGCATCAACCTATTGATTGGGGAATTAGCACCATATTTGTTCTATAATATATTTTAAAGAATAAATCATTCTTTTGTGTATTATATGGCACAAAATGAAAATCTATCATACTCAATAAATTCTTACCATCTCATTGAGATGGTAAGATGCAGTGTAAACAAAGTATCCCAGTACAAAAAGTGAATTTTTCTTCATTAACTTTAAATTGACAATTTAAAGTTTGATATTTTACATGAAAAAATTTTTTTTGGAGCCCCTGGTATGCGCCAAGTGCAACTACCCTTAAATTGCCAAAGCAGTTTTTATACTGAAGTAGTTAAGAATAGATATGAAATAATCACTCGAAAAAATAAGAATATCTTCATCTCATTGAGATGGTAGGACGCATATGTCGTCTTTCTCTCACTATAACTTAGAAATCTTAAGGCAGCTTGCATTTTTAGGAATACATATCACTTATCTAATGAAAAATATGAAGCTGCTGTAGAAATTTTATTTGTTAAAAAATTGTGACACACATGTATCTAGTGGTAGCAATTAACATTGAGGAACACTTCATGCTTTAATAATGTTTAATGTTACTAGAAAAAAACACATGATGCTGAGACAATCAGTCGCAATAATGGAATGCTCATCAGGAAGAAGTAATGGAACTCTGAATAAGATTGATTTTTTCAGGCTTTCTGCAATGATGCAGGTTGGAGGAAGAGCAGCTGAAACTTCCCCTAGTTGATCTACATCGATGATGGACATTCCTTTTCTTCGAAATGCTCGTAAATTATTTTTAAAAATGTAAGATTACAAACAATATAAGGCAACTATGAAGAAATGTGATAATACCAAGGAGATCACTAGAATGACAATCTCCAGTTTAGAATAATCTTTGACTTACTTTTCTCCAGCAAAAATATCAGTCCAAAATTTTGTGAACCCTATAAATACATATATTATGGAAAATGTGAAAAAAAAATAATTATTTAGTTTAAATGAATGTATAACGTTTCATGTAATACAGGTCAAATATATAAATTCTGTAAGTAATGATAGGTACCCACTGCTTTAGCCAGGTATTTAATTTGGAAGAATTTCAGATACCTGTTATACCCTCTTGCCACGCTGAGGCAGCAGTTAGGATTTGAGAGGGAACATGCAGTTATGTTTCATGCCATGCGATTAAAATTATTATCAAACTTTATGCTACCTTACAATATTGTCATTAACTCTCAAGAGTATCACAGAAATACTTCATACTAGAACTTACACATGAAAAATTCATCATTATTTTGTTAATTAGTTAATGAGGGCAAAAAGGAAATAATATAAAATTTAATTTATTTTTTAAAATCACAAACTATGTTAGTTAATCTGAGGGCAAAGATACACCTGTTACACCCTTTGCAATTTTAGGAATATTATACTTTTTCCCACATTGAGTTAATAATGCCACACATTTCTGCCAAATTTTTATTTTATAGTACAATTAGAAGTGAAATAACATTTATCTAATTGTTTAAATTTAAATAATTTTTAACGGCCAAAATAACGATTTTATGGATAAATTGAAATATTTATTCGTTTACATAGACTAACCACTAAGTAATTTAAAAATTTCAACTCCCTAACTTGCAGCGTAGTGTCTAAGCATCTACAAATTTGTTTAAACTTTAAGAATTTTAAACTGCCATACAAATAAAAATATCAAATTTTCTATAATCCCTGATTTGTTATTTTACAAATCCTACCTCTAAAAAAATTTCAGCTCTGTAGAACATTTGGAAATACATAACCTTGAAAATTTGTTTAAAAAATTGCGAATTTTTAACGGCCACATTGTTTCACTTTTTGGTGATTTTTCGTTTTTTCTGGTCGGTTTTGCACATAATCCTACCTAGGAAAAAAATTTCGAATCTCCAGCTCATCTGGAAGTGCCTAAACATTAGTATCCTCCTATCATTATATATCGACGTTTCTTACAGAGGAGGAGGAGGATATAACATACTAGTAGAAGGTGCTTGCATACTGCAAGCATTTCATCTCACCTTGAGAAGACATTAATTTTTCAGAGAGATATTTCATCATGAGGTATATTTCTTTAATTGTAAAGATTTCTCCGCAGGATCGGTTTTTGTTTTTTCATTATGGAACAATAATGGAGTTCAACATTCACTGATTTTTACAATTTTAGGAATGGTATATTTTTTCTACATTGGGTTAATAATGCCACACATTTCTGCCAAATTTAAAATTTATAGCATAATTAGAAGTGAAATTACATTTTTCTGTTTAAATTTAAATAGTTTTTAACGGCCGCAATAACAAATTCATGGATACATTGAAATATTTATTCGTTTACATAGACAACTGTCTAAACAATTTAAAAATTTCAGCTTTCTAACTTGCGGCATAGTGTCAAAGCATTTACCTATTTGTTTAAACTTTAAGATTTTTTAACTGCCAAACAAATTAAAATATCAATACTTTTATAATCCCTATTTCGTTATTTTACAAATCCTACCTCTAGAAATAATTTCAGCTTCGTAGCACTTTTGAAAATACATAATCCTTGAAAAATTGTTTAAACAATTGCGAATTTTTAGCGGCCGCATTGTTGTACTTTTTCGAGATTTTCGTTTTTTCTAGTCGGTTTTGTACAAAATCCCAACTAAGAAAAAAATTTCGAATCTTCAGTTCATCTGGAAGTGCCTAAAAATTAGTATCCTCCTCCTCCTCTGTAAGAAACGTCGATATATAATGAATAGTAGAAGGTGCTTGCATACTGCAAGCATTTCATCTCACCTTGAAAAAACATTCATTTTTCAGAGATATATTTTCTTTATTCTAAAGATTTCCCCTCGGGGCCAGTTTTCGTTTTTTCATTATGTAACCATAATGGAGTAAAACAATCACTAATTTTTGCAATTTTAGGAATATTATACTTTTCCCTAATTGAGTTAATAATGCCACACATTTCTGCCAAATATTAAATTTATAGCACAATTAGATGTGAAATAACATTTATCTAATTGTTTAAATTTAAATATTTTTTAACTGGTGCAATAACGCATGGATACATTGAAATGTCTATTCGTTTTTATATATTAAACTCTAAATAATTTAAAAATTTCAGCTCCTTAACTTGCAGCGTAGTGTCTAAAACTTTTACCTATTTGTTTAAACTTTAAGAATTTTTAACTGCCATACAAATCAAAATATCAAAATTTGTATAATCCCTATTAAGTTATTTTACAAATCCTACCTCTAAAAAAAATTTCAGCTCCGTAGCACATTCGTAAATACATAAACCTTGAAAATTTGTTTAAACAATTGCGAATTTTTAGCGGCCGCATTGTTGCACTTTTTCAAATTTTCGTTTTTTCTAGTCGGTTTTGCACAAAATCCTACCTAAGAAAAAAATTTGGGAACTACAGCTCATCTGAAAGTGCCTAAACATTAGTATCCTCTTATATGTATGTTATATCCTCCTCCTCTGTAAGGAACGTATATAATGACCAGCGGTGAACTTCTGCCTAGGCAAACTAGGCAGCTGCCTAGGGCCCCAACCTTGGCGGGGGCCCCGACCAGGTGCCGAAATGATACACATTGAGGACACAGGACACGGAAAATAATGTCAATTTTTCCGAACGAAATAGAAAATAATTGACCATAGTTAATTTTTTGACAAGTCAAGTGGCAACACTGTGTTTGTGTTCTTTGTTTGTTTTGCATCGCACCTGACTTCATTCTATAACTTGTCACTACTTGTCAGTTCGCGTTGAAAGTGTGTGTTGGAAAGTTGTATTAATTTTAATTTTGCGGCTCAAAGGTTTTATCTTCCACGCGAATTTGCTGAGGTTAGTTAAGGTTACGATACGAGTAGTGTTGGCGACGGAAGCTAAAGAATGTGATAGAATTTTCTAGTGTATAGTGTCTTAAGATTTATAGAATAATCCCGTAAGATAGAATATTCCGGAAATGATTAGTGAATGGTAGTACAGGAACATTCTCGAAGGTTCTAGATATTTCGATATTGTATGCATATAGAAAGTACTTTGGTACTTTGGAAAACGAGTGTCTGCACCTGCGAGCTCATTTGTTGTCCGCTGAGGCTACAGGGGGAAAAGGGTTATCGTCACTGGAGCTATACAAGTACATCCTGGAAAAAGGCTTTTTGGACATTTATCCAAACGTGGGAATAGCGCTCCGGATGCTGTTGTGTGCACCAGGGTCAAACTGTTCGGCAGAACGGTTGTTTTCAGCGCTAAAGAGAGTAAAGAATTATTGAATTATTTAAGATCTACCACAGAAGAGAACAGGCTTAATTCAATCTCTGTGCTGTACATAGAGTCAGAAATAACGCAGTCTGTGGACTATAGTGAGGTCATCCGTTCCTTTGCAGAGAAGAAAGTTCGTCGCGTGGCAATGTAATCTTGTAATTATATGTAAATGTAAAAATTATAATGTTTAAGAAAGTATAATTGGTACTTGTCTATTTCATTTCTAAGTCTGCTTGTCTATTTTCTAAAGTCAAAGTACGTTAAATAAATAAAAAATAAAAGTAAAGTTTGTTTTTTGCTAAATTACCAAAAAGGGGGCCCCGACTCTGTTAACTGCCTAGGGGCCCTGGGTCTCTATGTCTGGGCCTGATAATGACTAGTAGAAGGTGCTTGCATACTGCAAGCATTTCATCTCACCTTAAAAAAGCATTCATTTTTCAGAGAGATATTTAATCATGAGAAATATTTCTTTAATTCTAAAGATTTCTCCTCTGGACCGGTTTTCGTTTTTTCATTATGGAACCATAATGGAGTAAAACCAGAGGCGGATTAAGGTCGGTTGAGGCACCGGGCGCAGAAGAAAATATTGGGCCCCTTAAAAAAAATAGAGAGACAGGGAAAATAAAAATACATGTTAACCATATTTTTAAATAAATAAAAAATATTATGTACTATTAATGTTTTATTTCCAATAAAATTTGAATATAATATATGTACAATATAATTAATAATAGCATAATAATAATCACAAAGTTTTGAACTAATAGTTGAACATATGTAAAAGTTTGCGTTTGCGTGGTTTGAGGAGACCGCGCAAATTCAGCTGTTCCGTCCTTCGGAAGGGATGTTAAGCCGGCACCGGGTTTCCCTCTTCCCTTCTGTGTGTGAGTCCGGTGTGGAAGGCAATGGGAAACCACCATACCGTGTATGTATATTCCCTAGTCAAAACCAATTAATTAATTAATTGGTAGGACCTGTCGCGAGGCACGCTTTTTTCGGTTTTACGCTCATTACCCTTTCTGACTCTCCCTCTCGATACGCTCACTTGATTCAGACATACGCTCTTACAAAACCAGGAGAACGAAAAGCCTTTCTTTTCCCATTCAAAAGGTCTCAACGCGAGCAATGAAAAACAACTTTGTTTAATTATATACGAACTACTTTTTAATTGTTTTAATATTCACTTCATGTATATACAATATTGCACCGGGGAAGTAATGTAATCGACGAGTTTCTTTTTATGTCCAAGGTAGTGTTTCGGCGGACTACAGCCAGTTTTCAGTCCGAGCTTGTGGTGGTGACACATTAAATTTTTGCTCGAGTTTTCACCGTTATAAGTTTGAAATATCGTAAGTGAAAAAATTAAAGCGAAGTATTTCTCTTAATTAACCCTAGAACTACCAAGCGATTTTAACTACCATGGACTACCAAGGGCCTCAGAGGCCCGCCATCTAAAATACAATAAAAAGTCATAGTAATGTTTCGAACCTATTGTTATATATTTTTAAAAAATCATAGGAATACAACTCTACAATTTTAGTAATTTATTTGAAATTATATGTATATAAACACAAATATTTACATTATAACAATTCTTTTACATTCTTCCTTGTTGTTTTCAAGATCAAACTAATATTGCAGTAAGATTGTATTTACAGAAATAATAACAAATTGAGTAGAAAAATGATTTAATCTGATTCATCTGACACAACAGTTTAGGGTTGCCAACTTTTTGTATCTCCAAAGATGGACATCTTAAGGTTTTAAGAATGGAAAATACATAGTGATAAGGTAAAAGGGTAGGGAGAGAGGTGGTGGTTCTTTGGGTGATTTATGTACAGATGATTTGTCAGATTTACCGAGTGGGGACAATGAAGAAATTTACAGTAGTGAGAAAGAAAGTGATGATAGTGTTTTATTCGGTGTGAGAAAAAGAAAAGCTCCTCGTGTAATAAGTGATAGTGAATCTGAAATAGGTGATGTTGAGGAAAATTTAGCTAGCGCGGGTGATACCGTTTGGAGAAAAACGATACGGAAATAAATTTGGAGGAACTTTTATTTGCGTATTTATTTGAGTATTCTGCATTGGTCATTACAGTGGGAGAAAATAAGAAAGATACGTCTATGTAGATGATTCCATGTTGCAAAATTGTGATGAACTCATATCCGATAATACCAATACAAGTGATATAATAACAATTAGGTAGTAATGATCCAGCCATATGGCCTAAAATCATATATGATGAATTTAGAATAAAGTTGATAAACCTAGGTTCACAACAAATTACACATATAAATTTTCCTAAAAATGACGCTATTGACAACAGGAAGTTCTTAGCTAGTTATTATAAACATATATTAAAAAACAGGAAGACAATATCGCGAACATGGTTAATTTATTCAGTGAGCTCAGATGGTGTTTACGGCTTCTACTGCATATTGTTTAAAAACTCCCATAACATTGTTAATATTTGAGAAAGTAAAACACGCATTCGCCATCATCTTTCTAATAGATCACAGAATAGATTTTTACAAGATCTTAGTGAAGAAGTAGCTAAAAAAAATTTTAAATCACGTTAAAAAGACAAAATATTAGTTTACAAATGGATTGCACACCAGATGTTTCTCATAAAGAACATACATAAATTATATTGAGATACGTACAGATTGATAAAAATTCCAATGAAGTAAAAATTTATGAAAACTTCATAGGGTTTTTTTGTAGCTTTAGATCATACTGGTGAAGGTCTTGCGAATTTCTTGTTAAATACTTTAGAAAAATATAATACAGACATTAACAATTGCAGAGGACAATGATATGATAACGGCTCAAATATGAAAGGACAATACAAAGGAGTCCAACCCCGAATATTAAACATTAACCCTAATACATTATACATACCATGCATAGCTAATTCTTTCAACCTTTTATTTTGTGATGCAGTATGGCATCTAAACTTTTTTTGGCACTATTCAACGTGTATATGCAATATTTTCCGCATTGACTATTAGGTGGGATATATTATGTAAACATTTAAAAATAAAATTAAAACCACTGAGTGACAAAAGATGGGAAACTAGAATTCAATCAGTTAAAGGCAATAGATTTCAGTTAAAAGAAACTTACCAGACTTTGGAAGAACTAATAAATTCAGCAAAGGATAATGCAATTGTCTCAGAATCTAATAGTTTACTAAAGCAGATTCAAACATTGACATTTATCATTTTTATAATTGTATGGTGTGGACAGGGTAGAATCTACCACAAATAAATAAATAAGAATATTGTGTACCTGCGATTAGAAATAAGTTATATAATTATATTATATTCAAACTGTACCTTACAAACAGTAATAAAAATTGCCATTTTTTTATTGTGATCTTTGTAGTTACAAAATAGGAATTTAGAATTACAGATAATTTCATTTTTAATTTACTAATATATTTTTTTAAACAAATCAAGTAAAAAACTATAGGTATACAAAAAATTGGGGCAGGATGGGGGGCCCAAAAAGAAACCTTGCATCCGGGCCCCAAGATATCATTGCACAGCCCTGCACAGGACTGCCAGTGAAGAAGCCTACGTGCATTGTAAGATACAATCAGTGTATGAAAGGAGTAGATAGGGCAGACATGTATTTGTCCTATTATACAATCTTGAGGAAAACAATTAAATGGTCCAAAAAGGTTGTGTTATGGCTAATAAATTGTGCTCTTTTCAATTCATTTAGAGTGTATAAACCATTGAATAACTCCAGTAAAATTAGATTAAAAACTTTTTTACTTGACATTGCGAAACATTGGGCAAGTAGTAGGGAAGAATTGGGTGAGTCTTTGAATGACGAAGTTGAAGAGACTGAAAAGCCTACTAAGCACGCTGCAAAAAAAGGACATCCAGAGAGACTTTTAGATAGCTTAAACAAACATCATCTAGAGCCGATTGTAGGAAAGGGGAAGAAAAAATATCCTTCCAGGGCCTGCAAAGTGTGAGCAGCAAACAACAAGAGGAAAGAGACGCGGTATGTTTGCTCATTCTGCAGTGTCCCGTTGCACAAGGGAAAATGCTTCCTGCATTATCACATCAGCAAAAAGTATTAACATCATTGGTGAGTATTCAAGATTTCATCTTGGGAAAATATATTTCTTAAATTGAGAACTTTTAAAGCATTCCCATTATTTCGTTTTCGTTGAAATGGAACCATTTAAATAATGCAGCGCAGAAGCGAGGTTTCTCCTTTTGAGTCCATGCGCATTTTGTCTGTTTGTGTTAGTTTGTTTGTTCTACGATACCTGCCGTCTCGGTTGTCTGATTTTTACCAAACCTCGTGTGCATATCTATACTATATTGACGCTTCTTACTTATGATAGGTAATTAACATAAACACGCGCACGCACACACACAGACAGACACACACACATTTATATCATTATATATAGACGTTCCTTACAGAGGAGGAGGCGGAGGAGGATATAACATACTAGTAGTTGGTGCTTGCATTCTGCATATCATCTCAACCTAAAAAACATTCATTTTTCATATTTCATCATTGCAAATATTTTTTTAATTCTAAATATTTCACCTCCGGAGCGATTATCGTTTTTCACTTATGTAAAAATAATAGATTAAAACAATCCCAAAACTTTTCAATTTTAAGAATTTTATACCTTTTCCATTATGGGGTACTAATGCTACACACTTCTGCCAAATTTTAAAGTTGTAGTACTTCTAGAAGTGAAATAATATTTTTCCAATTGTTTAAATTTTGAACATTTTTAACGGCCGCCGCAATATGTTTATGGAGAGATTCAAATGTTTATTTGTGCAAATGCTCTACTCTGTACATAACTTGAAAATTTTAGCTTCCTAGCTCATCCCGTAATGCCTAAACAGTTATCTATTTGTTTAACTTTAAGAATTTGTAACTGCCAAACAAATTAAAATATCAAAATTTGTATAATTCCTATTTCGTTTTTTTTTACGAATTCTACTTAATAAAAAAATTTCAGCTCCTTAGCGCATTCGGAAATACATAAATCTTGAAAATTTGTTTAAACAATTGCGAATTTTTAGCGGCCGCATTGTTGCACTTTTTCAAGATTTTCGTTTTTTCTAGTCGGTTTTGCACAAAATCCTACCTAAGAAAAAATTTCGAAACTACAGCTTATCTGGAAGTGCCTAAACATTAGTATCCTCCTGTTATATGTATGTTATATTCTCCTCTGTAAGAAAGGTCTATATATAATGACTAGTAGTTGGTGCTTGCATACTGCAAGCATTTCATCTCACCTTGAAAATTCATTCATTTTTCAGACAGACATTTCATCATTACAAATAGTCCTTTAATTCTAAAGATTTCACTGCAGCGATTTTCGTTTTTCCTACATGTAAAAATAATAGTTTAAAACCCTCCAAATGTTGCAATTTTAAAAATTTTACACTATCTTCATTATGGGGTACTAATGCTACACTTTATAGCCAAATTTTAAAGTTGTAGCACTTCTAGAAGTAAAATAATATTTTTCTAATTTTTTAAATTTAAATAATTTTTAATGGCCGCCGAAATTCATATATGGTGAAATTGAAATGTTTATTTGGGCAAATTCACTACTCTGTAAATAATTGGAAAATTTCAGCTTCCTAGCTCATCCCGTAATACCTAAACAGTTATCTATTTGTTTAAACTTTAAGAATTTTTCACTAAGGAAATGCTGGAGAAAATGAATGAGAGACAAAAATGGAAAAACGTTAACAGTGAAGAAGGTAGAGCTAACTATAGACATATAAACAATGAATTGAGAAGGTAACAGATATAGCTAGAGAAAATTGGATAAAAGAAAAATGTGATGAAATACAAAAAATGGAGAAGTTAGAATGGTACAATATGATGTACGCTAGAGCACTGGAATTAGAAGATAAGAAGTCTAATGGAATTTGTGGTAAAGGAATTATGAATACGGATGGGAAGATAGTCTCAGAAACAAAGGATGTAGCACAGGTATGGGAAGAATACATTAAGGAATTATACAGCAAACAGGCAGGATCAGCAAAAATAGAACTGGAAGATGAGGAAAACATTGAAGAAGATAACTTAGGACCAAGTATTATGGAGAGCGAAGTAGAAAAAGTGATAGTGGAACAAAGAAAGGGAAAACCACATGCAGCGATGGAATACCAGCTGAGGTACTTAAAGCCATGGGATCAGAAGGACTAAAAGCGATCACGAAATTAATAAGATTTACGACACGGGAGAGTGACCTTGGGATTTCCTAGAAGTAACAATGATCCCTCTAATGAAGAAGCCAAAGGCAATGCAGTGTAAAGACTAAAGAATGATGTGCTTTCTGTCCCACACTTCGAAGATCATCATGAGGATTCTTAATAAAAGGCTGGAGAAAAAGGCAGAAGAAATAATAGGGGAAGATCAATTCAGTTTCGGAAAAGGACGATGAACTAGAGATGCAATAGGGGTAGTTAGAGTTAGGGCAATAGAATACAGTCAAGATATCCGAGTATGTTTCATAGACTGGCAGAAGGACTTTGATAGAGTAAATTGGGTAAAGTTGATGAAGATATTGAAGGATATAGGTGTAGACTGGAAAGACAGGAGACTGATTATATGAATCAAGTTGTAAAGGTCAGGTTTGAGAATGTGGACACCTGCGGAATAAATATTGGTAGAGGAGTAAGACAGGGCTGCTGCCTACCGCCAACCCTATTCAATATATATGGAGAAAGTCTAATGCAAGAAGCTTTAGAAGGCACAGGAGATTTCAAAATTGGAGGAAGGATTATAAGAACAGTAATATATGCAGATGATCAAGTATTTCTAGCAAGAAAGGAAGAGGAGCTACAAAAAATGATAAATAGACTAGTGATAACAGGTAGAAAATACGGTATGGAAATAAATACAGAAAAATCCAAGGTCATTCGAATATCAGGTAAAGAAGAGAATCTGAACATAAGTATTGGGGGAAAGCCTTTAGAACAAGTTTCAGAATATAAATACCTTGGAAGCATAATAACAAGAGAAGCAAAATGTACGAATGAGATCAGGACTAGAATAGAAAAAGCAAAAGCAGCAGAAGAAAGAAACACCTACTTACGGGGAATATAAGGGAAGATATCTGCAAGAAGTTCATAAAATGCTATGTATGGAGTATAGCATTGTACGGGGCAGAAACATGGACGCTAAGGAAAAATGACATCAAATACTTAGAAAGCTTTGAAATGTGGACTTGAAGGAGAATGCTGAAGATAAAATGGACAGATAGGATGAAAAACGATGAAGTGCTATGAAGAGTAGGAGAGAAGCTAATGATTATACAGACTATTAGAAAGAGGAAGCCAAACTGGGTTGGACATTACCTGAGGAGAGAGAGTATGATTAAAGACGTGTTAGAAGGAAAACTAGACGGAAAAATGGAAAGAGGTAGGAAAAGGTTTTAGCTGATAGACAATTTAAAAGGTTAAGAGAGTTATCAAGATATGAAGAGGACAGTGGAAAATAGGAGTATATGAGAACCACGTTTAACCATGAATAATCACAGACCTGTCTACGGACTGACTACCTATGTTGATGATATTATAACTATTAAATATGGTTAAAATATTTACAGAAAATTCAACAAAAATACGTGTAATAAGAAGTTTTTTATTCCTTGTATTGTGGCAGTCCTCCTTTCTATATCTATACCAAAGATCTTGATTTTGTTTTTATATGTTGCACACCACCTTCATACAAAATTTCAGCCAATTCCTTCCAAATTCATAATTACTGAAAAGTTTAACTTGGCAATTGTGGTAGTTGATCCTGTCCAAATATGTCATTTTGGTCATTAATTTATGTGAATACTAGCTGAAATTACTTGGCATTGCTCTGGTTTTTAAGTCAAAACAAAAAATATTGAGGAAGATTTGAGAATAAAACCAAGTAACAAAACCAGGTTAATTGATGCATACAAATGTTCAGTTGAAAGGAAGGCAAAATGTACATATAGATGTACAAGGGAGGAAGAGTTAACGATTATAAATTTTGGTCTAAATTAAAGAATTGTTATAGAAGTTTTCTTATTTTACCTTCTGAGATATCTTTATATCACTTTATTCATTTTCGATGTTTATGAAAAACATTTCGCTGTCAATTAAGTATTGAGAAAACGTTTTTAGAGAATGAAAGCACTTAAAATAGCACATTAACACTGTCTTCCACCTACCTCTCGAAATAATTAGTCAGATTTATAGTTTTTTGGTGATTCCCCTTTTTTGAATAATCTTAGTGTTTCTTTCTTCCTACTTTAGTTTATATTATTTCTTTTAGTTAATATTAGGTATTGTTTATAACGGTTGTCAAATAGATTGTTAATCCAACAATAAGTTCATTCTCGGGTTATTTATATGGGAAATATTAAAAGAGAAAAACTTAAAAAAAATGAAGTTCAAATCACTTTTAAAAAAACCCTCCCATTTTGCTTACCTTTTTATTGCGGTTAAAATGGCACCTTCATCTTGCTTCTACGTTCTATAGTTGTTTCATTATAAATGCACAAACATATTCTTCATAATATTTATGGTAGAGATTGTTTACCAAATTTGGTTGAAATTGGTACAGCAAATTCTTCCCTGATATATACGTACGGACGGATGGACATCACGGAGATACCGAATTGTCCCGAGTACCGAATATAACGCGATGTTTTCTATACAAAAAATGAAATTTTAAAAGTAGCCCCCGTGTTATATTCGAGTATTAGTAATTTTAAAAGATCGTAAAATCATGTTTCGACAAATCACCGTACATTCCGCACGTCTGTTTACGAGATAGAAGATACTCGTTACATTGTAGACACATTAGGCGTACGTTCATCGTACTTGAAAAGCGCCCGGGGCGAGAATAGATCGAGTTCAATCGGCGGCTGAACCCCTCGATAGTCATTGAATTGAAGCTATAAGTGCGTCGGCGTATTCTTTGTAACTACCATAGCGAGTTTCTACCCATTCGTTATTTTAACAATGGGCGACAAAAATGGTGTTGATCATGTTGAGAGAAAAGGTTCTTCCAAATCCTAGGTTAACAGAGGAATCCGACGAAGTTATCACATGAATTTTAAAATAGTCAGGGCTACACAAATCGGTGTTGTTAAAATCCACCGGAAATGAGAAATCAAGGATAGGTAACAGTTATGCTTGCAGTCACGGCCGACAACTGACTCCCTACGTAATTATAAATCGTAAAAGGATGCCAAAGGAAAAGTTAACGTCAGGTGTGATCTTTCGCGCGCAGGAGAAGGGGTGGGTGAACGAGGAACTTGTGTTCGATTGGCCGAAGGTTGTTTGGGGTCGCGTTGTATTCGAGGTTTAGTATTTCCTTGAAAAACTTTCCAAAAATCTTAGGGTCGCGTTATATTCGAGGTCGTTTTATATTCGGGACAATACGGTAATAGTGCTTTTCAGTAATGACGAAAAGCACTAAAACGGATTACAGTCCTTTCCTTCTTGGGCAGATGCAATACTAATGTTGTGTTATCTTTAAAATTGTCATATTGAGAGTAATAAGAAATTGTGAAATGTTGCAAACTCGACTTGCTATAACAGGCAAAACCAGTTGATAAAATTCTTGTTCAGTAGAAATCACAATAATGGTTTTATTTCTATTGTGTCATGCTGCAGGTCAAAAATGTACAAGACATCGCGATTCACAAAAATTACATTTTACCTGGATGAAAAAAATTGCGCTTAATAACACCAAATGGGTAACTCAACTATTCCAACATAATTTTCCAATTTTATCCGCAATTTAAAAATTTATTTTGAACATTATTACTTTAATTCCATAATACAGATTATTTAGAACAAACACATGATCTGCCAAAATTTGTAAAAAATAATTGATGAATTTATTTAAAAAATACCTACTGGGATAACTTTGTTAGCCCTCATTGGTTCTGTAGGAAAGATGGTAATTCTACTTTTTTAAATTATTCTCAGAAATGTTTTATTTCATTCTTAATAATTTGTATTCTATAATCAAGGAAAGACATTTTTGAAATGGCAATCCACAAAAGAGGAGAAAATGACGATCAATCAAGGTAAATTGATTAACAGGACCAAGAAATTCCAAACGACTGCTGGCAGAAACCAATACTTCAGGGATCAATAAATGCAGTATAATTTAACCTTGTTTATACTGTGCTCTGGTAGGGACAATACAAAGTTAACGACAAATCAGGGAATCCTATGTCTAGGGAAACAATAGGTCGAGAGTTCACTATATTATATAAAACCCAACTTCCAAGTAGAATCTTAAATGACCATGTGCACCCATCTCTAGATTATCCTTCTTTGATATTTCATCCCTACGCTTCATGTCCTTTAACAATCGAGTATTACCATATTTTTTGGGCTATAACATGCACCCCAATATTTTAGAAGATTTTTCAGGAAAACAAGTATTTTGGTTCACCAAGGCATTTAAGAAGGGCCACATTGTGTATCTTTTCCAGCCATGATTAAGTCCATATTTGGAAACATTTAAAGAAAATATTATGCCGTGATAAGTTAAATATAACATTTTAGATAAAATTAATTTGTTAAAGTAAATAGGGATAATCCAAAAACATACATAATTACCTTGAAACTTCTATAGCTAAATGTGTCCTGTGTGCTTTTGGTAGTCCTATTAATTAGGCTGTTAGAGTGCACTTCACACGCCACACCCCTTATCGATACTATTTACTTAAACTTAAGTGTAAGATGAGATTTTAATTTCTTATAAATGGAATGCATATGTAATAATGATACCTAAGCTCAACTAGTCCTTTTCTTCTGCAACTCTTTTTGCCTCCTACATAACAATTTTGATCAATACAGCAATAACTAACTTCACTGTAGTACATGGTCCCAGACTAGGTGTCTGCTCGAATTCTGATGTTTCACATGAACCTTCATGCTTATAGAAGTGTTTGTGTTATAGTAGTGCATTGACAGATATTATTTCCAAAAATTTTGGCTCAGATAGGAGGAATTTTGCGGTTTTTCTCCGCGTAATCAAGTATGGAGTGGAAGCTCTGGTGAAATTCCTGTTGTGCAGTGTCTAATTTAATAATGAAAAGCTTTTCGTCAAACAATTTTCAGACAAAGATTGAAATTATCCAAACAGGTAGGACAAAACCTCGCCTAACTTTAAATATAAAAATTAAATCATGCACAAGACATTTATAACAGTGTCGAATGGATGACTGGATGTGAGAGCAAAGCGAAATTATTTTGTTGGCCTTGCTAACTTTTTTCAAACAAAAGAAAATGTTTGGACTAAAACAGGATTTTCTGATTTAAATAATCTTCATAAGGTAATAAAGAGATAGTCGATAAGTAAAGAACATTTACAGTCAATTCTTCAAGAAAAAACATTTGGAAGAACTCAAATTGTTTTAGATAAGCAGCTGGAAATTATTCATCACCAGCATAACGAAGCAGTAAAGAAAAATTGTTTGTTTTTTTGGAGAGCATGAACTTGACCTTTATGGTCATGACAAATCCAGTGCAAATGTATTCTTGGGTTCTGCAACAAACATTTGCAAGCTGCAAAGAAACACAAGCATTTAAAAGTGGTAATATTTCTTTTATTAATTGTTCGAAATGCATAACAGAAAATCAAAAGCTAGCATATGAAAGTAATAACATTTCTTTTAATTGTTCAAAATGTGTCACAAAAAATGAAGCATTAAACTTTAAGCGGTAGTTTAGGAGGATATCCCATATTTCAAAGACTCCTACTGCCAATGGCTCTCAAGTCTTGTGAGGTATCTTTAAGAATATTATGGATACCCTCTCCAAAAAGGATCTCACCGTCAGCAGAGCGGACAAAGGAAACTGCATGGTGATCTTGAAGAAATCAGACTACACTCAGAAATGCTTGTGAAAATTTCTATTGGCCTCACCAATAAATTGGAACCCCTGGTTTTAACCCCCAACTTGTCCTTTGATGTGAATAATTTGCTCACTGGTGTACTCGTCCGAAGCCCTATGTCTTACCTACGCTATTCTTGTGTCGTCAGATACCCCTATGAACCTAGTGTTAGATCTTTGCACTTTGCTAAGAGTGTGCCTTTCCCTAAATTATTTTCTTTTCCAAAATTTGTTTTATGAACAACCCAAAAGCCTGGCAATGGGTTCTTCACTGCCGCTTCTCCTCGCCAATATTTTTATGGATGCCTTAGAGAAGAAATTGTTCAATTCTACTCAAACTTTCCCTAATAAAATATTGATTTGGTTTCCCATTCTCCAGAGACCAAAACCACCCTGCTGGTTTTGCCTTCTTTATACAGAGCCTTTATTCCTCAAAATCTTGAATCTTCTCCCTAAAAGCAAACTAAGACCTGCTTTCTATGGAACCTCCACTTTAGAGCATTTACTTTCAAATGGCAAAAACAGCATAGAAAACTTCTATAAAAGTGGCATTTATAAACTAAGTAGCAATGATTGTGACAAATCTTACATAGGCCAAATGTAAAGAAATTTTAAGACCCGTTGCAAAGAACATCAATACATATTGCCATATTTCCAACTCCCAAAAATTCCATTTTGCATAACACCTCATTGATCACAAACATTCTGCTGAATTTTGTCCCGCCACATTACATTTCGAAAATAAAAGCTGGAGGCAACCTACTTGAACAATTGGAAATTCTCTACCACATGAAGCCCCACCCTAATGGCATCATTAACGAGCCTCTTCCCAACCCATTCCCCCTGGTTACCTCAGTTTTCCCCCTGCTAAAATCATCTAACCTTCCTCTTCCCCCTCCATACCACCCTCCCAAACTACCGCTTAAGAGGCCCCTTCATTTCCTCCCCCACCTTCACCTCCCCCTCCCTTCACCCATTCCCTATATATATGTTGTAGTGTTCTTATTCTTGACATGATGATGACTGTTAGTCGAAAACCAGTCATCTGTTTTGTGTTATTGAAGTGGATTCTTTACAAAGTACTATATTTATTCTTCCATATTAATAATGTATATTTTAATGATTTTGCGATGAATGACTAGCAATTATTCCATTTTGGGAATGAGTGAGTTTGTGTCAGTACTGAATACAGTAATAATCTTACCTTCAGCCTAAAAAATGTGGTCTGATTTTGGGAGACATTTTTCTGGAAAATGCGTCTTATAGCCCAAAAAATACAGTAATTCATTACTTTTCTCTTTTAATAGATGGAACAGTAAACCTAGAATACTTAAAGGTTTTCTTTCTAAATTTTGAAACTGAATTTCCTCATAAAATATAAAAGGAAGTATAAATTTGCATGTTCATAAACCACAGAATGAAATACAAATATTTCATATTTTTTGTTTATAGAAGTATGTAGAGTACTAAGCACTTAACAAAAAATCACACAACATGTACACATTACAATTCAGAACTACATTTCTGCACAGCAGTCATACTATTTGCCTAATATTTATCTATTCAATTAGGGCAATAAACAAGAGAATGTTACATGACACAGTCATTCCAATTTAGAGTATATTTCATCATAATTTAATTTCAAAATCAAAATTAAATTTTTATTAACTTAGGCACAGTATGAAAATAAAAAAATGGAATTAACTGTGTGATTCATTTCATTAGACCACCTTGCATGGATTTTAAAATATAATGAATACAGACAACCAACATAGTGGTCAACTTGGATTGAGAAATTAACAGGAATTTCCTGCTAGATGTGAATGCATTAACTTTTCACAAGCATTGCCCACGGAATGAGCTGAATATAGATTATTGACATGTTAACTGAATATCAGCAACAGTCAACATTGATTATATATTTTCAGTCAGTACATTGAATTCACAAGAAAATTGCAAACATTACTCTGAGTAAACTTTCAAACAACTGCAAAATATTTGCCAACTAGACTAAAAACTCCACTTTTGCTAAAATACAGTCAAATTACAGGTCCTGTAAAGTATTTATGAATACATATTTAGGAAAGATGATTTACAATCATAAACTCTACATTTAGTCAACATTTACCAGTAGGTTAATCATGCATAATATTAAAACATCAATATTATTTATCTTGCATAAATGGAACTGCTTATTTATCGTATTTTAATCACACAATTTTATGTAAGTGCCATTTCAGCCATTTTTTGGATCCCTTATTCGCTATGAGGAGTCATATCAACATGGCAGTCAGTCAAATAATGATAGAGCCAACAATTTTTCAATATATCTTACATTCAGTCACAACCATTAACTCTTGGATTAGTCATATTCCACTTGTTTATATGCAATTAACCTTGTATTGGATGAACATAATTGAGCCAATTATCAAGTTCTCCATTCATTCATACTCAAGGATCTGCTTATGGTAGAAAAGAAGATACCTAGAAATGAAAAATAATTTTGGATATCATAAATGGGATAACATAAAACATACGATACAATTTAAAATAGCATGTAGAGTTATTGTCCCATTTCATAATATAAACCACATTAGTTATAATTTGTCCCTAAGTATTATCTAACCTTTTTACATACAATTCATCTTTTATATATTTCTTATTGTTCTAGTGACCTTGCCACCAGGGTGACAGCCCAATTGCATTGCATATAAGTAATAATATAACTTCAAAATGGAAGCATCTGCAAATTAACACGTTCACTGGCATGTATGCAGTTCCCTATACTGCTGGATCCGTTGGCTTTATGGTGAGGGATACATCCCTAAGAAAGGCACTCAGTAAAAGTTTAGACCTCAAATGAGCAGCATTTTCTTCTTTTTAGGTCCCAATTTCGCGAGTAGTCTTCAAGAAAGATTTTAAATGTTATTATATATTTTTAATGATATTTCTATTATTTTTTGGCAAATTTTGCATCTTATTTTTTTAACAGACATTAGTTACAAGTTTATATTATTTTTTTTCACTTTTTAGAATTTTTCACATAGTATTGAAAAAAATAGAAAACTTTTATTTTGAAGTTGGATTAGTTAGGAAGTTGTTTACATGTTATTTTGTTTAGTAGGTGTGTTATTTTTATAGTAAATTCATAATATTCATAATTTCGTTATTTTAAGTTGATTTTAAATAAGAAAACTAAAATTACAAATTTGGCTACTGGGGAAGTATCACCAATATTTCAAAGGCAGCAAAATGTGTTAAGAAGCACACCCTATAATACCTTTCACAAGCAATGTTTTATAATTAAAACACAACAGTAGGAGCAATTATAAGCATGTATAGGATAATAAATAGTAGTAGCACTGGTATACAGGTATACCTCATTTGGCGCATGTTCTTTTAGCGCATTTTCGATATAGCGCAGTTAACATCTCTGGGCTAAAATTTTAATTTTTGAAAATCTTTAAAATAATGATACTAAATGCTACGATACTTAATTATGGTCCCAGCATTTTTCACACCTACATTTGTACTTCACTCTCTGTTCAGTGATAGTCATTCCACTCTAACTAAAGACAAGTTGTTGTTATTTATACGTTTATTAAGTTTATTTCTATTTCACTTGTTCACTTTTATTACGTTTTTTACATTGGTTTGCTGCAAATCCAGTCTTTTGCAGTGACGCTAACATCGGAAGTTTTAAAGTTCTTAATGTTACTGTAGAGATGTGCAGGGTTCGGTTCGCTTTGGATGGGTTTTTGCTTAAGATTGGGTTAGATTAGGTTCACGACAATTTTAACTTTAGCTATCATTAGTCATTTGTTATTCTGATGTTATTTTGCTGTTGGTACCTATGCTATAGTTACATGTCTGAAGCTGCAGCAGCGCTGCTGAGTCATAATATCACTCGTATTCCGTTTTTGTTTATTTTTGTGCTGGCCAATCATCATCAAAGATCTTTGTAATCGTGAAGAATTTTAGGAACATGTCAAGTTAATACACTATATTGATGATTTCCCAAGTATATACCATAAATACTTATGATATCTTGTATATCTCATTTATTTTATAATATGTTTTTTCATTGCAAATGTTATTAGAACATGGTGATTTTCCATCATAAACAATTAGTTTTTTGAAGCCGTTGCACACCAATAAGTTCATAATAAGTATTTATTTAAAAATAATTGTCACATACCATATTAACTTGTTTAATACCTGCACACAGCTAATGCCCACACCCCCATTTTTAGAGCTAAAAATCTGGAAAAAACTATAATTCGTGTAATGTCCGCACTTCCAAAATTTTGATATTTTACAGCAATATTGGTTGAATAACCTATTTGGAGCCGAAATATGATATAATTATGGCAACAAGTAAATATTTAAGAAATGACTTCAAAAAATGATTTTTAAATACTTTTTAGGTATGTAAACATGAAAAATTCACATCTATTGCCATTATTTTACATGGAGACAACTCAAAAACCCGTTTTGGAGTCTAGCTCCTTGATCGCACAGAAATTTTCAGCTGCTGCATATTCTCAAGGTATTTAATTTAAAATGAATAATTTTTGCTAATTTTGTGACATTATGCTAACTCAGCCATTATTCACCTAGAAAAAGAGCAAATTTTACATAAATAAATGTAAACAGTTCATGCTCAAAATAAACCCGTGTCAAATCCTTCAGAGATCATACAATACCTAAAATAAACCAGTCACTAGACGCACTACGACTGGTTACATATTAGCGCTTCTCATGTTTCTGTGGATAAAATGTATCACTTACAGCTTTCAGAAAGCACATACGAACAATTCCAACAGCTATTTAGTGACACAGTTCCATCGCAAGATTGTGTTCTTTGTTTTTTTACAGAGTAATAAAAGTATGTAAATATATTCTTTTAGGATTGCATAACGTAAAAGGAACTCAAAAAAGTGATTTGAGCATGTCACGAATTAAAAGACACTCTAACAGAATTAGTTTGTTTTTAATGAAAAAATATGCAATTCAGTTATTTATTTCTCTTACATCACCTTTTCTATGAAAATGAATGAATCTTCCATTTACATAGAAATTTATGTTATTTAGTTTTACTACTGACAGCTGGCAAGGAATTTAAAAAAATACCTATCATGCTTATTATATTATTCTATGCATTAAAAATAATACCTTGGTTATAAATTGAGGAAATAAACAGCATATTGTGCCTACGGAATAAAATGCATACTCAGCTCATGCCAGGCATGCAGTGTTAGTAGGTGTTTCGTGGGCGGACTACCCTCAAAAGATGAAGGGGCAAATATCGTGTAATGTCTGCACCCCTTTTTTGATGGAAACTTGTGGAGAAAAAAGTGCAGGTATTACATGAGTAAATATGGTACTTCGTTTTCTTGACTTTAAATTAAAATGTCCTATCATTATATAAGTTGCAAGATAAAAATAGTCAAATTTCTGAAGAGTAAAAATCAACTGGGTTAAGTGCTATGTTAAAAACTGTTCTTTTAGCAATAATTCTGATAGCGCACAGATGTCTCATAATGCCTCTCATGCACTAAGTGAGGCATGCCTGTATATATATAATGAGGGCATAAAAACTTAACTTCATATTTAGCCAAAAGACAATATATATTTTTTTCAGGATTCAGAAAACAAATAGCTATTGGTATTCATGGCAAAATGTCCTTTTCTCACGTCCTTCATTAGAAAATATAACGATATATAGTCCACCTTACATTTAGGAGTGTCTGTTGATGACTTGCTTTCTCTTCCTTTCCACTCTCATCCTTTGGAAGATGAAGAAAAAGGAAAGGAAGAATGGGTCAATTTCCATACTCCCAATAACCACTTCCTTTCACTGGTAAAATTTCTAGGTAAAAGACATGACCCATTAAGAGCTAATCCCTACATAATGTGAGTTGGCAGTGGTCAACCTCAGAGCAGTCCTCCTCCCTCTGGCAGCCTCACTACATGCTCCTTGAAGGTTTTATCTATGCTAATCATGGGTATTTGTCTGCTTATCTACAAGGAGCCTCTCCAAGAATTACATTGCAACCTTTCCTAATTTGTAAATTCAAGATATGGTATAGCATTGGCACTAAAACCAGACATGTAAATGAATATAATGATCAGTGTTTAAGGCACTGAATGGCGGACAGTTGTCTGGAAATGGGTGACTGAAGGGCTAAGTGGAATGAGCTGCCGTCAGTCTCTTAACCGATGAAGAAAAGGTTCAGTATAAATAGGGACTATTATAACAAAACAGTTTGTTGAAGAGAAACCTTTCTATTACACAGAGTACTGTTCATCTTTGCTGTACTTATTAGTGTGAAAAGCATGAGGTTTAAGACCAAAGCTGATTTACTGTACAGATATAATTAATGGTTTCAGGCCTCACTTGGTGGAATTTTTTCATAATGTAGAAATAAAGAGACTTATTTGGTTATATTTTGTATCCTTTTCATTCTCTACTTCTCTACCTCCCATTAATCTAATTATTCCTATCAATTATCCCCATTGTCTTCTCATTACACAACATACTGGACTTCACTGAGCTAAACCGATCTCTCCCCCTACCCTTCCCACGAACATATGTTCTCCTTTCTTCCAATGATCACTCGCATCACCATCCCTTTCATAATCCTCCCCAACTTGCCCTACCCCACCCACCCACCCACCCATTGTACTTAAAGCCGGTAGCAATTTATTGATTTCACCTGACAATGTTGCATTGCAACGAAACCTAGGTCATATATAGATAGCGATTGCAATGAGTCGGGACATACAAATTGTGAGGAAGTAGATTCAACATCACGAAGAAGAGGGTGATAACTGGACAAAAAATAGACCTCGTTCGGGTTGCTGCCACGTGACAATGGCGGAGGACGACGAAGCCATTGCACAAGATGCAGAAAACCATCCTCTGCATCATGGCTCGATTAGAAAAGTGCATGCACGAAGGCTTTACAGCAGCAGGTGGACTATAAGCCGCCGTCTGCAGGAGCAAGGTATAGCAAACTTTGTGCCTGCCACCAAAACTCTTCTGCTGCAACATCACAAAGAAAAGCGCCTTGCTTTTGCCCTGCAGAATGTTGGCAACCCGCAAGCCTTCTGGGACCTAATGGCATGGTGCGACGAGAAGATCTTCAGGAGCGACCAGGAAGGGCACTTGACCCTTTGGAGGTGTCGGCGCATCAGGTTAGTATAGTTTGAGTGATTTGTTTATCGTTATTGTTTTAGCTAGTCTTTTGCTCAAACTTAATTGTCTCTTTTGCTATAACACCCAACAGAAAATAATTTTGAGGCAGTAGGGGAGACATGGCATTTATTTTCAAATTAAATATCATGCCACAAAACTTTATTTTGATGTGTGTTTGTTTTTTGAAGATATGACCCTGCCCATGTAGTCCATGTGCAGCACATATCCCTCGCATTCTGGGCTACGTGTGTGCAGAGGGCCCTGGCGAACTAGTGCAGATTCCTGGTCGACTAAACTCGGAGCACTGTCCAGATCCTAGAAGGCACCCTACTCCCCTCCCTTCATGCACGGTGGCCTGAACAGGATTTATACATGGTGATGCAAGACAACAGCACTATGCACATCTCCCGGAGGCCTGGTTTGCCGAGCAACCTGAGCTCCAGCTCCTAGCCTGGCCACCAAGGTCACCAGATCTTAATCCAATCTGTGTGAAAAGGTGAGAGCTGTGCGAAGGGGATCACAACCGGGAGGCCTTAACCACCCATGTCCAGGAGGAGTGTGAAAACATTAGGCATCACCCGGAGGTATGCACAGCCTTGGTGGAGTCTATGCCTTACCGCCTGTAAGAGGTCACTGGCACAGAGGAAGACTCTACCACCTATTGAGTGGGGTCTGTCAAGAAGGATTTTGGTGATATGCATGAAGTTGGCTTGACTTTGATCCAGCAGTCGGTGGCAGAGAATGGATTTCTGTATCTTGGGCAGTTGCTTCATCATCCTACACCATTGGCATGCAGCTGCGACCCACCCGAATTCTATTTCTTGCCCAGTTTTCACCCCCTTTCTTCATGGCCTTGGATTCTTTTCCCCACATCCTGCATGTCACGACTCATTGAAGTGGCTTTCTTAGCATCCATTATTCATGCAAATGCATGGCGACTATTTCTCCTCTGTCAGACTCATCAAAAAATAAATAAATTGCAGACAAGTTTAGCATTTTTTTTTAATGTCAGCAAATGTTCCAAATTTTCCTCTGAATTATAGCCAATCATGCATTCAACTGGGTGCTTTCGCCAGAGCCCTAGATATGAATAATTTCATTCGAAAAACGTTATTAAATATTAAAATCATGCTCATGAAGTCAAAAATAAAATGAACTGCAAGCAAATTCCTTCAATTGTCATAATGTCACGTTTTTGAAGTCAGTCATATTAGATGAGGGGTTCGATAATCTATTTCCAAATATTTCATTCCATTTAACATTCGTTATAATACAATGTTTATGAAAATAACTAAATATATCGGAAACTATGGGGTTCACAAAAAAGATTTTGAGACAAAAATTCTAGAAAATTTTATTTCTCCATACGTTTCCTATTCACATTTAAAGAAAATAAGGAAGTTGGAGAAAAGAAATTTGTTGAAAACAGAAAATATTAAAAATCTCTGAAGCTCTCCATTTAAAAGAATATATTTTCAAACAAAGGTTATAGAGAATAATGATATTTAGCACTTTTAAATTGTTTTTGGAGTAGAAGAGTTTCAGGAGTGATTACAACAGGAGGGGGGAAAGAAGACAGGGAGGGCGGAGAGGTCATGAACTCGGGGAGAGAGAAGGGAAGGAATGGACCTGGAACCCGCACTCATCCTCCTGAAGATACGTGATTAATCACTGTAGAAAAATTGTTCCCTTACTGAAAGATTTGGCTGTATTATTTTTTAAATGAAAATTAAAAACCACTGCTGAAAAGAGAGAGAGCATTGATCCGGAATTCGCCATCCAAACCCTCACTTAACCCCTGAGACCACAAGATTCGTCACAATAAATTGGAAAAAAATTCAGTTTTAAGCCAGATATCGAGAAAAAATAAATTTCTACTAGTATAAACCACAACTTTCATTTAACCCATTGAAGTCAAAACCTTATCAAGTCTTAAGGATTTTTCTATTATCATAAATGCAAAATTTTATGCTGATTTCATGAATAGATTTTGAGTTAGATCCTGTCACATACATGCAGACACACAAACAGACACAAATACATCGTCGAAAAAAATAGTCAAAACGTATTCAGAAGACTTGAAAACGTGTATTTCAGTTGAAACCTTTAATTTGGTTTTTTTATGAAACCTATACTTTCTTTTTTTTTAAGAAGGCAATACAAAAGCAGGACTGATGAAGATGGAAAAAGGAAATACAGGAAACTGAATAATGAACTAAGAAGAGAAACCCAAAAAGCACGGGAGAGATGGCTAGAGGAGGAATGCTCAGATATAGAAGATCTAGAGAGAAAAGGAATGTATGACTTGATGTATAAGAAAGTAAAAAAATGTAACGTGGGATAGATGGAGAACAAGTGCATGTGTGAAAGAGATTGCAAGTAAAGAAGATAAAGTTCTATATAAGGAAGAGGAGGTCCTTAATAGATGGAGAGAATACATGGAGGAGTTGTACAAATCAAATGAAAAACCAAAGGATCTCCGTATTGAAGAGCAGGATGAAATAAATAATGACGAAACAGGGGTTTCGATATTGAAAATAGAGGTGCTACAAGCAATAAAGGATATGAAGAATGGGAAGGCAATGGGGGTAGATGAGATACCGATAGAATTATTTAAGTGTCTTAATGAGGAAGGACTGGAAGAAATAGTGAAGTTGTGTAATGCAATCTATGACAAGGGGATGTGGCCAGAGGATTTCGTCCAAACAATTATGATTCCAATTCCGAAAAAGCAAGGAACAAGAAAATGCAGTGAACACAGAACAATCAGTTTAATTACACATGCAGCAAAGGTTCTACTTAGGGTTATGAACAGGAGACTAATTAGCAAAATGGAAGAAAATGCTGCAGAGGAACAGTTTGGATTTAGAAAGAGTAGAGGTACAAGAGATGCAATAGGATTGATAAGAATGAGTGGAGAGAGATATATAGAAAGGGGTAAAGGAATTAGTCTGTGCTTCATAGATATGGAGAAGGCATTTGACCGAGTGAACTGGGAAAAACTGATGGAAATACTAAAAGCAAAAAAAGTAGACTGGAAAGATAGAAGGTTAATTAAAGAGCTGTATATGAAACAGAAAGCAGCTATGAGGATAAAAGATGCACAGACCGAATGGTATGATCTAGGAAGAGGAGTAAGGCAAGGTTGCTGCTTATCGCCAACCCTGTTCAATATATATGCTGAAGAAATGATTGACAATGGAATAGGGAATGATAAAGGAATTAGTATTGGGGGTAGAATAATAAATTGTATAAGGTTTGCTGATGACATGGTAATTTTGGCAGATGAAACGAGGCATATTCAGGAAATGGTTACAAAGGTAGAAGACAGGATGATGGAATATGGAATGAAAATGAACATAAAGAAAACAAAGGTGATGAGAATAGGGGATAGAGAGATTATGAATGTGTCAATAAAGGATGGAAGAGTGGAGCAAGTAAAACAGAATAGATATTTGGGAAGCATGCTAACTGAAGACTGGAGAAGTGAAAAAGAAATAAGAACAAGAATAGCAATGGCAAAAGAAACATTTAATAGGAAAAAACGGGTACTATGTGGTAAAATGGATTTAAATCTGAAGAAACGTCTTATGAAGTGCTATGTTTGGAGTGTATTGCTTTATGGGTGTGAAACATGGACGCTAAAGAAAAGAGAGAAAGAAAGACTAGAGGCATTTGAAATGTGGGTGTGGAGGCGGATGGAGAAGGTTAAGTGGACGGATAGGATAAGGAATGAAGCAATACTAACAAGGGTGAATGAGAAGAGAAGATTACTTGAAACAATTCAGAGGAGGAAAAGTAACTGGTTAGGGCATATCTTGAGAGGAGGTTTACTATTGATGGTGTTGGAAGGATCAGTAGAAGGTGAAAGGAAAAGGGGACGTAGAAGAATAAAAATGTTTGATGATCTGAAAGAAAGGGGAGGGTATCAGGAAATGAAAGAAATGGCAAGGAACAGAAATGAGTGGAGACAACGCTGGTGCCAGGGACCTGCCTAGAGGCAGAACACCTCATGATGATGATGATACTTTCTTTATATGATGTATAGGATCTGAAATCTCGACCGGTCTGCCTTGCACTGAATAGCTTTACAAAGAGGTTATTTTTGATGTTTGAATTCTGAATTCCAAAAATCATTCCCAATTAAGGAGAATATTTTGGCATAACTAACATTAAATAAGAGTCCCAAGAGAAAATCAAATACCTTTAATAAAAAAAATAATTATTTGGAAAGTAAGTAAGTAGAGGCTATTAAAAAAAACGGGAATTTATTTATATTTTAATTTTATTTTTATCAGATTCGCCATACATTAAACTACTTTTCTACATAGTTTCCACCATTATTGAGGCATTTATCTTAACGGAGCACCAGTTTCTGTATCCCCACCTCATAGAACAGGGCCACCTGTGAAGACAGCCACTTCTGGACTGCTCCTTTGACATCATCATCGTTGAAGAAACGCTGGCCAGCAAGGAACTTCTTCAGATGCAGGAACAGATGAAAGTCACTTGGCTCTAAGTCTGGGCTGTAGGGAGGGTGATCCATTTCTTCCCAGCCAAATGACGTTATGAGGGCTTTGAGCAGCAGTGTGTGGCCGAGCATTGTCATGAAGCAACACAACTCTGCGAGAAAGCATACCACGCCTTTTGTTCTGGATTGTGCCATGCAGTTTCTTCAGGTTCTCACAATAGGCTGCTGAGTTTATTGTTCTGCCTTTACACAAGAATTCAACAAGCAAAACTCCTTGCCTATCCCAAAAAAAATTGTGCACATGATCTTGTGGGTTGTAATTGTCTGCTTGAATTTCTGCCTTTTCAACGATGAGGTGTGCTTCCACTCCATGGACTGCTGCTTCGATTCTGGAGTCACATGGGACACCCATGTCTCGTCACCTGGGACGATATGGCTCAAGAACCCATCATCTTGCTCACTGTATCGTGTGAGAAAGGTCAACACACTGACAGCCCACTTGTTTTTTGCTCCTTGGAGAGCATCTTTGGCACCCAGCGTAAGCACAATTTCCGAAAGTCCAGACGATCTATCACAATTTCGTAGAGAACAGTCCTTGAAATTTGCAGGAAATGCAAGGAAAGCGATGAAATTGTGAACCGTCTGCTCTCATGAACTTTTGCATCGACTGCGCGCACCAAATAATCATTGACCACATACGGCCGGCCGCACCATGCCTCGTCATGCACGTTCTCATGACATTCGTTGAACTGTATGACCCATTTCCTCACCATTCCATCACTCATGGCATTTTGACCTTAGACCTCGGAAATCTGACAATGAATGCCAGCCAGTTTCACATTATTTTGGCATAACTAACATTTAATAAGAGTTCCAAGAGAAAATAAAATACCTTTAATAAAAAAATAATTAATTAATATCATATGCCATACTCCTGATCCACCTATCTGGGAATACGAGACTTGTGCCCAGATGAGCAAGTGCTAGTGTGAAAAACTGGAACCATAGCGATTAAGTAAAGCATAGCTTAAAACAGTCTGCTTTACTTCAATTCTAAATTATGTTATTATTCCTGATATCCATAACATTACAGAGCTATGAAGTGGTGTATAATACCACCAGACACGCAATGCGTTCACAGCGTGTGTTTGGAACTAAGGAAATGGCAGATGATTTGCTTGACTTCAAAATTTTTCATACCGGCGATTTCGCAGGGTGCCGGATAAGTAATCCCGCATAGCCCTTGCATTTACTTTTGCACCTGATAGTACATACTGTAACATAGGTGGACTAACTAAGAGGGACATGCATTATATTTGAATAGTTTCAGATACAGGATGTTTTAATATTCGTAAATTTATGAGCACAGAATGTGTCCTGCGTCTCTCGAACTTCTGAATAAAATAAAACCCCAAATTCACGGGGGTTTGTTCCCGAAAACACCGTGAATTTGGAATCCGTGAAAATGGAAGCATAGGTCTTATGAGAAAATGGTGAGTAGGTTCTTGGCTCTCCATTATTTTGCCAACAATAATTGATGAAATGGTAGGTTAAAAGTGGTTTAGAATCTGCCATAGCCATACAGCCAGTTTGCCGAGATAATTTCGTATAAACCATGATCAGCAATGAATATACCAAAAAAAATATTTATTGAATCACGTAAAAAGCAAAAAAGTGCATACATTAAATTTGTTGTGCGCTACAAAATGAATCCCAAGCTGAGCGTACTGTTACACTTGCCATAATCATACCTTGAAAAGTTATAATGAAGATATTGAAGCCATCTGCGAAAAATCGAATGATGATGAGGAAAGCGGTGACGATGGTGGTGGTTGATGGTGAAGGTATTTTTTACTTCTTTTACAAAATTCTTGTTAAACCATTCTAAAAACAGTGCACTTGTAACCCAGTCTTTCTGGTTAGCTCTTGAAAACACCAGTAGACGGTGTTCAGTTTTCTCTCTCCTTCAATGTCCAGGGGTGTAAAGACCAGTATACAATCATGGGCTTCATCATGCAGTCCCCAAAGCGTTAGCACATAGAAGAAGGTAAATTGGTCTTTGGCTGCTTTAAACCCAGGAGCCAATTTAGCTTCAATTGACAAAACTGTTTTTGAAGGCACTCTTTTCCAAAATGACAGTCTCGTCTATGTTGAATACTTGCTGTCATGTGTATCCACTGTCTTCAATGTATTTTCGTAGTTGTTTGGGAAAACTTTCTGCTGTAGTCCGCAGACACTGATGGCAGTAGTAGTTGAAAAACCCACAAAACTGCAAAGCACATGAATTTGGAAGCCACGAATTTGGGGGTTCTACTGTATTATTGTATGTGGCTCTGAGGGTAAGTAACTTTGGCCACCCCTGTACAATGACACTATAAAACAAGTGAGAGAAGAATTGCAGGGCTAATTACATATGGCGCTTTTATCCTTGTTTTAGGATTATGACGTTGTCATAATATAGTAGTCTATAAAGTCCTTTTAAAAGCATTATATCAATGCTATGTAAAAATATGTTTCCCAATTAAAAGAAGCAGACTCATTGCCATATCAGTTGACATTTCCCATTGTTTCATCTTTTAATGCCGGGTTTAAATGCCTGCCATAAGGTCCCGCTGCCAGAGTTTCTCAAGGATATTTAAATTTTTCTTGTGTCTGTTTGAAAAATATTGTATATCTCACGATCTAATCGTGATAAATGTTCAAATAAAAAGCAGTTTATAATAAATATATTGTAGAATGATGTGGTTTTTGCTTAGAAGAGGAAATAAATGCTATGGTTTATCATATCGGTATATAAACTTGATGTAAAAAAAAAAATTAAAAACAAAAAGGTTCACTCACTTTTTGGTGGCATGGTTCCTACTCACTTCACAGCTATTGCGATCCTGGTATCCTAGATTGTTGGGTTAGTGTGATACTGTGATACTCCTCAAAGCAAGGAGCAACACACAATCCTACATCACACACCTTACATTTATAATTTGTCCGCGATTGTTTTCCTTTCATGGAGCACAGACAAAATATTTACATATAAAATACTTACAGAAGTATATATTCAAAAAGTAAAATATGGATATATAAATAATATCCATAAATATGCAAAATATATTCTAAACACTAAAGAAATAAACAAAAAGCTACGAAAATGTATAACTCGTCAGCTTACTTCTGGTCTATATCGCGATCTGGAAAAGAATGACGAAGATGGAATGTATGTCGATGCACAAAAGGAAGAGAAGAATAACCAAGGGAAGTAAGGCATGAGCATTGTATTGTCATGTGGTTCGTCTTTTATTGCTTCTGTTTGAGTTTTGAATGAGAGTCCCACAGCTAACGCCTACCACTTGAGACACTCTCAAGGGTTTGTTTACCCTTCCCCCTCTTCCTCGTGAATGCTCTCGCGATTGGAGGTCATTTTGTAAAATATTTACAGAAATATATATTCCAAAAGAAAATTATGAATATATAAATAATATTCGTAACTAAGTAAAATATATTCTAAACACTAAAGAAATAAAAAAGCTATGAAAATTGATAACTCGTCAGGTTACTTTTGCTCTATTGCATGAAGGAACAATGAAGGCAGAATGTGTATGTCGATGCGTAAAAGGAAGAGGAAAATAACCAAGGGAACTAAGGCATGAGTATTTTCACGAGCTTCCATTTGTATTGCATCTATTTTGAGTTGTGAAAAAGAGCCCCACAGACAATGCCAACAGCTTGAGACAGAGCGCCTCTCAAGGGTTTGTTTACCGTTCCCCTCCCCTAAAAAATTTTGTTTTGGTATTCAGAGAAGAGGAAAAGAAGGAACTACGTCTCATCTTCATTTTCCTCTTACTCTCATGTCCGTGACAAATACAACATCTGTGAGTGGCCTCAAAAGTAAGCGGTACATGGATGTACCATTCAGCATACTGCCATCACATTTGCTGGAACATATATGGCACATTTGGCAGATCAAGGTTAAAACCATAAACGTTTTCCACTTTTTTGGGTTAAAAGCAGTTGCTCACTCTCATTCGAGCCAGATTTAAATTCACATTAAAAAATATATATAAACCTGTCTTTCAGCTATACAACTGTTCATGTCTCGAAGCTAAAATCTTGATTTTAACTAATTTGAAAATGGAAATTTATAATGCCCTGCACCTGTATCATGTTTTTCTTATTACAAGGAGCTTGAAATGAAACAAAAGGGTTGGAAAAGGACATTGATTACTTCCCAACAGCTGATACTTGATCCAACAAATTAAGATAATATACAACGGGTGCTCAAATTTGACCTGTTCTTTTTTTCTTTCTGAACGTAACTGAAGAGCGACACTGGCAGCCATGTAAGGTTTTTAGCTCATGTATGTTGCTGACCTGCACCAGTGATTTTCACTTGTTTGCAGCAACAAGTGACAAGCATATTCAAGATGGAAGCCAGTGATGTACCGAACTCTGTTGCACAGCACATTATTATCAAGTTTTTATGGTGACAGAGATTCATCGCAGATTTCAAGCACAGTTTAAGGAGGAATGTCTTTCATGTTCCTCGATGTTTGAATGGTGCAAATTGTTTAACAATGGTTGTGAGTTGGTGTCAAATTTTCCTCATACTGCATGCCCTGCCACGGCAGTGAACCCACACAACATTAAAAAAGTTGATGAGCTCATTCGCAGTAATAAGCACATATTGGTGTGATTTAGCTGAATTAGTGAACATCAACGTTATATGTATTGAAAACATTATCCACAACAAGCTTAAATTTACAAAAGTGAGTTCCAGATGCATGCCAAAGCAACTTTCGGATGAGCAGTGAGAAAGACGTGTTTAGGTTTGCAGAGAACTTCTTGAGTGCTAAGAAGGGGATGGCGAAGAGTTTCTGTCATTGATTGTGATCTCCGACAAGACTTTGGTTCACCATTACTTCCCAGAAAGCAACCTGACCAGGATGGAATGGCGACATTGAACCTCGCCACGACCTAAGAAGTTCAAGAATCAGTGCTTTGTAGGGACAGTAATGGCCACTTGTCTTTTGGGATGCAGAGGGACCTGTTTTCCTAGATTTTTTGGTAGAGCAAAGAACAATGAATGGGGCTAATTACAGCGATCTGCTCACAAACAAAGTCAAGCCATCCATCAGGACCAAAAGGTGTGGTCAGCTGTCCAAAGGGGTTGTTCTCCTCAATAATGCCCATACTCATTCCACACAGGTGACAACTGCTGCTCTTGCTGACTTAGGCTGTGAAGTACTGCCACATCCTCCTTGCAGTCCAGGCTTGGCCCCATGCGACCTTCACCTGTTTGGACCACTCAAAGCAGACCTTGCATGCCAGCACTTCAGGTCAAACGAGGAAATGATGGAAGCGGTGCAAACCTGGTTGCGCAGGCAACTGAAAGACTTCTTTGCTGCAGGGATATGCAAGTTACCGGAATGATGGAAAAATGTGTTGAGAAGCAGGGACATTACGTTGAAAATAAGCAAGGTTTGAGATTTGTGCAGTCATGTTAAAAAAATAAAGCCCAGGTCAAATTTGAACACCCCTCGTATAGCACTCATAATATAGACTGCCCTATATCCTGAAAATTTGGCTTCTCCAAGTTACAGGATTCCAGAAGTATTGCCCAAACGGGTGGACAGACAGACAAACCGAGTACATAAACAATTTTTTTTGGAAAAAAGCACTAAAATTTTAAAGGATCAAAATTCAAATTTGACAGAAGTTTATTTTTAGCGCCTTTTTCTTAAAAAAGTGCTAATGTGTTCAGTTTGTCTTTCCATCTTTTTGCCTGTCTGTAAGGGCAATATTTCGGTAATCTTGCAACTTGGAGAAGCCAAATTTCAGGATTGATTGGTGTATATATAAGAGCTAGGCTTGGTAAAACATTGGTGAATGTAGAATTAGCTGTTGGGGAGTAATCAAAAACAAATGCTAAAAATGCATGATGCAACAATATATCACATCTGCGATTCTGCACTCCGCTGGAAAAATATCAATCAGTGGAACAAAGCACTTTCTGTAATTTTTTCTGCAATTCTTTTCTCAATTGTTTTGAAATGCTTTAGAATATTCTTGCAGTCGTACAATTTAAAAAATATACCACAATCTGAGGCAAGAAAATAAAAACTGGATAATGAGCACAAAGAGTTTAAATATTTTGTTTAATTCAACCATGCAGTAACTGAACTAATCCAAAAGTAAAAATAAGGCAAGTAGTATAATTTGAATTTACTTCATGGCAGATGGTAATGATTCAAAATCAAATAAGCATTTACTACATTTCTAATAGCACGAAATAAAGGCCTATGTAAATCAATATTCTTTGAAAACCAGCTGAAAAATAATTTAGTATTTTATGATGAATGATGTTATATAGTTTTCTAACTTGCATATAACTGCTAGTCACAATTTAGAATTTGGCTAATATCTATCAAGTTCTGAAAAGAAGTTTAATAACAAAACAAGTTTGTTGCAAACTCATCAATTAGTTATGAAAATGTATATAAAGTTTTAACTGCTGCATATCAATGTCAGGCCATGAACGATTCCCTCAGACCAGTGTTTCTTAACCATTTTGATAATGCGGTCCACCAATTCCACAAAACATTTTCCACAGCACTTACATAAAGGCAGGAGAAAATTATATAATATTGACTGAAAGGAGCAGGTTATTAAAAAAACAAGGCAATGTAATAAAATTGTCATCAATTATGTTTGCTTTATACAAAATGGCAAGTTTTCCCTATACTTTTGCCAGTTTTTAAATATTTTTAACCAATCTCAATTCTTTCAAACTTTTCGGAGCCAACCTCAAATTCATTTGCAGCCCACTAGTGGTTTGTGGCCCACCAGTTGAGAAACACTATCTTAGACATTATATCTCCTTGAATGCTTAAACTCTGTTAATTTCTTATATTCATAACCTATCTGGAATTTAAAAAATCAAAGAAAATCCAAATAGTTAACTGCTTAACTTAACTTTTATATTAACTTCACTTTATATATATATATATGTTTTGAACTCCGTGTAATCTGAAAAAATTCAAAGCTGCTTGCAGGGTTCAAACCACCTCACCTGAGATAATCACTGCGCAAGACAAGTGATTTAGTCACCTCGGCCACCAGATCTACACATTGGCACTACGATAAATGTTAATTTGAAATCATGTGGAAAAATAGATATATAGCATTTGTGGTATTTTTCATATTTATTTATTTTAAAAAATTGTTTTCTTTTTGTTTATTTTTATAATTTTGATAACAGTTATCACATTATTTGCACAAGATAACCTTAGCTTTCCTTTTCTATATTTATATTGTTGAAGCGAATCTGAACAAATTACAAGCATCCATCATAGCAACGAGATTAAACAAACTACTGTCATTGTTCATGGTGTAATAGAAGTCTCTTTATTTTAATGTGGATTTGTATTAATACAAGTATTCCTACATTTTTGAAGGGATATTTCTTCTAATAATTGTTTTTATTTATCTTAATTATTATTTATAGTAAGTTTTTATTTATCTTAAAAACCTTTTATCTTTATTCATTTAAGATTATTCTAAAAACTGTTTTCCCCAAAAGGCCATTGAAAACCTCGTTGGTGATCAACAGTTTCACTCCTACTAGTATCTAAAGCTGAATTACTCCTAACTAGCAGTATATTTCCGTTGATTTTAAGCAATATGAATGGATAAGTTAGTATTTCCATTAATGAAACAAAAGATACTATCAAACTTCTTACTACTTATATACCAAACATTCTTACATTTGCCACTGAGTTCTCTACTTCTGTCTGCCATTCTCTCAACTGTAAAAAGATTAAATATAGAGACCCCCACATCACTCAACAGCTGGTAGACACTTTTGCAACTTTTTATGCCCATGCAAGCTGAAAGGTTATCATAATTATATTATAAAGTTTATTCATATTAAAGTATTAGCCATATAAAAGTTTGTTATAAAAATCCATTTTCATATCTTCACTTGTTTTTCTATGAAAACAATAAATTAGGCACTGGGCAGTTTTGTCCTTCTGTATTAATTAGACAATTATGAAGAGACCAAATCCAAAGAAGAAAAAGTGGGTGTTATGTTCTAATAATTTAAAGATAAACTACAATAACTAATTCAATTACTAGTTCCTGTTATATAGTGAATAACCCACTCACCTTAGCAGCCAGTCTGCTGCACACCGACTCATTTTTCCTCAAGTAGAATTACATAAAATTCTAATCTAATAAGGCTAAATATTTTGAAACATGCAATTAGTTACCTTCTTCCTATCAACATTTCAACAGAAATAATAAACTGGACAAAGTGGAACAGAAGAATAAAATGATTGGGCTGATGTATTATAAATAATATTATGTATAGGCAAGGAGCTAATGTAATTAACAGGTTGAATGCCATGGCAGACACCAGTGTCCGCATAAGTTTTTCTCCGTTAAGATGCCAGATGATCACTATCACTGCATTGCAAGATACCTCATGCATCCATCATGGTCCCCCCCCCATTTATGCATAGGGCTTGATTTTGAGAACTTTATTAATTCTGTCTCTATATTCTTAAACACTAATATCCTAAAGAATAGGCACCTTTTCTACTTCAACGATTAATAATTCTCTGCAGATAAGATCATCAAAAATTTTTAATAGCAAATTTAAAAAAATAAAGCAACCTCTCTCACAATGACAGTGCTTCATATTTTTTCCCAATTTTCTTTAAATGGTTGCACTTTGTAATTACAACAGATATTTATTAGAGAGTGTGGGATGCGGTGTGGTCACACTGCCTCTGAATAAGATGTACATGTTTCCTGATAACAGAACAATGCTTGCGTGATAAGAATCACCTTGTGCACCCAGGCAACTGTCTGAAATTTGGTTTAAAAATGAAGCAACGATCCTACTGCGGGTGACTCTAAGAATTCTCGCCCATGTGGCCACCTAATACTGTTTCCATTGGATCCATTAACTGTGTTTTTTCCCGTCCGAACTCGGACTCAGTTCGTCGACTATCTAGCGCCAACATTGAGGGGTTATTGCAATTGGTTGTGCTTAACTGTCCTAACTTCTGCATGCATCCTCCCCTCATATAATTCATTCTTATGGGAAAAACTACTTCAGTTTACAATGCATTTTTCAGGAACATATCCCCGACGTAAATCAGAGAATACCTGTATATGAAAACATACAATGTGAATTTATAACACTCGACAATTCTACGCAATTACATGAAACTGGCAGCAATGCAAATCACCTTGATGGTGAAATATTTAAAAGTAAAAAAAAGTCAGATTTTTGTTTTAAAAACTAATTTGTGGACCGATTTGTAGCATACTAAAAAAATTGATGGAAGAAAAATGAAATTTTGTTCTTTCATGCATTCTTTGTTCAAGTCGTGAATTACTACGATGATTCTAAGTAATTTTAAAATGCAAATGACTAATATGCTACGCTCATACCGGTTTGAATCAACTTGAAAAAATAAACCCTCTTGCACTCAAAACTGTGATAGAAGATGACTTGCAGGAGGTAGATATATCACAAAAAATAGAGCAAATTGTAAATACCATTCTCAAGTAATTCCACTAAATGATCCACCGAATGCTTTCCAGAAAGGAGAGCATTCCTGGCAAACACACAGACAAACAGATCAAGACTACTATTATAATCCCGATGACTGACATTTGCACGTACGGCCACCCATAAGTGCCAGGCCCTTGGCTATTGGGTACTTGGGATGTTCAAGGAACAAAGACCACTGACAATCCAAATAGCTGGAAAAAATCTTAGTTGCTCTGCCTTATTGGAAGCAGAGGCTATTTTGTACTTGAAAACAGGCAGCCAAAAGACGTGTCAAGTCTCGCAAGAAGTCAATGGTTTAGAACAGGGATCAGCAACCTTATCTGCATGGTGAGACACATTCCTAGTTGTGAATACTTCTGAGGGCCGCATTAGAAGTGACGAGAGCTTCGGCAGGCCAGATGAGTGTTTACATCCCAAGTTACCTAGAGATTGTGGTCTCATATCAGTCAAAATCGAGTCTAATTAATTTTCTAGAATTAAAACTTCACCAGAAAAGGTATTGAAACCATAATTTTACTGAAAAAATATGAAATTTTCCGAGTTAAATTTTACTGATCACTTTTTCATCATGGCTCTGCCGTAAGTTGCCGACCCCTGGTTTAGAACATCTCTCATCAATAGTGATTAAAAAATTACTAAAGTGGGAATGACAACATGCAGTAAGCTGAAAGAAGATATAAGGAATACATTGGTACAACTCTGAATTTTTCTCAGAATTCAGAAAGTACCAATAGGGAAAGTTTTACTGGTACAAATCTCTACATGGCTACTCTGGGCCATGGCATACACTGCCATCCCCTCCATAAAATACGTATTAATTTTATTAAATGATAATATTTTGCAAAATAAACTTTCTTCATATATTTTATGAGATAATATACACTTGGCCTGAGGAAAAAATTTGAAAAATACCCGTGGCAGTCAACCTGTTAATACATTCAAGTAAAATGATATATAATTGAGATAAACATGTCAATGTTGCTATACCCTTCACTATCAAGAACTTCTTGAATCTTTGCTCTGGTGATAAGGTGGTCATCGCACTTAAACCAGTTATCCCTGTGTTGACGAATGAAAGCAGTGTAGTGACCAGCATCCAATGATCCAAGATGGTTTATCACAGCAAACAGGGAGTACCTATTAAAATTCAATGTTAAAATTCATTCATTTTTGTAAATCAAAAGTAGACTAAATTATCTTATTGCAACACCATAAACATAAGGGTCACTTCAAGAGTAATGATTCCAATTGAAAGCAACACAGCATCATTGTGAAACACGTAAAAATGTCTGTATACTTTTTCCCACATAGCCTCCATTTGTGCCACTCTCAAGATGTCAACAAGAGAGAAAAGATGCACACATCATGCGTGCATGCATGCGAGGTATTTTTTTACAAATTTTGCATTCATGTCAAAAAAGATAAATGTTAATGTCTTTGCATAATGTCTAAGAATTGAAAAATGAAATGCCAGTAGTGATGCCAAGGAAATATCGACTTTTCGATTCACCGACTTATTTCCTAATCAGTTCTACTTAATAAAATAATCAACAATTATTTAAAGCTTACCTCACTCAAATAGTAGTGATATAACTTTTATGTTTACATTCATTCCATCATCGTAAATTACTAATTTCTTTTCACTTACAAACGCTGTGTATACATAAAGAAAATAAACGTACGTGTACTTACATTCATTTCTTCGTCGTAGATAATCCATTTCCCGCGCACAAAAGAAAATTAAACTAATTAGGTATTTACAGCAGAAATTGTTTACTTCAATTACTACATAGATTGTTTTCGTTGACTAATAATTTAAAAACAGAAAAATTTCAGTTCAAAGTGAATATGACCTTCTCGTTTGATTTTGTTAAAATTGGCTACTCCTCCGATTAAAAGGTGTTGAACAAAACAGATGCTATTTGACTAGTTCTACAATTTTTGGCAGAAGACTATTTGTTATAAGTGATATTTTACAAGATATAAAGAAAAGTTCATTTTTTGTCACCAGTCAAGTGGCACTCTCGATTAGGCTACGTGAACCATTTATATCATTTTCTTATTTTCTTTGCCCTTACGTCCTAAATACCGAATTTCATGAACATCCACCCAATAGTTTTGGAGATGAAACATGCAGACATATGGACACGACCCGACCATATGGCGTTCTTTTTTACTTTTTGTAAAGAACGCCTAAAAATCTGAAGTTAATGGAACGATTGTTTTTGCTATCCATCCTCTTTCTGCATACAGCCCGTACCTTGCTCACTCTGACGTCTTTTGTTTTGAACTCTCAAGAATCCTCTAGATAGGCAACACTTTGCATCTGATATGACAATAGCGGTTTGTTGCCGGCTGCATCAATAAGTTGAAACTTCCTTCTGCAATGGCATAACAGCATGGCTTCCATGTTGGCATGAACGTGTGGAACATAATGTAGACTACATGGAAAAATAAGTATGCAAGTGTTTTCATGTATGTTCTTGCTAACTGTTACTTTCAATCATAATTAAACATTTTTCAAAAAGACAGAATTAAACTTTTATCTCAATTCCGTGAATAAAATGAAACATATTTAACAAAATGATAATGCCAACAAACAATAAACAAGTTTTCGAGAGAATAAGTCACTATATACTTTTTGACAAGTTAATTAACATTGGCATAATTGGTAATGCACTTTCCTGGATAATCCTATCTTTCAAATAGACAGCAGATTGTCTATTACATTCACAGAATTGTAAATGGTATCAATATAGCCAAGTCCAAACCTTTTGAAGTTGTCTGCAGTCCTTCAGGGCTTTATCCTAGGCCCCTTTTTTATTATCTTCATTAATGACCTTCCCAAGGAATTGCATAACAGTAATAGAATTCGATATACCGACAATACTACCATTTTTACAACTGAAGAACAGGGCCAGATTAATGGTTTCATAGGCCCTAGGCACCATGGCTCGTAGGCCTTTTAACTATTATATGTATACATTTACAGGATGATGTTCAATTATAGAAACGTGAGAGAAATTATTATTGATTTCTCAAGAAAACTTATCTAGAAATTAGGTTTTCCTTACGTGACAGCGAGCATCGCATGGTCTATCCTGGTGGCTGACACGGTGACATGTGCAGTAATATTACTCTATATTCCATTCCACATTTTGCTGACTGTTAGAGTTCTTATGGAGATATACCATCTCTCTCTAATCTGTGTATTTCTGCAATAGTCTGTCTCTCTCTTTCTGTTGTGGAGTTGCCGCATGTACCATTTCTAGAGTTCATATTCAATATTTTTTTGTTATGCAAGATAAAAAATTGTTTCTAATGACAAATTTAATGCCAAAATCATTGCTGTAATTGGTTATTGTTAATTAATTCAAATAAAATTTACAAAAATAATTTGCTTCGTTGCAAAAACAAGCTCTTTTTCACCATTATCTTTATTACATCATTTTAATTTTATGTAGAAGTTATTACATATTTTTCTTCATAATGAGGTATATTTATTTTATTTATGATCGATCTAATGAGTGTTATATTTTTTATATGAAGCTTTGTAATGTATTTTTCGAAATTGGCAATGGAAAAAGTAGTCTCCTACAAAATCGCATACTGTAACTGTTATGCATTGTATGAATTACTGAGAAAATGATAAAGATATATTTGGTGAAGATTTCATGGGAATTGCTTGAATGATATGGGAGTTATGCATTTTTTTAAATCAATAAAAATCTCGCTCCCGCCAACTTTGATGGCTAGGTTCCATCACCAGAAATATTTTGTAAATATCTGCGAATAGAAATTCTCTCTGACAGTGAAATAACATATAACAGTAATAAAAGTATTTTATGATCTTTAAAGGAAGGCTATAACAGAAATATTTAACATGTGTCCAGGTCATTGCCCTTCTATGATTCGATAGTAAGCCTAGCCTGATCCTGTTGATTTTATGGCCCTCTTAGTCCATAAACAGATTCTTTCAAAGGCAATGCAATCTTCTTAATATAGGCAAAAATTGCCTGCCAGTTTTGAAAAACATGTTCTCAACGCGGAGTAGTAGTCTTTATTCTCAATTTTCAGGTTCAATTTATCTTTTGACATTGAGTGTGTTTGTGTCTGCTTCTTCCAAAGCTCTTATAAGAGTGACGTGCAATAATGTGCAGTGTTCAACTTGAAAACGCACATTATTTTATTGTAATATACTTAGAGAGAAATTACTGATCATCTATTAGTTCAACCATGTCAGTGGCTGAAGTGAAGAAGCCGAGAAAAACAAATTGTGTTGAATGTGTTCATGCATTTCAGCAAAACTCTCGCTTTAACAGAAGCAAACAAAGAAACCACTAGAGCTACAGGATGTACGGAGTCAACCGTTTATCGGGTGAGGAAAGAAGTGAGGAAAGAAGTGACTCAAGGTACGTTAGTTACTCCTGCCAAGAAGAAGAAATTAGAGAAACCCTACAGGAACTCTCGAATTACGTTTTTTAATGAGATCATCAGATCGAGGATCAGAAAGGTGCATGAAATGTTAATCAAAAACATCCCTCCAACTCTCAAATCTATCCTTACTGCTGCTAACATTGATGATGATTTGCCAAATTTTACAAGAACAACTTTGTACTGATTATTAATAGATATAGGGTTCATACACGAAAAAAGGGGGAAAAAAGTATTCTCAACAAAAGAGATGATATCATTTGATGGCGCCATAAGTATTTAAGAGAAGTGAGGAAATACAGAAGTAAAAATAAATGAATTGTGTATACCGATGAATCGTTGATTAATGTCGGCCAAACTGTTAACAAAGCATGGCATGACAAAAAAATAAAAACACCACGCCAAGCTTTCATTGCGAGTCTCTGTATGGGATTGAAGCCTCCAACAGGTCATGGTGGTCGATTTGCATTAATTCATGCAGGTACAGAGAACGGCTTCATCGATGGAGCCCAATGCCATTTTTTAGGTAAAAAGAATTCATTAGATGCGCACGATGAAGTTTATGGGGAATTTGATGAAGAATGGTTTGAAAATAAAGTTCTCCCAAACATCCCTGAAGGTTCAGTCATTGTAACGAATAATGCATCCAATCATAGTAGAAAAATTGAAGCAATCCCCACGACTGGCTGGAGAAAGGATAAAATTAAGGAGTGGTTAAAGAGCAAAAAAAAAAACTTTGATGAAGATTGCCTCAAAAGAGACCTCTATAGAGTTGGTTAAGTACGAGATAAATATGAAAATTACAGAATCGATGAACTTACGAAAAAGAACGGTTGTGTTGTTCTCCGACTCCGACCATACCACTGTGAACTAAATACCATTGAAATGGTGTAGGTGCAGGTTAAGCACTATGTTGTGGTGAAAACACAACTTTCAAGTAAAAAGACGTAGCGAAACTGGTTGCAGAAAGTTTTGAACGAGTTTCAGCAGATAATTGGAAAAATTACATGCAACATGTCATGAAAGTTGAAGAAGAAATGTGGCAGGCTGATAATCTACAAGACGATATTGAAGAATTAATAGTTAGTCTGACATCATCATCTTCCTCTTCTTCTTCGACATCACCTTCTCCATTCTCGTCCCCTCTTCATACATCTGAAGCGCAACCAAGTACTTCTGGGTACATGGAAGGAGTTCAAAGACTGGCAGATTTTTAATGAAAGAGGTAAGAAAAAAATTCACTTTCATTTATAATTTTTAACTATAAATTTTTTACCCTTCAACTGTCGTATCAGCATTCTTAACCCTTCCCATGTCGCTAAAATATACAGAGATTATAAATTCCTGTTAATTTTTTTCAGATATAATTTTCAAAGATGGGTATTTTTTTAAAAGCCAAATCAGTCAACCACATATTAATATATAGGAAAACTGCACTTATAACATAAATATTATAGATATGAGGTAGTTATTACTAAGTATGATGTTGTTTAGCAGTGATTTTTCTAAAACTGGTGAAGCATCTCTGAATACTGTCTCTAACTAACACTTAAATATATACACTATTTACAGTTAATTGAATATTTACATCTGTTTGCACTCTGCTACTCCTCAAAAATTTTTCTTTGTGTGATAGTCCTCAAAGCAATCGGTTGGATGCAGAAAGGGTTTGTTCGTGCACGTCTTGCAAAAATATATAGTTTCCTTCCTCTCCTTCCTTTTGTGGCAAACTACACATCTCACAGATCCTTTTTCTTTATTCCCAGAAAATGTTGTCTTCCATCAAGCCTCTCAGCAGGTGGTCCTTGCTGTGGTCTACCTCGCTTTCTTTTCTGTGTGCCCCTCCTTTTTGCCACACGTTTCTGCACAAGTGAAACAACCAGACTTTCTTGGAAAGACTTGTGAGTCATTGGCTTCTGATTATTTGCCTTTTGGTTATTTACATATAGAATGCAGCTATTGATTATGCTCACTTCCAAGATCCAGAAGAAAATTTTCATCCATCATTTCTTGCTTCGTCGCATGAATTGGTATCAGATGATTGCTATGGTCTACTCCACCCATCTTACGGGTGAAGTCTACAATTACTTCTGGCTTGGTAATAGATGGTTTTCCTGGTACCTTTGGAGTCACCTCTGTCATTTTATCTCCCTTGTGCTTGCTGCTTAGCATCAAAACCATCCTCTTGCCCTTCCATCCTAATGTTAATGAATTGTCATTACGGTAAACCCTGACATCGCCTTTCTTCAACTTTTTTGTCATGTTTGACTTGAGTTGGCTAGGCATGTTCTTCCTTGTAGCCATAACTGTTCCTGTTAGTGTAAATCCCAGTTTCACCAGTTCATTCAGAAGTTCTGGGCTGGTATAATATCGGTCTGTGTAGACATTATATCCTTGTGGAGGGTTGTTCGGATCCTTGATGAGAGACTGGCACAAATGGAGTACAACTTGTATGGTTTTCAATAAATTGCTTCAATGCATAATTTCTGTTTTTCCAAAATAAGGTAAGAAAGAATAAATACAGTAAAACCTCTACCTTGCTAAGACCTCCGGATAGCAAACTATTGACGGCGGTTCTGCCAAACTTATATAAAAAATCCCTAACTATAACCTCTTTACTACGAACTTCCATACTACGAAAACTTCCGAACAACGAAAGAAAAAGTGGTCACTTTCGTTTATATTTACCTCTTTAGAACGAAATTTTGCTCGCTAAACATTTTTTTCAGTTACATACGTACGGAAAACGATTGAAAAGTCACCAACGCGCCAATTAGCATTAAGCTTACAACAAGCCAATCATAGCACGTATTCTAGCATGATGATGTATTTCCTGTTTTTCTGGCATTCTCGCGCCATTAACAATCTCGTCCGAGAGTTGTAGTGATGCCACTATGCATGCTTTTAGGGAAGTGGAGACTGCCGTTTCCTGAGAATTCACAAAGAATTTGAAACAGAAAAAAATAGATTCATTTTTAAAAAAATGTTGATGTATTTTAACTAAATCTTTTAAAAAAGTGTTGTATTTGAAACAATTCCCGATTAAATTCATCCCCTAATCCATTTAAAGGGAATTTCAGCGAAAGATTGCAGCAATGAAGTATGTATCGTGGTGAGGTGGTTCCTATACACTTTTTTGTGATAGGTAATTTATTCGTCAGAGACGGAGCTGGAGTGTTGTTAAGAAGGTTAGTGAAAAATATTGATTGGAGTCTTGATAAGGAGTGCCAATGACAGTTAGTGCTTTCTTATGAGGAAAATGCTGCTTTCGTTAATTTCGTTTTGACATATTTGCAACCCGCGCCACAGTGGTCAAATAGTAGTTTATTAATTGATGTTAAGAAGTGGCGTTCTGTCAATATTTTTTTATAAACTTAGCGGCTCAACAGATGCATTAGGATAGGCTCAGAGAGTTTTACGCATTGCAACCTCGAAAAAAGTCACATAATAAAAAATTGCAGAGGATGTTTTCATGCAAAACCTGCCAATCAATGCTAGAAAAAATAACATTGCATTTCAGTCATTTGGTGCTTGCCACTGTCAAACATTGCGAAACGAGATGAATGAAAGTGGCCCTTTTTTCCCATAAGAAAGCATTGTGTCGTCGGAGCTTTAAATCAATATGGCTGGTTATTAAACATTGAATATCGTCCACTTATGTGATACTTTTTCCTGAAAATGGGCGTATTTTAGTAGAGTTACGCCGTATCTGCGCATATGCCTTAATTTGGATAACTCTGTTGCTCCCGTATAATCTAACAGGCAATGCGCCCCTGAAGTTATGCAACACCCAATAACTTCCGATCAACGAATTTCTGAATAACGAATAGACGAAAAATTGGGTCCCTTGATTTTCGTTAATGAGAGGTTTTACTGTATAACACAAACACTTAAGAAATGTTATCGTAATTCTTTTGTTTTTCGTTCCCCTCAACACCTGAATCCTCATTGTCCTCACAGTTCACTTTTGGTCACTGTCATTACCAGTTTGGCCATGAAGATGCCAACATAGTGAGTGAAATGCATTGGGATTTTAGTAAATTTTTATGACTGAAGGAGTTGTCACACTGATGAAAATTGAGCCATAAGTTAACCAAGCCACCAACCTTAACTTTAGAATGGTTCAAGGTCAATGAAAACGAATCTGGGATTGAAAGAAAGACGGATGATGATTTCATCCAAAGTGTACTAGAGCTGACAGCTTCTACAGAAGCAGAGGAGGGAGAGCTGCAATTATCCTGTAACGTAAGCTATAAAGAAGCACTCTCAGTTGCAAAGACATTATTTCAGTTCATGGAAAATCAAGATGACGTTGTCTATGTTGACTTGTTACAAATTCGTGGATACATAAGAAAAATCAAAAACAAAATAAGCAAACAAAAAAATTACGGACTTTTTGAAAAAGTGACTGATTTTAAAATAGTAAATCATTACATTTTTATTTGTACGTATGTTTATAATGTATTTGCATGTGTGATTTTGTTTTAATGATGTATTCTATTAATGTAACAATAATTCTAAAAAATACATTCAATTTGGATTATCCTTGTTTTTTTATTATCTGGGTCCCGATTTCCCCCAATAACCATTGATAATCGGTGCTCTATTGTATTGTAAACACTACGCTTAGTTACGTCTTAGTAGCACTTCTTTTTATTTTGTTAATTGTTGGAGCTTGGTCGCTATATCCAATATCAGAAGGCAATGGTATGTAAAGTCTTTAAATTTTTCTCGCATTCCCTTAAAATATTTATTATCATTTAACCTATTTGGAATTTTTAGAAATATTACAGGTATGGGGAAAGTCATGTGGTGACCACATGATTTTTAAATTGATGCCCCAGTATTTAGTTAAGCTTATTATGGTTTCATCCAAAATTAGAAATATGACATTAATTAGCAACAGAGATTCTCAGGAAGTATGGTGAGATTGAATGTGATGGCCAATTGTTATGTTTTCTTTGCTCCAAGAACGGTGATTGTAAAACTTTCACTGTTAAATGGCACTTTGAAAGGCATCACAAAAAAACTGTAAAACAAAAGAGGCATAACTTACAGAATATTAATCTAGTGAAATGAAGTCATTTAGCAATCAATGCATGTTAGTGTATAAATTTGCAGAAACTGAAAATAACATTGTTCCTGCAAGGTATCAATTTGAGAATTCCTTTGATAAACATGGAAATATGTTGTATAATGGTGACTACATAAAAGAAACAATTTTATCATGTCCAGATTTGCTATGCCAAGATTTCAGTAACATAAGACAATTGAACATTTGAAACAACTTCCATGTAGATAGATAAATAAATTTTATTTATGTAGCAGAAATACCATCAAAGAATAAGATGAAAAAACTGGCTAGTGACATTTTGAGTATACTGAAATTTGAAATAGATAACAGAAAATGAGAAATGTAATTTAATATTAAAATAATTTATTCAATTTTCCAGTGGCCAGAATTCAACAATGTATTGGAAAATAATGTCAAACAGTTCATGTATATTAAGCCTTGAGCACCACATTAATTTAGCCATGTAAGAACCAATAAACTAATGATGAGTGCCGAATCGGTTTTTATTATCCGACTTGAATGATCTCCATGTGTTTTCAATTGTTTATGTACGAGCCAACATCTCTGGATCTACAAAATTATGTTTATAATTCACAGTTTTATGTTCAAAGTCTTTATCCTGGATTATGGTACATGCATGCCAGCAGTCAGAGATTATAGTTGTTCCCGGTTGCACTTTTTCTTCGATCAATGGCATCAATGTTTTCTTACTTCGATCTGAAACAGCAACTATAACCACTCTTTGGTTACATGACAAATATCTCCAAATGTAAATAAAAAGAATTTTATAAATTTCCATTTGACAATTTTATTGCGACCGGTTTCGCCTGTTACAGTATCATCATTATGGAATCTTTCCACAAAGTAGAGCCATCCCAAATGGAACATGTTAATACCTCCAAAGATTCAATATGCCATTCCATTGTATTCTGCATCAATAAGCACTCTGGGCAAAAGACAGTCAGCAAGCATATGAGCAAGAGATGGAAACTGTAATAAAAATTGTCAATGTCATTGTTTCTCATGGAGGTGGCAGTGGCCGAGTGGTTAGAGCATTGGCCTTCCACGCAGTGGTCCCATGTTCAAATCTGGCAGGGGTCAGATTTTTCAACCTGGGATCATCACAACCCCTACTTTTGTGATTTGAGGACACATTGCAAGTCAGTGCTCTGTCCTTCGGAAGGGATATTAAGCAGTTGGCCACCTTGGTGCTCTTCGTTAAGAGTAGCAAAATGCTGGCACCGGGTTTTCCTCCTCCCTTGTGAGTGTATGTAATGTTGGTAAGGAATAATGGCTATAATAATCCTCGAGGTTGATTAGACATAAATACACACAAACAAACAAAGAATCGTTTCTCATGCAGTAAACAATCCATAGTTCAAGGTACTTCTGAATGAAGTTGACTCAAAGTACTCCAGATGGTAAATGCTTAACAACTTGAGGTAGCTGAGCCATAAGTGTGTAATTTAGCGATTTGTACAATGTTCACTAGAGATCAGACTGTTTATGGAAGCCAAAAATCAGCATTTTCCTCAACTATATGAAGAGAAATGTTTGACAAGACTGATGTTCTTTGCTGATTTCAATGTACACTTCAATGAATTCAATAGAAAACTACAGTGTCATGGAAAAATTCTTAAAAGCATGGTTAAAGTGGGCTAAGTGCATATATGCACACATCAAAGTTGCTCGCCAGGGGGGGGAGCAGGCATATATGCACGCCATGAAGAAAGTTTTCTCTCTGTGGGCTAAGCACAAATATGCACGCCTTTTCCGTCATGCTAGAAGGAAGTGTTCTGCCATCTATAAATTTTTTTCAACTTGCTGGTCACTCACTAAGATGCAGTGTATGCATTCATAGAAAAGGAAATTTGGCTCAGTTTTAAAGCAATAAAACCCCTAACAGTACTTCTTCAGTTGTATTTTATGAGTTTAGAGTATGGTTGTATTTTTTTCTATTGAGAAAGCCTTTTAAGTCGGAAATATGTTTTACGCTATTCTTCGTCAAAGCATACATAAAATAATTTTCTCAGACAATTTTTTTCCATGCCGCGTAATTATTCAAATTCAGAGTTCTTGTAAATGAATTATTTATTCTGACAGAATCACTTGACGACAGGTATATTTTATTAAAAATTCAGAAAACTATTATTTGATATTAGATATGATAATAAGCCAAACGCTCGATTATAGGTAAAATTTAGTGAAACATTACAAGTAGTATTTAAACTCTTATGTTAAAAAAATATTGAAATATATTTTTGAACATTTAGTTTTACAGTCAACTCTCGATTATCCGACCTAATGAATGAAAGGGGAAGCACGCATAATCAAAAAACACAGAGAATGCGAAAATGATTTTTTAAAAATACGTGCTTCAATTCTCGCGAACAAAAAGGTTAAAAAAACAAGTGCCTGCGCTGCGATATTGTCATAAAATTCATTAACATTGAAAAAGCAATATAAGTATTTACATACTTTGGAGGATGCATAAATAAGTGAAAAAAATGGGTAATGCGAAAATGGTTTATTTCAAAATATATGCTTAAATTCTCATTATAACGGTAACAAAAAGGTTAGAAAAGAAGGCTTTTATAATGGTCCATTCAAAAAGTTTGTAATTTTAGTTTGTTTTGTCTTTACGCTTTCTTTTATGATTGTTCGTATTTTCCTGGCTGCTATGACATTGCAGTAATCAAAATCATATAATCTAACAAAGTTTCGACACACTGAAGAGCCGTACTATTTTTGATGCATTCAATTTCAGTCCCTTCACATTCATCACTGCATTCTTTATTTCTGACATTCTCTTCTTTTTCTTTCTCTTGCGTTACTGCATTGACAATATCCTCAACACTCATATGCTGGAATCCAGATTCAACTTATCACAATCATACCATTCACTGAGACTCTTGCAGTCCACATCCTCAAAACCATTTATTCCCTGCAGTAGTTTAATCAAATTGGAATTTGTAGTATTTTCTTCCTCTTCAAAAAAACCATGAAAGTTCTCTTCAACATCAGGAAGAAGTTTGTTCCAAGACCGAACTAGGGTCACAGGCTTCACAGATGCCCATTCTTGAGAAATACCATGCACTGCATCTAGAAGCGACATTTCTTTCCAAAATTCCATTTACTTTTCATCCTCTTTAGCTCGAGTCTCTAGAAGACCAGCCCGATATTGTCGCTTCATTGATGCAATCACTCCTTGATCCATGGGCTGTATTAATGCCATGACATCTGGAGGCAAGAATTTTGTGCAGATAAGACCATCATCAGAAGTTAAAACGGCTGCATTTGGATGCGAGTGAGCATTATCTAATAACAACACTGCTTTTGGTGGTAGTCCTTCGTTGCTTAAAAAGAACAAACGTCAGGCACAAAATTCTTGTGGAACCAATCAGTGAATATATTTCTGTCCATCCATGCATCCTTCTGCTTGTAGTAATTGGCAGGTAAAGTAGCGCATTTGAATGAGCGAGGTTTTTTTGGCCTTGCCTATCACAGTATGTTTCAACTTGTGATTGCCTGCTGCTTTCCACAGCATAACACTGTGATTCGCTCTTTGTGTAAATTATGGGCACGAGCATCTTTCTTTCTGAAACGCCAAGGTTCATGTTGGGAGGCCTTTCCAATACAAACCTGTCTCATCAGCATTAAATATCTGGGCAGGTGTCAACATCTCTTCCTTCACAAATTTTTGAAATTCTAATCGAAATGAATCAGCAGCTGACACGTTACCACTCAAGTATTCTCCTTGAATGGCAATTTCGCATATACCATATCGCTGTTTGAATCGAGTAAACCACCCAGATGAAGCATTAAAGTTCCCTTCTAGCCCTAGTGATTCATGGAAATACCTCGCTTGCTGTGCACACATGGGACCAGGGACAGGAGTTCCATCAGCTCGCTTTTGATTAAACCACAGAACTAAGGCTGCATCTACTTTCTCGTAGGTTGATTTTTTTATACTCTTACATTTTGAGGGACCAGTATCACCGTCAGAAACAGCAAACTCCATCAACTTAGTTTTGTTTTTCTTTATATCACGAATGGTTTCTATGTCAATACCATATTCATCTGCCAATTTATTCACATTCTCCTTTTTCAAGTCTCACAATTAATTCAAGTTAATTTTTAATAGGAAGAACAATTTTCTTCCGTTTTTCTGCCATTTTAACAAGGGGTGGGATTAAAGTTTATCACTACAAAAACCACAATGAGCTGCACACAAGATGAAACAACAATAGGAGAATCTATAATCCGATCACCCTTACTGTGGCATACCAGTAAAAGTGACTGTGTCGCCGCGAAGAAACAACTGACTGACGGAAGCTGCATGCTGATTCCCGGGATATTTTCATGAAACTCACTAGCATTAAAAAAGCAATATCATCTATTATTATTTACTCTATGTATTTACAAACTTTTGCACATAATCAAATCTTTAGACATTAATATAATGGGATTACAAAAATGTTCTCTCACATTGATGAATTTCTTTGCAATCATAGTATTAATAAAATTTCAAGGCATAAGGAAAGAGACAGCATGGATAATCCGCAAACTGGATAACCCGTGCATGAATAATCGAGAGTTTACTGTATTTTATAAAGTTTAATTCATATGCAATCTGCTATGAAAAATCCTGTAATTCATAACTATATGGATAAATGCTCAAAAGCTAACTAGCCTTTTTCCACCATCAATATTTCATCCAAATAATAACAATAATTATTATTTATTAGCTCTAGGCAATTTCATACATTGCATAGCTTCTTCAGGAAATAGTCATAAGGACAAACATACATACAATAAATTGGATATTAAAAGTCACATTTAGAATCCCACAATACACAATATTTCCAAAATATCACCCTTTGAACATGTTGCACTCATAATAGCTAACCTATAGGCAAGTTTTTGCTTTGGGTGAGAAACTCCTCCCCAGAGGATAGGGATTTTTCTAGACGTAACCTTTTTAGTTTCAATTTAAATGGTTGAATAGAGTTTGCTTTCTTTACCTCTGATGGAAGTTGGTTAAATAGCTTAAGACATTTATGGTATGGGCCTTCACAACTTAATTTACTTTCTCTTGGGTGGATATGTAAATCCTGCTGCAATCGGGTATTGTATTGATGAACATCACAGTTTAATTCAAATAAATGAATATTTTTCTTTATAAGGAGAATTAACTGATATACATATAGAGCAGGAAGTGGCATTATCTGCAGAGATTGAACATGAGCTCTACAAGATTCTCTAGAGGATAAATTTACCATGGCCCTAATAGCCTGATTTTGTGCTCTAAATATTTGTTGACTATGACTGGTATCACCCCAGAAAATAACGCCATAAGAAAGTGTCGAGTGGAAATTTGAATAATATACACACTTAAAAACATCCAGGCTAGTACTGGATCTCAAGTATCTAAGTTTAAAAATCCCTTTGCTTAATTTAGACAGTAGAAATTCTATATTTGAAGACCACTTTAAGGATTGTTCAACCTTAATTCCAAGGAAAGTAACATTTTTGACAAAGGATAATTCAGTATTGCATAGTTTAACATTTGGGGGAGGACACCTATTAAAATTAACACACACTGTTTTTTGGACATTAATCGCTAACATATTTGGATGAAACCAGTTTTCCAGTTGGGTCATTGAATAGTTGACTTTATTTTGTAGTCCTTGATTGGTTTTGGCTTGAATGAGAACACTGGTATCTCACTTCTCTTATATTAGATCGAAAATTTTGTTTAGAATTTTTTTACATTATAAAAAAAGGAAACCTCCACCAATTGACATCTATCGCTAAGGTAAGAAATTAACCATTTGTTTGTAATACCCATAATACCATATTTGACAAACTTGTGCTGTAGAATGTCACGGATTACAATATCAAAAGCTTTTGCCAAATGTTTGCTATCAAATGCAGTTAAAATGTAACGAGTAAGGTAAACAGGCTGGACTGTCTCTCTAGAATTTGGAGGATAGTCGTAGAAGTGAACATTAGAGGGTCGTCTTCTTTCCCTGCTGCATTCTTCTGGGACGACGGCTATTGTTCCGCCACATAGCACCTCACACCCTTTTGTAAACAAAAGGGTGCGAGAAAGCTCCATTAGGACATATGCAGAGAGAATGGGTTCCTTGACCCTTCCAGATGGTGGTGGATGGAGGACGCTTCCTACCAAAGGTGCCATCGTGCATGGGAAAGGGCATTGTCGGGAACATGAGCGAGGAGAGCGGTTCAAGGAGTCAAACAGGAAGACGGGGTACGGCACCATTCGGAGGCCCTCATTCGCGGAATAAATCGTAAAACAGATGTGTTTTTCTTTCTCTCTCTCAATGCCCCCCGAGCAAGAACCCTCATGAGGCCCTGACCCTCGGTAAACCTCAGAATGTGGCAGCAATCACGCCACTCCTGCCTGTTCGTTCCATTTGGTGGCAGCGATAGGATTATTCTGGGTCGTTACGTATACCCGGGGACAGTGGCGCTCCTGCAGGATCACACAGCAGTGCAGAAAGAGAGAGACAGTGACAGAGATTGAGGAGTGTACATATTAGATTGTGAACTTTCAATCGAGACCATGTCAGACAGCCCGAGAGACATCATGGCCACTGTGAACATCGGAGACTTGATCCATTTAGTAGATAGTTTCTCCAGCGATGGGAACGATGCGACCGCCAAAGAAGAGGAAGCGGTGGAGGACCTGCGCCCCTTCCCAAGGAGGAGGATAGACTCCAGACCGAGAGCAAGGGTTGCTCGCTACTCATGTGGGGGGACAGGCCACTATGCCCGAGAATGGGAGTAACGGGGCTGGGACTGATTGGTCATACGAAAGTGAACATGGTCATATCCAGTAAGGTAGTGGCCCACCCCTTCCAACTGTGTAGCAACAAGATAGGGTTAGCTAGCATGGAATTATTGGCTGGGACCTTCTGCATCTCGATTAGATGCTATAATCAATGTACGGAAGGGAATTTTGAGGGTTGATGAGGAAATGCTCCAAGTACAGGGAGCAAATGTTGAGAGGGATTACAGGGGTGTCCGACGGAAAAAGAATAGATGGGGAAATAACCATGATGGCAAAGGATACTGAGGTGGGGAACAGCACCTGAGAAGTGACCTCAGCAAGGTGTGGGAATGGACGGGGGAAGGAGCCAAAATGGGGAGAAAGAGAAGACTTATGTGCGAGTCTATGAGGAAATACTGCTACCCCCAAGGAGTGAAATAATAACTGCCGGCCGCCATCAGTTGACACGTGGGGAGTGCAAGGAATTAATAATGGAGCCGATGGAAATCCTAGTACATGGAGTGATTGCAATTTTCGGAGTCTTTAAAGAGAGGGAAGACCTCCTTGTTCCAGTAAGAATAAGTAATCTTACTGCCTCGGAAATAAAGTTAAACGAAAACACCATAGTGGGATCTTGGGCAAAGGTGGGAGGAGTCGGCAGTGAGAAGTTTATCACGACGAGGAGTAAATTAATCTTGTCCAGGAGATCTGAGACAGACTTGAACCCTTGTCAATGGAGGAAAGATGATCTTTAGAGGACCTCTTGGAAAAATATTCCGATGTTTTTCAGGCCCTCGGCACTAGCCTCAGTTGCACGCACCGAGTGAAACAATAAATACCGGTGATGCTGCCCCGATATCCAAGCCCCCATATTGCATGCCTCACAGCCAGAGGGGACTCATTAAGGATCATATAGAGGAAATGATCCAAGAGAGGGTTATTCAAGAATCGGTCCCACCGTAGAGTGCCCCGGTAGTGTTGGTGGCAAAGAAGAGCGATGGAGGCAAGGCCAAATGCATTTTTGCACAAACTTTCAAAGGCTTAATAGTGTAACGAAAAGGGACTTTTATCCACTTCCCAACATTCAAGTGACCCTCGAACAGCTGGGACATGCTAAATATTTCACCACCTTGGATTTGGCAAGATGGTATTGGCAGATAGAGGTGGAACACCAGGACCACGAGATAACGGCCTTCACAACACCAGACGGCCATTATTTATTTATTTTTTTATTTAATTAAAAAAGGTCCATAAACAGCCAAATTTTGGCCTTTTACAATGGATCCGTAATATAACAACATAAAATAACAAATAAAATAAATTAAATTAACAATCGTGGAACAGATATTAAATTGTTCCAAACAGGAAAATGCAAAAACAAAAACATATTCAAAAGCGTTTAGACAATAAGAATTATGGGGGTGACCGGGCAACTAGTGCAGAGAAGGATGAGATGGGGGAAAACATATCAATAACAGGGAACAAACGAACCAGGGAATTAAATGTTTGGGGCAATCGATAGAAGAGAGATCTTTTGGTGATGGAGAGTCAGCATTTGGGTAAGTGTAAGGGGTTGGGATTGCGGGTGGGACGAGGGGGGACGTGTAGAGAGAAGTAGGTAAGAAGTTCATTTGGTCGGTATTTACCATTCATTATTCCATGGAGAAATTTTAGGTCTGATGTTTTCCGACGCAATTGCAGGGAGGAAATACCCATCACTGAAAGCAATTCCTCGCGAGACAAGTTACGGTAAGTGGGGACTCGATGGCGCACGATTGCTAGGAAGAAATTTAGAGGGGGATTTAGGAGTTTAAGGTTGGTAGGAGATGCCGTGGACAATATAGGAGAGCAATATTCAAGTAGTGGTAGGACACAACCGGAGAAAACTGATTTTAATGCCTGAAGGTTGTTGATTTCTGTGAATCTGTACAACAGGCCAACAAGGGACATGGCTTTGGATGAAATTTTTCTTATATGTGAGGTGAAGGTGAGCTTGGAATCGAAGAGCACTCCAAGGTCACTGTGTGAGGAAACTTCGGGTATGGTTGGGCGGAGTATAAATAAACTGAAGGGATGGGTTTGGTTCGAAGGGTGAACTGTATAAATTTAGATTTGGTGGGATTAACTTTAAGTTTCCATGCAGAGCTCCAATTAGAGATTGAATGGAGGGCAAGCTGAAGCAAGTGACTGTCATTGGAGTTGTCTATTTGCTTAAATATCTTGCAATCGTCGGCGTATAACAGTATGTTGCAGGAATGGGGAAGAACGGAATCAACAATATCATCAATATATAAAGAGAAAAGAAGGGGACCAAGAACACTTCCTTGTGGAATACCGGAAGGAACTGGAAGGGAAGGGGAAGTAACGCCGTCGATTGTAACACGTTGAAATCTGTTGGATAGAAAACTGGTAAGAAGACTAAGAAGGGATCCACGGATATTGTAACGATTGGTAAGTTTGTGAATTAATAGGATGTGATCCACGGTGTCAAAAGCTTTGGAAAAATCGACGTAACAAACGTCGAGTTGGGAAGATTGTTCGAAAGCATTGGTAATATGATAGTGAATAACGGAAAGGTTGGTGAGGCATGAGCTTCCGGGAAGGAAACCATGTTGATAGGGGGAAATGTAAGGGAGGATAAACGACAGGAGGCGGCTGTGAATAATGCGTTCAAAGAGGATGGAAAGAACAGGAAGAATAGATATGGGGCGGTAATTATCAATGCAATTTTTAGAACCGGACTTTAGAATAGGGGTGACATTTGCTGTTTTCCACTCCGTCGGGTAAGATCCATCGGAGAAGCATCTGTTAAATATTTTCGTGATAGGGAGATGAAGAGTGTTGGCCGTGCATTTGAGGAATAGGGAACCAATGGCGTCCGATCCTGTGGCCTTATTTGAAGGTAAGGAGGAAAGAAGGCTTAGGACCTCACTGCGGGTGGTGGAAATGGTTGAGAGGGAGTGAGTGCAAATGGACTCAACGGGTGGTAAGGGGGATGAGAGAGAGGGAGTGGAAAAGTTCGAAGTGAACTGGTCGTTGAAAGCGGTGGGCCTTTCGTGGTTCGTGAATGACTTGGAATCGGAGCTCACAGTAAGGGGGATACGAGAACACATTCTTCTGCCATTTATGAGAGTCCAAAATCTCTTGGAATTGTCTTTGAGATCTTCGGTGATTGTTTTCACATATTTGGCATAGTCACGTCTGAGGAGCGTTCTCAAGCGGCTGCAAATTTTTGCAAACTCCGAGCGTGTGCGGGGGTTTGGGTGGGTCTTACTTAGTTTCCAAGCGGCTTCTTTGCTACGGAGGGTTGCAGCGGTAGCCTCGGACATCCATAGGGGTCGTCTCTTGGAAATCTTGCGGGAGGGAACGAGGTCACCAATGGCACCGTGGAGAATGTTGTAGAAAAGGGAGATGCTATCCTGCGTAGTCCCACACTCCAGGAGGTCCCATGGAAGGAGGGAGAGTGCACGGTTGATGACCTGCCAGTCAGCTTTGTTCCAAGCTCTAACGGTTCGGACAGGGGGTGAGGGCAACGGCGGTGGGGATCGGTAGGGTGGGGGTAGGAGAAATTCTAATGACTGGTGGTCGGAGGCGAAAATGTTTCTGCCGAGGATTAAGAATATATACACATGCCGTTCGGTCTTGCGAATGCGCCAAGCACATTCCAAAGGCTGATGGATGCTGTATCACAGGTCTCTGCCGTCATCAATGCTTTGTCTACCTTGACAATATCATCGTTTTCGGTTGCAACATTAAAGAACACAATCAGCAGCTATGAGGTGTGTTGGATCGCTTACAGAAGGCAGGGTTAAAGTTGAAACCGAGTAAGTGCCAATTCATGGCAGCGACGGTCAATTACTTGGGTCATTTAATATCATCTGAAGGCGTGAAGTCCGACCCCGAGAAGATAAAAGCCATTCACGAGTTACCTCTCCCAAAGAATGTCAGAGAACTTCGAGGACTTTTAGGTTTAGTGGGTTATTATCGCAGGTTTATCAAGAAATTCGCCACCTTGGACAAACCCCTCACGGAAACGACGAAGAAGGAAAGAGAATTCTACTGCACGACAGAATATGAAGGGTCATTTAAAGCCTTGTGCGATGCTCTTTTTAATAAGCCTGTACTGCAATACCCAGACTTGGGAGAGCCTTTTATCCTCACGACCGATGCCTCGGGTATGGCTTTAGGTGCAGTCCTTTCCCAAAAGAAGCAGGGCCGCGAGCATGTGGTCGCTTATGCAAGCAGGCAGCTGAATAAGATGGAGACTAACTACAGCACCATGGAGAGGGAATGTTTGGAGATGGTGTGGGCCATCAAATACTTCAGGTGCTATCTATGTGGGTGAAAATTCACGATTGTTACCAATCATCGGCCATTGCGGTGGCTGCTGACTTTAAAGGACCCGTCTTCCTGCTTAACTCACTGGTAGCTGCTCCTCAGTGAAAACGAATTCGACATTCAGCATCGACCGGGGAATAATCATGTAAATGCTGACGTATTATCACACACACCGATTATTTCTATTCAGCTGTTGTATGAACCGATTTGGAATCGGCAGCTAATCCAGGAAGAACAAAGGAAGGATACGTACATTAAAGGAGTTTTTAAGGACTTGGATGGAGGAAAATTAATCGGCACCTTTTATGAAGATGATGATGGGGTTCTTTGCCATCTAAAAGGAGGAGGGCAATGGCATGATCCGAGAGTCACCCCCGCCTCCATGAAGCTGCACCTCTTATGTGCCTACCATTACTCATTGTGGGCCGGGCACTTGGCTATCCAACGCACGACAAATGCCATTGGGGCAAGATTTTGATGGCTGAGGATGGCTGCAGAAGTGCGCTGCTATTGCCAAGCTTGCGTCTCCTGCAATGAGTGGAAAACTCGGCTAAACCGGAGGATGCTTCCTTTCGAAGGTGTCATCATGCATGGCAGAGAGCAGTGTTGAAAACGCAAGTGAGGAGAGCTGTCCGAGGAGTTGGAGAGGAAGACGGGGTAAGGCACCATTCGGAGGCCGTCATTTGCAGAATACATTGTAAAGCAAATTTGTGTGTTTTTCTCTCTCTCTCAACGCCCCCAGGACAAGAACCCTTGTGAGGTCCTGACCCTTGGTAAACTTCAGGTGGTGGCAGCAATCATGCCACTCCCACCTGTGTGTTACAAATGTATTCGTTAGAAATTCATAAAGCGCAGTTAATGTATAGCAAAACTGCTCTAACATGGCGGTGCGCAGTAGGCTCATTTACAGTAGGACGAGTCCACCCTCAAGGCAGAACCACCTATAGGGGGAAGGGGGGGGGATGTTTAGGTATGGGCATTTGATGCGCGAAATTGGACTAGTGCGAACCAAAATTGTGCTACTGTGCATACGCTCTGATGTTGGTTCCTCCTTCCCCTCTCATGCATCTCTGCCTACCACCTTAGAGCACGCAAGCTATAGACCTATTTTTCCTGAAACCACATTGATGATTGTTAAGAACTGAGTTTTTTTTCTAAAACTTTTTTAGAAAGTTATACATTACTCTTTCAAATACTTTTGCGAATCCAGAAAGCAAGCTAATGGGCCTGTAGTTCCCAGCTTCACGAATATTTCCTTTTTTGAACAGAGGCTTGACCTTGCTAAGCTTTAAACGCTTTGGAAAGATGCCTTCTGACAGCGACAAATTAAATATAAATTAATGGACCAGTAATAAAAGGAAGAGTACATTTAATTAACCTGTCAGGAATATCATCCAATCCTGAAGATAATTTGTTAGTAAAGGAATGGCGTATTTTGATGATTTCATGTGGATTAACTGGATACAAATAGGGATATTGTGAATGCATTGCTAATGGGGCTATGTTACTAGCCAAAGTAATTTTTTATGCTTGCTGCCTGAAGCCATCTTTTCAGGGGTATCAACAGAGTAATTATTGAAAAAACTAGCAACATCTATTGGATTACTTTGTAACTGCCTAACATTGAGCAGTTCCAACTTTGTGGCAGCAGTGTCTCTTTTGCTACGTGTTTCTCTTTTTATCATATCCCATGTAGTTTTGGTAACACTGTTAGAATTTTTAATTAAATTATTGTTAATAGTAGATTTGGCATCTTGAACAATTTTCTTGAAAATTCTGTCTACATTTTTATACAGCAATTTTAGTTCACAATTATTGGTCATTTTTGCAAGATTATATAATTCCCTTTTATACTCACAATACTAGTAATTTCTGGGGTGATCCAGCAGGGCATATGAGTTAAACACTTTACATTGTCGGTCTCAGTGGCGGCGGGGTAACGTCCTCGCCTGCCAATCCAAAGGTCGCAGGTTCGAATCCCGCCTAGGTGGGTTTTTCTCCTCCTAGGGCATGGATGTATGTGTTCGTCTATTGTTATTGTTAACATATTCCACTGTAAAATGGCTACAAAAGCTGTATGTGGAATTATTGAATAAATAAATAAATAAATTTCTTAAAAGGAAAAATAGTCTCAAAGTAGAAAATGTATTTATCAAGAAATGCATCCATTTTGTTGTCAACATTGTGCTGAGTATATTTCATTCCAGGATTCTTTTTGTAATTTAAAACACATTCGCCCTACAAGATTATCATGGAAGACATTGCTACCACTTAAATATGAATAATAATACAAATTCAAGAGTGTGGCTCTGTGGTCAGATAATCCTTGGTTAAAAACATTCACCAAGTATTCTTTTTTAGGAATATTGTCATTATTTGATCAATTAAAGATTCACTAGTACAGTAAAACCTCTATCTTACGAACCTCCCTATAACAAGAACCTCTGTATGACGAACGAACTTGAATTTTGGTCCTGGCCCTGGAACATGTAAAATGCATAGAAGAAGCCTCCCTATAACGAACCTCCGTAACTATGAAACTCCCGTAGATCTAAGGCTGAACCCGGTCTCCAAAATTTCATCCACCTCCGTACAACGAAAACAACATCATAAACATTGGCTGTCACTGTATCGTATCGGTGCAAAAACAGCGTCAACCTGATGCTGCATGCCTATCTCCCCACTCCCGCCAAATCACCTTCCCTAATTGGGAATGGCTGAATGACAGAATGGATCATGCTCACTGATCACTCTTTAAGCTATCGCCATCGCAAAGTGCAATTGTTGGATTATTAACGTACTTAAACCCCTCATCCGAATCTGTCGCCATCACTTATGTGTAAAGTTCTTCCCGGCTGTTGTCACTCAAATGAATAACAATTGTCTTAACTGGGAGAATTAGAACGCGGTGCATTACATCATAAGAAAAAATATAGGGAATGAACGAAATCAATACCTCAGGACAAAGTGCTTCTATATAGCGGTATCTCAATATCGACTCTTTCTAAGATTCTGCACTCACTAGTTATGAAACCGCTGACTTAGTGATTGCTCACAAATTTCATGTTACAAAGGGGAGGGGGGAATCTGACAGTCACTTTGTGCTACAGTAGGTAACAGGGTTGCCAAACGTCCGTATATTTATGGACTCTGTAAAAAAGAGCAAAAATTGGATATGTCTGTAAGGTCCATAAAAATATTTATATATCCGTAAAAATGCTAAGAAATTTCCCGAGGTTTAAAGCAGTGGTAGTGAACCTTTTTTGCCAGCGTACCCCTTTTTTGACGAAATTCATGTCCTCGGGTATATTTTCAAGTTGACAAACTCTGTTATTATTGCGTCGAGTCCACAAATATATATGAACTTTTTAATGAAATGATTTATGTATATTTTATGCATTAGATAATTATTAAATGTTGCTTTGCTATTTTTTTACATCAGATATCCTTAAAATCATATCTCTTTGAAAGATCTCGCATATCCCCAGGGATATGTGTACTTTAGATTGAATACCACCGATTTAAAAAATATGTTTATCTTACATATTCTCATTTTGGTTATATTTTTAAAAGTAAAGCAACCTTTCTTTTTCAATGAGCACAAATTAATAATATGAAACAAAATGCTTGGAATGAAAAACCAGGTAGTATGTGTTCCAAGAATTTTCGCTGAACACATTCGAAATTTCCCGTTTCCCTAAGCCAGATAAGTGCGCTAAAGTAACGTAAATATCATTTCTGTTGCGATGTATGAATGACCAAAACCTCCTCTCAGGATGAACGCCTCACTGGCAGGGTTCCATGAAGAGTGTGGAGGGCCTTCGGAGAGCATCAACTTTCAAGTTGAAAAAATCTCGACTTATCATTGGTCAGAAAAGTCTCATATTTTTCCCTCCCACCTATGCTCATGAGAACTGCAGAGCTTGCCCCTACCTCCATCTCACACTGCTTTGCGGGGATTTTCCAGGTATCTTGGTGAGCCTACATTTACTGTGTCTACATAACATTTTTTCTCTAATGAAATGCTTGTCTTTTGCTGTGCTATCATTCTTTGGTTCAAAATATTCCTGTGAGCAGTTATTTTCATCCGTGAAATACATAAAATCTGATTTATGAAGCAGTCTCACAAACAAAATGAATGCTGTTTGTATCACTCTCAAAACAACATATAAAAGCAAAGAATTGAAAAACTATCTAAAACTGTGCAGCTGTAGGTGTCTCATTAAGTCATTACATGATACTGGAGCAACGACAATGGCTGGCACCACTTCCTATTGGTAAGTAACTTTTGATATAAATTTGGAACCAAGTTCTCCATCTCCGGCATAGGATATAATCTGGCCCTGCTGAAGACAGTATGACTAATCTAATCAAGTCAACCAACAATACCATTAATACCATGCAAGAAGGGTGTCATAACAATAACTTATAACTAAATAATGGTAAAACAAATTTTCTCCAATTTCACACCAAACAATCTTCTCTAATTTCTAATCTTTCCCTCCAAGTAAATAATCACATTGTACATCGTACCACCATAACTAAATTTTTGGGCCAACAGATCAGTGAAAACTTAAACTGGTCTTCCCATGTGGATTAAATGACTGAAAAAAGTTGCATGCATATAATCAGAAAGCTATATGAAACTGATCCATTGACGCTTTAAAAATGGTTTATTACGCAAATATCTGTTCTCATTTATCTTATGGAATAATATTTTGAGGAAATTATAGTGCAGCCTAAAAAGCATTTTCTATGCAAAAGAAAGCTGTTAAAGCCATGGTCAATGTATCCTGCACAACACCTGGAAGGCCTATTTTGCTTCCCTTAATATCCTCATGCTCTATTCCATTTATATTCTAAATTGCGCTTTATTTGTCAAAAATAATTCCTCAATTTCTCCTACAAGTGCTACAATTCACACCCATTTCACCCATAGACACAAGAATATCCATATAAATGATTACACACTCGCATTCTAGTAACAAGGATCTCTTAATTTTAAAATGTATAATAGACTCCAAGCAAGCATTAAATGCTTACCTTCCAATTTATCTAAAACTAAGATAAAAAAATCATTATTGGGCAAAACATATTATTGCCTGGCATTTTAGCTAAAATCAGTCGACTGAAAGTGTGTTTTTCCTCTTGTCACATCCATTTTTTTAAAAATATTTGCTTTAATATTTGATATATGTAAAAACGTCCTAGCATAAAAGTTGTAGGAAATTTAATTTTTTACAATCTTTGTTTGAAACATTTTCCCATATGATGCATTGTTGAAAAGATATTTTAAAAACTTAATTTTATAGCTGCCATAACCACACCGCCTACCGCTGACTATTGTAAACACTTTACGCCCCTTTTTATTTTCTTAATTGTTGTTAATGGGGCACCACTTGTACCTTGTATTGCCTTTTGGGAAGTGTTCAAGGGAATAACTGATGCCTCTTCTTCAATAAGTTCCCTCAAAAAAGCAAGGCGAAACTGCAGATGCAGCATTTGCCATCCCTCGGACCTCAGTAAAATGTAGCTATTGAACACTTAAACCTTGAGAAGGTAGAAGAAGAGCTTCTTTGTCCGCTTCCAACATCCTTGGGGCGTGGAGAGGTTGGAGTTAGGGAGTTGGAAAGGGACTAGGCCAGGGGTCAGCAACCTTTAACATCATATGAGCTAATTGAAAAAAAATTGAGACCTCAAGATCGACCACTTGTTCAAATGATGATTTTGTACATTATTATTACAATATTTTCATGTGATACATTACAAAGTGATGAGCAAAAATCGTATGTTATTGTTTTTGTCGTCGTGAACATTCGAAACTTTTTGTAGGTTCACAATGATAGACGTATTTTTTTAATTTCTTGATTTTTGTTAAGTCCTGCATGATCAACCACAATATGCTTCAAGATCGACCGGTTGCCGATCACTGTGCTAGGCTAACGCTCGCAACCTATTTTCTGTTTTCTCTTGGTGTAGGTCTCCCCACACCCAGTAATTGGCATCTGGAGAGCAGGCCTCTAGGAAGACCCCTCCCAAATTTCACACATCCATGATGAATGCAATATCTGTGGGAGACTTCCAAACTAAGCGTGCCTGTAAAGGTATGCCAGGCACCGAAAGGGAGCCATTTTGCGTGCCCATATGGGCATGCCAGGTGCTTAAAGGTTAACCTATTTGGGATTTTTAGAAATATTACAGGTATGAAGAAAGTCATGTGGTGGCCACATCAGATGTTTTGCATTTAAAAATAGGTTTGAATCAAATTTTTTATGACAAAAATTATATTTTCTGTAATGATATCTTCATAATTTATGAGTTTTGATGTTGAATGTCAATGTATACATATATCAAAATGTAAAATCTCTACCATTTCTCGAAATTCCCCAGAGAGGAACTGCAGATACTTTACTAGCATTAGCATTATACCTGCTATTAACTTCAACAATTCAATAATACAAATACCAGAATATATGGTACACTAGGCTTTTTTATAAGTTTTATTGCAATTAACCAAAAAATTCATTAATAATGAGAAAATCTAATTGTTTAGCTGTTAAGATAAAAACCACATTGGCATTAGTTTTGTGAACTAAAACATACCTGTTGTCACCTTGAGGGCATGTAGTCACATCTTTGTTATTATTATGATTGTTTCGACGATGAGACATGAAAGGCGTCATGTCTAAATGCTCTGGGAATGTAATGAGAGTAGATATCTTCTTGTGAAACCTACTGGAATGCTCAAATCTCTGAAACAAAAACAGCATGATAAGTTCTTAATGCTTCATTAAGATTCAAACATTACAGCATTTAATTAATTGTTATAGCCAAGGAGATAACCTGGTTAAAAATAAAATACAAATAATACATATTGTATTTTTCAGGCTATAAGATGCACTTTTTTCAGGAAAATGACTCCCAAAGTTGAGTGAAGGTAAGATTACTACTCTAGTCAGTACTAGTCACAAACCCACTATCCCCAAAATGGAGTAACTGACAGTAATTCGATGCAAAAACATGAAATAATAAATAATAGCAAAAAATTGTTAATGTGTATACATTAAAACTTTGTGCAACCTGAATACCGATGACAAATTTTTATCAATGCACTTTATAACATGTTTGCTCCTATTGATTATAATTTCAGTGCGTTTATGATGTTATTCATACATTTTATTTCCTAATGAGTCTGATGAATAGCACAATTAATGTCATGGAATTCATGTAGCTGTCATAAAAATTTGATACATATCTAGGAAAAATAACGTTGTGTGTCTTGAGATCACAATGATTAGAAGAATGAAAATATATGCCTAAACTATTAGCTATAAGCTTCAAGTGATTCAATACACAAAATAGCATGGAAACCAAGCAGCAGCATGTCATTTCGGTCTACCACCCACAGAAAAAATGATCCGTGAATGGAGAAAATGAGTAAAAACTGAAGGTGATGGGAAAAGAGACACTCTAAATAATCACAACTAGAGGAGGAAGTGCAGAACAGAGGAAGTTTGGTATTGCTGTGTCAATCAAAATTGTTATGTATGAGGCAGAAGGAGTTGCAGAAGAAAAAGTAGTTGAGCAAACTTATACATATGCATTCCATTAAATTAAAATCTCATCTTGCACTCAAGTTAACCCCTCAACCCCAGAGGAGATTTATTAAATCCCACCCGTACAGCCGGATGAGGTTTTTAAATTTTCACGTTTGCGTTGCAAAAACAATTCTTGGTCATTACAAAAGTCACATAGAAGAAATGATTACATTTCGTTCATTGGAAAAGGAGATATGATGATGTATACATCAGAAATGAATTTAGATGCAAAACACGAAAAACTTTTAAAAGTTAAACTAGCTTATGAGTCCTTTCCAAATATTTTTAGAAAATTTAGACGTGTAATTGGATTCAGCAAGAAATGCCTTATAGTTGATTAAACACTTCTAGTAAAATAATGTGTAAATATATGGAAGAGCTTCGCTGTTCGTGATTTTTGATGACGTGTCCTCTTCTTGCTCACTTGCTTCATCGCTGCTTTGGTCCCACTAAATAGCATAACAGAGAAAGCCCTTATCTGAAGAGGAAAACAAAACCTACATCTTCTTTCAGATGACAAACAAAAGGAACCCAATTTTGTGGGTTCCCTTTCCTCAGGTATTTATGTGTCAACTTGAGAAACCGAAAGTCCGTAGGTCAGTGGTAAAATGTTATATTTAACTGTTATCATGCCGTAATATTTTCTGTAAGTGTTGCTAGGTATGGACTTAATTATGGTTAGAAATGATACATGACGTGGCCCTCAGTTTATACACTGAAATGTGTCATAGATATTATTAGAAACATGCACATACTGCCAGGGGCAGATTTATAGGTATGTGCAGAAGCAGGGACCCATGCTGCTGAGGGGCTCCCAAATTCCAAAATTAAAAAAAAATTTATTAGAACTTCAAGTTCAAGTCTGTTGAGTTGAAACAAAATAATTATAACATCATTACATCGCTTTCAATGAAAACATGTCTGAAAAATCTGAGAAATGTTGCTAGGGGTTGTTTCATTTTCCTTAATACAAAGAAAACTGTAAGCAATACCCTTTTTATAAAGCTAGCGTCCATGCTTTGTACCCCTCATGAATTGCTTGCAAGAATGCTTCCCAAAATATTTTATCATCGACACATCAACAGAAATGCAACTCTCTACCAGTGCAAATCTTATGAATTGCTCGTTTATCTTACGGACAATTGGTCTAACTTTTGCATACCTATCATCGGCGCCTAAATTTAAATTGTTGCATGCATGAAAATTTTGTCAAACTGATTTCTTCTCATTGTGTCTTTTACGAGAGAATTTTCAGTGTCCAATCGATTTTCCCAATACATTCTGCGCCTAGAACAAATATTATAACCACTTAGTAGCAGTATTCCTATGAATGCATACATATCAGCACAATCTGTGGAGAGACTGCTATTTTTTTGTGCGGTATATAAGGATGTGTATTTTGATAAGTCACTGATAATTTCTGGAGTTATATACAAATGGAAAAAATCAATTGGTTCCGAATTTTTGGAAAGAGTTAGAATGGGGAAAATTTTCATCTCCTGGTGACGGTAGTGAATTGATATCTTCAATATCACCGTTTTCCCAATGGCGCAGTTTTTGATTCTTTGTTTCTTCTTCCTCTTGAACTAGATCATCACAATCATCACTGAATGAAACTTCAGCTGGTGCATTCAGTTGATTGTGATTCATTCTATTCGGATCACAATCATCTTCCTCTCCAGAACCCTCGTCTGTTTCCGCTCCGGTATCCACTGGTGGTAATACATAAATAGAATCAGGAATATCTTCCTCACTTAAACGCTCACATTCCTCCAAAACTTCTGCCGTAGTTAGACTCCTTGTCCTAAACAATATAGCACGTATTATCCCAAACAGTCGAAAACAACCACACTGTAATTGAAGAGAGAATACACGTAATCTGTATGGTTTTTCTTAGATTTCTTTCATAACTAATATGAAATGAAACTTTTTGCAATAATAAAAAAATAATTTTTATGATATATAAAAAATACGAAACTTACCAAATAGATTTCCACGCCATCTCCTTGGAGAAAATGTATCTCGATGTTAACTCCACAAACCATTAAGCCAGACTGACAATTCGGCAACAGCGCAACCCACATGTGTTACCAGACATCTTTCTTTACAGATAAGACACAATGTAAGCATATTGAATGCATTTCCTAGAATTCTAGGAGTTGCTAAAGGTCGTTTTTGACTGTTTGGACTTATATGCTAACATGGTTGTTTTCGACCACTTGGGTTTAAATGGGTTAAGATGTCTACTTGTTAAATAAGTGTTATTAAACAATAAAACAAAATTCATTGTCTGTAATTAAAAAATAAATGATATGTAAAGATATAGAGATCATTTTCATTTTTGCTAGTCCTTAGCGACCAAAGTTGCAAAAACGCAACATTTTTATATGCCATAACTAAGCACAAAATTTTTTCAACATTCAATCAAAAATTAAGTAAACTGTCCAAAACAATTATCAAAAAATATATTTTTTAATGGCTTGTGCAGAAAGGTGTTAAATAGAATATTTCTTTTCATATGCATTTTTATCAAAATACTAGCCATTTTTAAGTAAATCTAAGAAAATCGTAATTTACTTTAACCTGTTAAAGGGCGAGTTTTTTTCACAAAAAAATTCTTTTTGTTATAAGCATAAACAATGTTATAAATAAATTTTGAAGGACTAAATGCAAAATTTTTGGTACTTACATCAGTCAGTACACCTTCAGGCTGTGATATTCAAGGAAGCAGGGGTATACACACAGAGCTGTGTCGCATTTGACACACATAAACCTTGTCATCTTCCTCTGCTGCTTCCTCTTCTTTGTGTTCTTGCACACATGACACTGTCTTTGCGTCTTGGATCCCTTTGCTTCTGTTTGCGGGACTGGCTTAGGAAAATGACGGGCTATGAGGCAAAGCGGTTTGTCTCTGGATGATGGTCTGCCACCTTTTTGTCCATTCCTAGGCATGGCAAACTCTTGAAATAATTGCCTCAAAACTGCTGCCCTGAAGTCCAACATCTGAGGTTTTTTCCCAGACTTCACTTTATACATAACATATGCATTGAGCATACACAAATCAATCAAATGAAAAAATGTCTTCTTGTACCATTTGATTGATTTTCTTATGCACTCAAGAGTACCTAAGTCGCATGTCACTTTCATCTACTGATCCCATTTTTTTATTATAATCCAAAACACAGGCAGGTTTCTTTATTATCTCATGTGTTTTTGGATGTGTCTTTGTAGAATCCTCCATCTTATGATCGTGAATTGAGGTGAGCATGCTTACATCATGTTCATCATGCCACTTCACAACCATGAGGTTTTTTGTGTTTCTTGTTGCCACCTCTCCCTTCTGCTTTTTTGTTGGTAGATCCTTGGGCATTCCCTACCTATTTTGCTTCACAGTTCCGCAGGCACCGGTACGTCTCTTATGAAGATAGTCAAATAGAATGGGACTGCTGTACCAGTTATCGACATAAACATTATGGCCTTTGTCGAGATTATTTTGAAGAAGTGTTGTTACAACTTACCCAGACATTCCTAATTCTTCTGTAAGATTTATTTCCATATTTTTCCCATGCATATTATGAAATCGAGAATAAACCAGTCTCTACATCGCACAGTACAAAAAATTTCAGACCAAAGCGGTGACTTTTGGAAGGAATGTACTGTTTGAAGCTCAGCCTTCTTTTCCATAACATCAGATTTCATCTATGCACAAATCCTTGAAAGTATATCGTGTATTTCTAAATTTTTCCCTCAGAGCGTCTACTATTGGTTGGAATTTGAATAATCTGTGTCCACATGGCTGACGTTCATTATTAGAAAAGTGGAGTATCTGTAGTAACAGCTTGAACCTATCTTGGGACATAATTTTTCTAAAGAATGGTATTTCAAGCATTGGATCTGTTGTCCAGTATTCATCCAGTCAGTTTTTCTTTGAGTGGCTACACAGCATAAATAAAGCAAGGAACACATACATCTCAGATACTGTCGTGTCTACCCACCTGTGTAGTTTACTCTTGCTACTAACCTCTGTAGCAACTTTTACTTAGGAGAAAAAATTGTTCGTCTCAACTACAATTCTACCCAACAACTCGCCATCAAATATATGTTTGAAACATTCACTTTCGGTCACCTCAGTACCAAAATTACCCCTTATTCTACAACCAGAATCATCAAAGTCAAATACCTTTGGAGTAAACCTGTCTTCCTTCCATTGGAAATTATTATTTCATCTTTTGTAATGTGACGTTGATGATTGAGTTCCATTATCACCATCTTCTGGATGACTTCCGACGCTATTATCACAAAAATATTTATCAAGATCCTCAAGTTCGGAATCATCACTAATATCACTATCATCCTCTGACTCTACAGAGATCAATATTTCGCTGATCTCTGCATCACGAATCTTACTAACACCATAAGCAGCCTTCATGGGATTACACTGTAAGCCGAATGCTAGGTAGGTGAATGGGGAAAAACCGCAAAAACTTTTTTCGTTGTGTTTACCTTGATAGAAAAAGTACAGAACAACTGAAAGAAGACGTCAGCACAATACATGGTAGATTTTGGACTATAAAAGAAGTTCCTTTTTCCTATGTAAGGCGCTCAAGTCGAAATCGTACATGTACGATAGTACCCCTCAACAGGTTAAACTTTGAAAATATCTTGTGTGGTATTGTATTGTAGTCAACAAAAACAATTTTCTTAGCAACCGATATAAACAAGATCATTTATAAATACGTGAATGCATTAATTTTTTTCTTGCACACACAGCGTTTAGTGAGTGAAAGGAAATGCATTATGTATGACGGAAAAATTAAACTAAATAGGTTTATTTTCGTTTTGTGAGCAAACAGTATTTTGTTAGTGAAAAGAAATGGATAATTTACGAAGAAGGATTGAACGTGAGCGTAAAGATCACATTACTGCTTAACTCAAGTGAAGTATGGGGAGAGGGCTGTATTTTGGCCTCATCCCAGATGCCAAAGTTCCTTGATATGGCCCTGTTTATAGGGGCAGATATATAAAGTGAGAAAGATTTGAAAGAAACATATATAAATATATAAAAGAGTGAGATAAAGAAAAGTGTGTAATAAGGATTCCCCACAAGCAACTTCCCAGAGAGCATAGCTTTTACAGATTTAATTTTACTTGGTAGAGATTCTTGACATTTCTCAGCAAACATTTAAGTCATCCAGAATGAATACAATACTACGGATATTAGTGGATTAGTAGAGAAAGAAGCTGTATTTTGAATATATAATAAAATAACAGAGCTTTCCTGTATATTATAAAACTTAGGAGTTTTCAACATGATTTCTAAAACTGGTGATATTCCTCTAATGGATTATCATCCAAAAGAATTGACAAAAAATGTTAAGATTAGAATAATGTTTCATCTGCCTTCATAGATACAAATTAAACAAACCTTGAGATGAAAACTTGCGACCACAGGCAGCTTTTTCATGGTCAACTGTTTGGTAGATTCTTGATAACTCTGGCACTTACTACATTTTATTTTGGCAGAAGATCCCAAATGCTCTGCCCTAGTAAACCTCTCTAGACAGTCAACAAGAGATGTTGGTTCTGCATCAGCAACTTCACCATCTTTAGGAGTAGGTGCAGGTCCCAGGTCCAATGAGATATCCCAAAATGGATCAATTGTGGTCGACACTCCACTACAGAGAAATGGCACATATCAATCTATTTCAGTCTGAATAAAATCTTTCTTATCTCATACTATTTCTTAGATTCAAAATTCCATGTACAAATGTTACAGCATCTCGTAATACATGACCATCACATGTCCAATGAGTTAAATGCTTTTTAATACATCAAAATGGTCTAAGAACAAAAACTCGTAGTTTTCAATGTATTAGATTAAAAAGTCATAAAAAAATTATACAGATCATTTACATTGAGTTTCTATAACAATTTTATCAAGTAACCAGGCAAAAGGTAAACAAAGCAATGGCCCAGCTGTCGATGGCAAGAAAGCAACGAGAAATGATACCAACATGCTACCACTATGGAATACGCCTTCTCAGTCCCCCAGGTTGGGTAACATTGGTTGGGTTGGTTTCCTTCCCACATTCACTGTGGTCACCCTCCTCAGGTTAGGTTGGGTTGCGTTCATCTTCAGTTATATTACACGTCATCCTTGTTTCCAAATGCTTCTAATATTTACATATGATGTTGAAGTTCTGCTTTCTCATCTCTCTCCATGGTAGTACCATTTCTCGTCACTTTCTCGACATCGACAGCGCAACCGTTGCTTTTGCTTGGACAGAACCAAGTTTTCTTTTTATCGAAGTTATTGTAAACCCTTTAAACAGTTGAAAGGAAATGTGAAATCATTAAAAGATTCGAAAAAGGTCAAAGTGTTTCAAGCCTAGCAGACAAATTCAAAATTGGCCAACAAACGGTTTGGGCTATTATAAATTACAGGTTGAAACTTGAAGAATTAGTCTCTAATTGTGAAACATTTGCTAGATCATCTCAAAGAAAACCAATGAAATATGTGACATATGAGCAACTTGATTCAGTGGTTCCTCCAACAAAGAGAAGAAAGGACTCCAATATCAGGGCCAACGATTATGAATCAGGCAGAATATTATTTTTTTGAATTAGAGATTACTGGGACATTTGAATTTTCTTCTGGTTGGTTAAAAAGGTTTAAAGAAAGGCATGGCATAAGGGAACTATAAATACAGGGCGAACAACTCAGTACCGATAATGTTGGACCTATACTGTTCTGTGACGAGTTGGGAAGACTAATCAAGGAGAAGGGTCTCGTTCTGGATGAAATCTACAATGCTGATGAGAAGGGAATTTATTGGCAAGTGATGCCCACTCGAACATTAGCATCCATTCAGGAAAAAATGCTCCTGGATATAAGGTAAGCAAGGACAGAGTTACAATATTGTTGTTCTAACGCATCGGGAGAAGATAAACTAAAATTAGCCGTGGTAGGAAATGCAAAGTCTCGGAGAAGAATAAAGGACAATAAAAATAGTCTGCCAATTCTATAGTTTCACCATCGACAGCTTGGATGAGCTGGGAGATTTTTGAAATGTGGTGGAAAGGTAACTTGGTTCCATACGACATTATCTGTCCAAGATGAAACTCCCAGAAAGCCCTTCTGCTACTAGATAATGTACCTTATCATCCTCCCATGGAAAACTTTACCACAGAAAATGGTGAAATCTTTGCCTTTTTAGTGCTTTTCGTCATTGCTGAAAAGCACTATTATCTTCATGATGTCCGTTCGTCCATACTCATATATCAAGGAAGAATTGGCTTAACCAATTTCAACCAAATTTTGTAAATCACATCAAATAATGACCAAAATTACATATTTGAACCAGATCGACTCAGCTAAGTTAAACTTTTCGGTAATTATGAATTTGGAAGGAATTGGCTGAACCAATTTCAACGATATTTTGTATGGAAGAAGCAAGCAATATAGAAAAACAAAATCAAGATTTTTAGTATAGATATAGAAATCAGGGCTGCCACAATACAAGAAATAAAAACAGTTCTTTTTACACATATTCATATTGAACTGTCCCAATCAATTTTAACCAAATTTTATACTTATAATGTTCACATATATACAAAACCATAACATTATATATGGATCAGATCATCCAAACAGGGATGCCACAATTACAAATTAAACTCTTTCAGTTATTAAGGATTCTGAATGAATTGGCTGAACGGATTTCAATTAAATATTGTATATCAGACTTGTACAACATACCATAATGAAATCAAGATGTTTAAAGCGGGGGTAAAGAGCAGGGCTCCCACAATAAAATGTAAAATAATATTTCTTTACACGCATTTCTAGAGAACTGACCCCATGGTTTTTAACCAAATATGGTATATATATATATATATATATATATATATATATATATATATATATAAAATCTTCATATTAATAAATAACCAAAATATCATATTTCAACCGGGTAGACAAAACAGGGCTACCACAATATCAATCAACTATGTATTTGGAAAGTATTGGCTGAACCGATTTTAACAGGAAATTTCGTTTTTAGGGTGAGTATAGAATAGCAAAACGAAATGAACATATTTAAAACGATCTAAAAAGCAGGGCTACCACAGTACAAAGAAAAATAATTTTCTGATTTCAAAGCAAATACATTAGTATATGATTATACTACGGCAAATTTGATGAAAAGCAATTCTGTATCACGAGAAACCCATGTACACCCATACTTGTTTCTCCCACCAAACATTACTTCCTTAGTACAACCTATGGACTAGGGTGTAATTGAGACCATGAAAACATTGTATAGAAAGGGTTTGATGATGGATTTGATTATGGAAGAAAAAAATCGGTTTAATTTTGGAAGTCACTAATATTAAAGATGCCATTTATAACATTTTTACAGCTTGAAGAGAAGTCTTGAGTCAAACAATCAAAAGATAGTTAAAAAAATATTGCCTGATGATTTTTTGATCACAGAATGTAATTTTGAAGGGAGAGACGCAATTGACAGGGAAGAATTAATTGTTAAATCATTGAAAGAGATACAGATGAAGAAAATGTCAATGAATGGTTCAAGATCGATGAAAACGAAGCTTAGTATGAAAGAATGATTTGATCCAAAGTGTACTAGAGCCAATGACTGGTCCAAGCAATTCTACAGAAGCAGAGTAAGGAGAGGACGATGAACAGCTGCAATCATCCTGTAACAAGCTGTAAAGAGGCACACTAAGCTGCAGAGAAATTATTCCAGTTCACGGAAAATCAAGATGACATTGACTATGTTGACTTATTACAAATTTGTGGATACATAAGAAAAATAAAAAACAAAAATTACTTTTTGAAAAAGTGACCAGTTTTAAAATAGTAAATCATTTCATTTTTACATGTTTATAATGTGATTCTATATGTATAATTTTGTTTTAATTATCTATTGTATTAATGTAACAAAAACTTTACAAAATAAATTCAATTTGGATTATCTGCATTTCTCGAATATCTGGACACTGGTTCCCCCAATTACCATGAATAATCGGCACTCTACTGTATTTCAAAAGCTTTCAAGATGGCCACCAGTCAAAATGCATGTGCTTTAGCCTCTCCTTTTGTGCTCCGTATCTCAACAGCTAATCTTGTGTTTCGAGTTTACTATAACTCACAACAGTATACCAATGGCCCCAGTTATCCTTCATTAAACCGATATAGTGATTTTCCAATTACGCTTATACCATATCTGCTCGAATATAAGCTGATGTTATTTGTCAAAATATACCATGAAAAAATCACCCCTGGGCTTAAATGCGAGCCCAAGAAAAATTTGGTGTTAGGGTTGTTTCGTAGTCACCCATAGATGGCAGCACGTCTGTCATTGCCATCATGTTAAAATGATAGTATTATACTTTTCGTAAGGTAAATATTTTACCTACGATGAATATTAATGAATAAATAATAAAGCTAGAATATTTTATTTAGCAGTACCTGTGTTTTGTTACCGTTGTTACCTATACTTTCATTTCATTGGATATGTTCATTCGTTTCTCAGGGCTGTGCATATGTATCATGAAGAATAGTTAGCAATTTGTATTATTTTTTATTACCCATTAAAAAAAGTTCCTATTAGTTTTACTTGGCTATTGCAGTTATTGCTATAGCCATTGTAATGTTTGTATGCATGTTAAAACCTAACTCATATATTCTATTAAAATTGCGTACATTGACTATGCAGATGATTATGCAAAACGCGATGACAGCTTTTGATGCTAAACTGTTTAAATTTTAGTAAAACTTTACATGAACGTCTATAATTACAAAAATGCAAATCTTAAGGTAATGTAAATGCTAATTTCATTGGAAATAGACTTGGATTAAAAATTATCTTGGTGAGGTTGTTATTGCTTTATTTGATCTTTTGTGAAAATAAAGATGAATAAAATTATCGTAACAACGTGGAATATTATTCAACAACGGGAAATTATTAATTGGAGTAATATTTCAAATGTCAACAACTAAACCATTTCCCACTTGTTTCTTTGATCTTGAATAATGTATTCTAGGCCACGCATGCATGCCTGGCACACTTCAGCATAAAAACTATGAAATTTACTATTTTGTCAAAATATGGAAATTTTTGGGGAGCTGGCTTCTATTCGGGCAGATACAGTAATTTTTGACATTTTAATTTCAACTGCATCGTGGCTTATGTCTCCCATCTTCAACTTGTTGGTGGTGGAAGCTCACCAACCACAAGGTATATCGCCCCAGTGACTTTTCTCCTCCTGATCACCATCCTTCCAGGTGATGTTCATCCTAATCAGATTGGGATTGCTACTCCTACAATCAAAATGTGTGAGAAACGAACTTTCATCCATGGCAGTAAATTCTAATTTCCACATACATTGCTCTTACTGAAACTTGCTTGAAACTTGATTTTTTATTTTAAACATTCTTAAGTATATTCATATCTATAAAAAAACAATTAACAGAAAATGGACAAAAATACACACTAACTATTGTTATCCTTATCAATGGACCTTATTTTTTAAAATACAGTATAAGACCGTTTATACGGATTCCACTTATCCGGAAATCCAGTTAACCAGCTATTTTCAAAACTAATGCATTTTTCCAAAATGTGTTAGGAGACAGAAATTTAAATCTGTTGCCTCGCTAGTAATTACCCGGATCACCACTGTGTTGGATGCACTCTGGTGCTCCAAGCTTTGGTTTTTTCAGTGCCTTGTATGTTTGTTTAGTAGAGGTAAATATCTCATTTCTTATTTTGACCCATAAAATGTCTAAAAATCAGAAGCCGAGTTGCTTTAATGGATTAACATTTTAACTGCTCCCATCGTCTATTGACGATCTCCTTAGTAGAGTGCTTTTTTAGCATCACCAGATGTTCTACCGAATACCCCAAGTCCTTTTCATCTTCATTTGTTCCATTAGACATCCTTCAGAAACGTCCCAGGAAAGACGTGCATTGACCTTGGGCAGAATCCTCTTGCACAAACGTGCATTATTGCCACCAGACATCACCGAAGTTTTAGATGAATTTAGTGATGAAGAAGAAGAAAATACTTTATTGTCGGATATTGAAGAGGATAATGATAGTGATGCCCTCTGGGAAGATTGTAAAGATAATTTAATCGGCGATGAAGAGGAAGATCAACATGTGGGTGCAGGTTTTGTGGTCAGATGGATAAAATTTCGTTCTGGTTGATTTGATGTTTGACGACTCTTTTATTTGATGAAAACAGGCGAAAAAGTTTTATTGAAACTTATTTGTTATGGTGTCATCTCTAAAACACTAAAAAAATATGGGATGCTCACCCAGGCCGAGCACTTCGAACCACTTCGGCTCCAGATCGACTTATAATAAAAGACATTTTTACAACACTACCTGGAGTTTCTTCCGCCCACTAAAAAGAGGGCCAAGTCTCAGTGAGAGTGCCATGTGTGCAAGCACACTGAAAATAGAGAAAGGAAAATGAAATTTGTGATGACGTGGTGCAAGGAATGTGGTGTGGGGTTGTGTATTGGAGAGTCTTTAGTGATTTTCACACAAAATTGAAGTTTAAAGAAATTTTTATTGAATCTATATTGTGACGAAACGAAATTCGCAATGTTCAAAAACACCGCCGAAGTAGAAAGGTTCCCTGACCCTCCGCTAGTGGGACCAGAGCAATGTGTGGCATTGAGACGCCACCTATTTTAACATGATCCCCGGGTACTAAGAGGGACCTATAAAAGGCGTGACTGGAAAGCAATTTGGCCTTTTGCCACGGCACTGTTCGCTGGCCATTAGTCCATTAAAACTCGCTAACGGCGTCAGATAGCATTAGCCAGTTATTTGCCATTGTACTTACTAAGAATTGGTCATTGAACTTTCTAAACTTGTTCATTAAATTGGCCCTTTGCCATCGCAGTTGCTTATTTGCCATTGTATTTGCTCATTTTCCCATTGCATGTGCTCATTTGCTCATTGAATGTTTTTTTTTTGCTTTTGTGTTTATTTTTCTCTTTGTTTTTTCTGCATTTTGTGTAATGCTTTTGCTTATCTCTTATGCATGAGAATCATGTTTTTTTGATGTACAGTCCTCATTGTTTAGTAAATTCTTTTTTGTTTCGTGAATATAAGTTTAACTCGATGTTATCTTTCCCACCCAAGCGCTTTCAGAGGTATTAAGCTATATGTTCTGAGTAAGAGTACCATACGTCCTATTTTCCCAACAACCCACCATAGTCCGCACACGATGGGTTGTGTTTAAAAGAGTCCTTTTTGACCTGCGGGTCATCAAGAAGTCTCGAGTCCACCTCCGTACGATACTTTCAAAAATTAAGAAAGGGAAAAGAAGGAGATAGGAGATCATGAGATATACATACATACATACATACATATATATATATATATATAGTTCTCTCTCTGTAGCTGAAGAAGGAGTAGTTCCGAAAGCTTTACGTTTGTGATGTTTCTGTGTTTTTGTGTTATTTTACGTGTGTCGCTTCGACATCCCCGGAGCCTCGCCAACCTGAAGTCGTCTGATTGGTGAGTGCTCACTGGGTTTCCTCATCCCAACACCTTGTTGACATCCATATATTCATTTTACCTTTCCTTTTCCGTAAGTTGTTATATATATATATATATATATATATATATATATATATATAAACTAAAGGAAAAGAAAAGGTAGTGATGAGGGTGGCAACAAGGTGTTGAGGGAAGCCCAGCGGACACTTACCAAGTTGAGGACCAAGCTGGCAGGCTGCTGGGGGCGTCGAAGAGACACGTGAAACACACGAACACAAAAAGACAAAAAACACGCAAGCTTATCGGGCCTATGCCCTTCTTCAGCGAAAGAGTAACGTAAAGTGACACACTGGGCGGGGAATGACAGGGTGATGTGGGAAGGTTGATGATTGGAGGAGGTGGGGAGTAGGAGGGGTGGATAGCCATTAAGGAGGGAGTGTGGTAGGGAAAGTGTGAATAGCTACAATGTAACAAGGAGACATTGTAAGGGGGCTAATAGGGTTAGCGGAGGTTGAGGCCAGGCGGAGAGAAAGAGTCGAGAAGATGGATATGTGCTAGTTCCCAGTGTCGGAGAAGGGGGGCAGGAGTGTCATAGGGTAAAGCGCGAATAATCCTAACATTGTAGCAACTATTGAAGGGGACATTGTGAATATTGGCGTGTAATGCAACTGGGAGGGGGCGTCTGAGAGAAACGCTATTCCGGTGACCGTTCATGCGGATGTTTAATGGATTGTTGGTGAGGCCTACGTAAAACGCGGGACAAAGGGTGCAGGTAAGGAGGTAAATGACGTTACGAGTGGTGCAGTTGCTTCTGGAGGTGATGGGGTAGGTGATGTTGGTGAAGGGACTCGAGATAGAAGATGAGGGTAGGTGGATAGGGCAAGTGAGGCAGCGAGGTTTTCCGCAGGGGGGGATCCTATTGCAAGAAGCATGGTAGAAGTGGGAAGTTCCTTCCTCCACAAGATATTTCCCAAATTTGGGGGCCGGCGGAAGGAGAGGAGCGGAGGATTGGCAAAAAGGTTGATAAAGAGGGACTGATGGGAGGAAGAGGTAACAATTGGGTGGGTAGCATGAAGGATTGTTTTGAGAGCTTCGTGGATACCAGGAAGGAAAAGTGTCGTAAGAATGAATGGAGGGGTAGATGCAGGAATAGTGGGTGTGTGAGGATGGGATCCATTGTGGGTAGGCGTCATCGCCCTATGGATTTGTTCGCAGACCAAGACTGGAGGGTAGCCACGTTTGAGAAGAGCATCCTCGAGGACAGAGTAATACTCTAGAAGGGATGCTCTATCAGAACAAAGCCTCCATCCTCGACGAGCAAGGGCATAGGGGATAAAGGTTTTGGTATGAAGGGGATGGCAGCTATCAAAGTGGAGGAATTGGAGGCTGTTGGTGGGTTTGATGTGAACACAGGTGCGGATTTTATATATATATATATATATATCATATATACATACATACATATATGATTCATTGTTACTTGTTTTTTTAAACTAAATAATGTAAATAAAAACAAAAATATGCTGTTTGGAAGCAAAAATTAATCAATTGCAATTGTCATTTCAGAATCCTATTACATCCTTATAATGCAAAGAAAACAAGTTTCACTCACTTTTCTATAATTTTTAATAATAATTATAGCATTAAGGAGTGAAAAATAAAAATATTGAGTAAAATTTTTTTTGTGCCTGGGACAGGTGAATTTTTAAATTCAATTGCGCAGTTTCTTTATATTGGTAAATACCTGATTACTGTAGCATTTTTACTATTGTACAGTACAAGTATAGTTTATAGAAATGCCTGAAATAGAAAATATAATGAAACAGAATACTTGCTATGGAAGTGGTACTAAAAGCAGTGGGTGCAAAATAAATGATAGAACATTTACAATCAAGCAAAATTTGGAATTATTTCTTATTTACTATTATTTTTATTAAATGAAGTTAATACACCGATATTACCGAATTTTTGACCAGACAGAATAATTTGATCGATACACATGACGAACCAGAATGTAGTTCCTGTGCGTTCCAGCATGTTCCAGCTCATTCCAAGCACTCTACGAGTATTAGGGATGGGATAATCGCTACTTCAGTTCTGCCAGTTCTCTTAAGAACCAAATAACTAGAACCAACTGTTTATAATCCATTTCTCCTTATTTTAATAAAAAGCACATTTCATGTGTGTATACATGTGAGACAGAGGCGTTCTTTACGATTTACACAATCATGTCACAATAGATAAATATTAATGGCTTAGTATAACATCTACGAACTGAAATGCCAGTAGTGATTCCAAGAAAATGTAAAATTTTTTATTCACTGACTAATTTCCTAATCAATTGTAATTAATAAAACAATTGACAATTATTTGAAACTTACCTCACTGGAATAGTAGTAATGTAATCTTTTTGTTCATGTTCATTCCTTTGTCGTAAATTACCCATTTCTTCTCACTTGCAAATGCTGTCTAAATGTAAAAAAATAATGTATTTACGTTCATTTCTTCATCGTAGATTAGCCATTTTCCTAATGTTGCGTGTGCACGAAAGAAAATTAAGTTAACTATGTATTTACAGCAGTTATTGTGTACATCAGTCGTCTCGAAGATTGTTTTCTATGAAAACAAATAAAACACAGGTCCTAAGTGAATTACGACTTTCTCATTTGATTTTCTTGAAATTGGCTACCCCTCCGATAAAAATATAGTGAACAAAACATATGTTATTTGATTAGTTCTACGAAGTTCTTTAAAGACTTTTTCGTCATAAGTTATATTGTATGAGATATAAAGAAAAGATCATTTTTTGTCACCTGTAAAGTGGCACTCCCGATTAGGTCACGTCAACTTTTTACATATATAATTTTCGTAGTTTCTTTGACCCTATGCCCTAAATACGAAATTTCATTAACATCAACCCAGTAGTTTCTGAGATCAAACATGCAGACAGATGGACAGACATGACCTGAACATATGGCATTCTTTTTTTATTTATTGTAATTTATCGTTATACAGAAATAACTGACATTTCCGCTCTTCGTACCTTTTACTTTAGCTGCGTTCTCCCCATTCCTGATTACTGCTCCCCAATTTGGTGCACTGCTTCACCTTCTCGCAAGCTCCTTGACCGACCCATGACTTTCTTTCTGTCTGTAATTCGTTTTCATCACCCTCCTCTCCATAACTCTTCACTCAGTGCCATATAAACCTCCCTAGGGATTCCATCCCTTACTGATCGACGCACTCACACTGACATTAAAGTATTTTCAAAAAATATTAATGGCAATTTTAGGTCACATGTGCTTCTTTCTCTATTTCCCCTCCGGGTCCCCGCTCTTACTACTCGCTTGAATGAGCTTTTTCACTGCCCTACCCCTCGCCTCTCAATCACTAAACGCTCCTTTCTCTATCGCCTTCCTGATCTTTTTAATAGTTTGCTGAAGCACTTCCCTGACTATGACCCCTTCACTAAGTCTACTAACTTCCAATTTAAACCTAATATTTGATTTGTTTTGTTGCCTATTTTCCTTCCCGTTTCTCCCGATTTATTTGTCTTTCTATTCGCTCCTTACCCTGATTTCGTGTGATTGATGTACTATGTATGTCTTCTGTGTATTCATTGCTTGAGTTTTAGTTATTTTGTTTGATTGTTTTAAAGATTGTTTTATTCTTGTTACTTCGTTGTTATGTGTCCAATGTAATTGGCATTGTGCTGTTTTTGGGCTTTTTCAAATAAATAAATAAATAAACACCTAAAAATGAATGCTACTTGGAAGCAGATGATAACCGAAAAGCGACCGCATCACACCGCCATATTTTTCCGCGAAAGCATTCCATTTTTGATACATATATCGATGATGGAAGTTGTTCGTTAACTACGACGTAAAATAAATCTTTATACTGGATGTGTTTTCAGTTTCAAATGGGACGAGCAAGTCTGAATTTCCTTTATTTCATGAGGGAAAAGAGCTTTGTAGCGCATACAAAAATCAGGACGGTGAATCAGTTCAACGAACGATAGTTCCGCAAAAATATCTATAAAAAAATGAATGATGGGTTTCGAACTTCCGGTATTAAATATTTGGTTTGCGACTGCGTGATGTTATAACGTAAAAATTCAAGCAATATTTTGAGTACAATCCATCAGTTTGAAGTGTTACTATAACTTACTAACAGAAATAAGTTTTTAATTTAACCAATTTATTATGAACCCTAACAATAAAGCCATGTCAGACGTTTGGAACAACTTCAGAATTGAAAGTACAAACAACAAATATGCTATATGCAACTATTGAATTTGCTACGGTGCTGAAACTTTTTAGAGGTAGGATTTGTAAAAAAACGAAATAGGGATTATAGAAATTTTGATATTTTAATTTGTTTGGTAGTTAAAAATACTTAAAGTTTAAACAAATAGGTAAATATTTAGACACTAGGGGGCGAGTTAGAGAGCTGAAATTTTAAAGATATTTAGTGTTTAGTCTATATAAACTAAGAAACACTTCAGTGTATCCATGAAATCGTTATTGCGGCCGTTAAAAATTATTTAAATTTAAACCATTAGATAAATGTTATTTCACTTCTAAATGTGCTATAAATTTAAAATTTGGCAGAAATGTATGGCATTATGTTTATGTTTTTTGAATGTGCTACGAAGGTGAAATTTTTTTAAGGTAGAATTTGTAAAAAACAAAATATGGATTATAGAAATTTTGATATTTTAATTTGTTTGGCTGTTAAAAATTCTTCAAGTGTAAACAGATCGGTTAATGTTTAAGTACTACGGGGCCAGCTAGGGAGCTTGCAATTTTTACGTCATTTAGAGATTAGTCCATATGCAAAAATATACATTTGATAACTACCATGAAGTTGTTATTGCAGCCGTTAAAAATATTTAAAGTTTAAACAATTAGAAAAATATTATTTCACTTCTAGATGTGCTATAACTTTAAAATTTAGCAGAAATGTGTGGCATTAGTGCACCATAATGGAAAAATTATAATATTCTTAAAATTTCTAATTTTAGGTATTGTTTTAATCAAATATTGTTTTATAAGGAAAGAATGAAAATAGGTGCAGAGAAGAAATCTTTGGAATTAAAAAATGATTTCTAATAATGAAATATCTTTATTAAAAAACAATTTTTCAAGATGAGATTAAATGCTTGCAAAAGGCAAGCATGAACTACTTGTATATATATAATAAATTTGAATTACCCATTTAAATAAGATAATAGTTTTCATTTTCTGGGAAATTAAGGCATCTATCTGGAATTTCTAAATTCTTGGGCAATTGGCTCGTGTCCAAGTTTTTTAATTTCAAGTTTAATAAATAAGTAAAGATGGAGACTACAGCTAAATTGATGTTAAATAGAATTAACTCCTTGACCGTAACTTCAAAATTAGAGACACAAATTAAAAAGGGGGAGGAAAGGCAGGAAAAGGCAAAAGACAATAAAAATTATAAACTTAGGTTTAGGGGTTGTTACTCCACGCCAGGGACCTGATGTCACTAACACATTCACTCACTCAATCGTACAAGCACTAATCCTAAAGGTGGAAAAGGAAACGGAACCGGGTTTGCGAGAAATTACTCTGTGCCAGGGACCCAAAAAATCACACCATTGCGCAAAGGTTTGTAAGTCAGCACGACCACGACAGGGACCTACTAAGCAACCACAAACACACGCACACCCCAAGAGGTAAGGGGGAAAGAAAGGGGAAAGGAACGAGGAAATAATACTAAGTTTAAGGGAGATTAAACCACGCCAGGGACCTAGTATCGCACACAGTGGACTGTAGGTTTATGTGCCTTCCAGCAATGACAGGGACCTAACAGACAAAACAGTCACACACGCAAGCACTCAAATAACCGCACACAAGATCTCTAAAAATGAGTTAACATACTAAATACGTATTTCGAGAGCAATGCTCTCATCATCAGTAGCTGATGTGTAATGAGGGGTGGGAGTGTTGTAGGCAGTATTTATATGCTTATGTGCTGAAGTGAAAGGGAGCAAAAAAGGTTCAGCCATTACAAGGTACAGAGGTGAAAGGGGGCAAAAACATCTTCTCAAAATTCAATTATAAGACAGTATTTGTTAACGACAATAAACTCTCCAACTTATTACACAACTCGAAAGACACAATTCCTTCTTTACACAAATCCGGCATATACAAAATATCTTGTGGAGGATGCGACAAAATATATATTGGACAAACAAAACGTAAGATAGAAACACGATTCAAAGAACACATAGCTCATTTCAAACACAACAGATTAAAGAACTCTAGTGTAGCAACACATGTCCAAGAACACCACCATCCAATCACGATCGAAAACCTAACTCTTGTAAAATCTGTAACCAACCAAAACAAACTAGACGCATACGAAAGCATACACATAAACAAAAACAAAAATTCCGTTATGAATAACAACCGTGGCAGCAAGTTTCTTTAATGAAGCCAAGCTTTGTGGAATTGAATTCCAAGTTCCTAATAGTTTCATTTCAATATTTTCATAATCCTTTCCATTCAATCTTCTCCTTTCTGAATCTTCGATTTCTGCTCATAAGTCATTAAATTTCTGCTTCCAAATAGAGCTAGATTGAAACTCTATTAACTGCATTTCAATGTCATCTAATTGTAACCAATTTAGATTATCTATATTGGTTATTTCCAGGTTAAATTTGTCAGGATATTTTTAAAAATTTATTAAAGGTTCAAACATTTTTTGTCGTGCTGTGTGCCCAACAAATTTTTCTACGGGCCACTTTGGGCACACATGCCAATAGGTTTGCCACCCCTGTCCTATATCATATATCCGATATATGCAAGAAGCATCTATTGATAATGATATAAATTATATATGTAAGAAGCAGCTAATTATAATGATATCCAGATAAATGTAAGAAATAAAAATTTAATTTTTGGATTGAATAGATGTGTATATCTGATAATATACGGCAAATCCTGAGTGACTGAGATGATTGTAAGTAATTTTAAAAAGAAATTTGAAAATGCAAACAAAAACTGTTCAGCACTATTTCCAGCTAGTTTAGTGTTCATTTAACACTGCCACAAGAGTGTAGAATATTTACTGATGCATGAAGGCAGCATAAATTAAGAAAAATATATAAACAGAGAAATTTCTCTCTAGTGCTTTTTTTGGCGGCATTTACTACAATTTTAGCTCCTATCTAGGGCTTTTTGAGGTTGGATCTAGCGCCATTTACAAATTTGAAATGGCAACACTGTCCAGAAGCCTCATACGTCCCCCTACGGGGCCGCGCCGCACTGGTTAAGAAACAGTGGTTTAAAGTGCTTTTAATGCTAACATCCAAGCTATTACCCTAATGAGAGCTGCACATGAGCTCTATTCCTAAATCAACATCTGAATAAGGAATCTCTTTGGATAATATAAATACAATTATGAGCAATTAGAAATCAGAAAAAATACTTACTTGCAAGCCTGGCAGACAACATCTGACTGTAGACCTCCGGTGAATATCTGATCTATTATGCAGTTACAGTGATGAGGATTTGAGCTAGGAACAGGGCTGGAACCCTTACAATGGCGATGAAGGACATCTAGTGTGGCAATGAAAAACTCATGAGCATCTTGTTGTTCATAGCCAGCTAAATGTCGTGCATGAGTCCATATGAGGTGAAGAAGGCGATGAAGGACCAGCGGAGCACGATTTCCTGAGTAGAACTAATCATAATAGTATTTATTGAAATGCACCATTATGTCATAATTTTCAAGAATTCATACATGTGATTTTAGAAACAGTTATGAGATTTATGCAAGAGATTGTGCATTATGTAATGGCAAAATAACCAAACAATTATATTGTTACTTAGTAAGGCAAGTAATAGGAAACTCATGAAGGATTTTAATGTCAAAAATGGCTATTAAAACAAAAGTTCACTTCAAACTTGCCAAAGACTTTCTTGGAAGAAAAGATACAGATATAAAATGTAAGGTCTTGACTTATAAAAAAGACCAGTTTTCTTTTAAAAGATTTGACTACAGATTCGAATGTCGGGAATCAATTTTTTCAAAAACAGCTTCTAAATTACAAATGAGTAAATTTTAAATTGTCCAGCAGTATTATATACATTGTGTATGTGTGGAATTATTTCAACCTGGCAGTGGTTGCACAATATTTTTGACAAATTTGGTGAGGTGTAAAATACATCCAAGTATAGAAAAAGCAGCCTAACAACACAATGTTTTCATTTTATTATAACATTTAATTATTTAAAAACACCTTGAATATTAGAATTAGGAATTTTAGGATTATGTGCAAAACTGACAATAAAAACCAAGAATCGTTTTAAAAAGTTCAACAATGGGGCTGCTAAAAATTCACAATGTTTAAACAAATTTTCAAGGTTTATGTATTTCCGAATGTGCTATGGAGCTGAATTTTTTTAAATTTGTAAAAAAATAGGTATTATAGAAATTTTGATATTTTGATTTGTTTGGTAGTTAAAAAATCTTGAAGTTTAAAAAATAGGTAAATGTTTAGTCCCTACAGGGCATGCTACGAATTTGAAATTTTAAAGTTATTTAGAGGTTAGTGCAATTGCACAAATAAACATTTAAATATTTCCTTGGTATTTTGATTGCGGCCATTATAAATTTTTAAAATTTAAACAATTAGATAAATTTATTTCACTCATAAATGTGCTACAACTTTAAAATTTGGCGGAAATGTGTGGCATTTGTACCCCAAAATGGAAAAGTATAATATTCATAAAATGGCAAATTTTAGGGGTACTTTTAGTCCAATATTGTTCCATAAGGAAAGAACAAAAATCGGTGGAGAGGTGAAATATTTTGAATTAAAAAAATATTTCCAATGATGAAATATCTCTGAAAAATTAATGTTTTTCAAGGTGAGATGATATGCTTACAGACTACAAGCACCAACTACTTGTATGTATGTATATATATATATATATATATATATATATATATATATATATATATATATATATATATATATGTCTCTTCGATGCCCCCAGCAGCCTTCCAATTTGGTCCCCAACTTGGTAAGTGTCCGCTGGGCTTCCTTCAACACCTTGTTATATATATACACTAGTAGTTGGTGCTTGCATACTGCAAGCATTTTGTATCACCTTGAAGGAACATTCATTTTTCAGACAGACATTTCATCATTACAAATGTTCTTTTAATTCTAAAGATTTCACCTCCGCACCGATTTTCGTTTTCCCCAAATGTAAAAATAATAGTTTTAAACAATCCCCAAATGTTGCAAATTAAAATTTTTACACTTTCTCCATTATGGGGTACTAATGCTACACAATTTAGAAAATTTTAAAGTTGTAGCACTTCTAGAAGTCAAATAATATTTTCTAATTGTTTAAACTTAAATAATTTTTAACGGCCGCCGAAATTCATCTATGGTAAAATTGAAATGTTTTTTTGAGCTAGTTTACTACTTTGTACATAACTTGAAAATTTCAGCTCCATAGCTCATTCCGTAATGTCTAAAGAGTTATCTATTTGTTTAAACTTTAAGAATTTTTAACTGCCAAACAAATTAAAATATCAAAATTTGTATAATCCCTATTTCGTTTTTTTAAGAATTCTACTTATAAAAAAAATTTCAACTCCGTATCACATGCGGAAATACATAAACCATGAAAATTTGTTTAAACAATTGCGAATTTTTAGCGACCGCATTGTTGCACTTTTTCAAGATTTTCGTTTTTTCTAGTCGGTTATGCACAAAATTCTACCTAAGAATAAAATTTCGAATCTCCAGCTCATCTGGAAGTGCCTAAACATTAGTATCCTCCTATTATATGTTATATATATATATGTTATATCCTCCTCTGTAAGAGTCGTCGATATATAATGATAAACTTAAGGAAAAGAAAAGGTAGTGATGAGGGTGGCAACAAGGTGTTGAGGGAAGCCCAGCGGACACTTACCAAGTAGGGGACCAAATTGGAAGGCTGCTGGGGGCATCGAAGAGACAGGTAAAACACACGTATGCAAAAATATATATATGTATGCAAGCACCAACTACTTGTGTGTGTATATGTATGTATGTATATATATATGTGTGTGTGTGTATATATATATATATATATATCATTATATATAGACATTCCTTACAGAGGAGGAGGATATAACATACTAGTAGAAGGAGCAAGCATTTCAGTTCACCTTCAAAAAACATTCTTTTTTCAGACAGATATTTCATCATTACAAATATTTTTTTAATTCTAAATATTTCACCTCGGCAGCAATTTTTGTTTTTCCCCTATGTAAAAATAATAGATTAAAACAATCCCCAAACATTGCAATTTTAGAATTTTGTACTTTCTCCATTATGAAGTATTAATGCTACAAATTTTTGTCAAATTTTAAAGTTGTAGCACTTTTAGAAGTGAAATAACATTTATCTAATTGTTAAAATTTAAATAATTTTTAAGGGCCGCAAAAAATTTCATGGATACATTGAAACGTTAATTCGTTTTTATAGATTATACTCTAAATAACTTAAAACTTTCAGCTTACTAACTCGCCCCGTAGTATCTAAAACTATACCTATTTGTTTAAACTATAAGAATTTTTAACTGCCAAACAAATTAAAATATCAAAATTTCTATTATACCTATTTCGTTTTTTTTAAGCATTCTACTTATAAAAAAAATTTCAACTCCGTAGCACATTTGAAAATACATAAACCTTGAAAATTTGTTTAAACAATTTCGAATTTTTAGCGGCCGCATTGTTGCACTTTTTTAAGATTTTAGTGTTTTCTAGTCGGTTTTGCACAAAATACTACCTAAGAAAAATAATTTGAATCTCCAGCTCATCTGGAAGCGGCTAAACATTAGTATCCTCCAATATGTTATATATCATCTTACAGAGGAGGATATAACATACTAGTAGTTGGTGCTTGCATACTGCAAGCATTTCATCTCACCTTGAAAAAACATTCGTTTTTCAGACAGACATTACATCATTACAAATAGTCATTTAATTCTAAATATTTCACCTCCGCAGCGATTTTCGTTTTTCCCACATGTAAAAATAATAGTTTAAAACAATCCCCAAATGTTGCAATTTTAAAAATTTTACACTATCTTCATTATGGGGTACTAATGTAACCCATATTAGATAAATTTTAAAGTTGTAGCATTTCTAGAAGTTAAATAATATTTTTCTAATTGTTTAAATTTAAATAATTTTTAACGGCCGCCGCAATTCATATATGGTAAAGTTGAAATGTTTATTTTTGCAAATTCACTACTCTGTAAATAATTTGAAAATTTCAGCATCCTAGCTCATCCCGTAGTACCTAAACAGTTATCTATTTGTTTAAACTTAAATTTTTAACTGCCAAAGAAATTAAAATATCAAAATTTGTATAATCCCAATTTCGTTTTTTTAAGAATTCTACTTACAAAATAAATTTCAATTCGGTAGCACATGCAGAAATACATAAACTATGAAAATTTGTTTAAACAATTGCGAATTTTTAGCGGCCGCATTGTTGCACTTTTTCATGATTTTCGTTTTTTCTAGTCGGTTTTCCACAAAATCCTACCTATGAAAAAAATTTCGAATCTCCAGCTCATCTGGAAGTGCCTAAACATTAGTATCCTCCTATATGTTATATATATAGAATAGGAATGGGGAATGTTTGGATCTTTTTTTGTGGGGGCCCCCAAACCCCCCAATCAGTAATTCAAAACTTGGGGTACCCAACAGCAAAAGTAAGTAAATTTCAAAATTTATTGTATTATTTTCATGTAATATAACATCAAAAGTGATATATCAACAAAAATAATAAAAATTGTTTGCTACTTAAAAGATTGAAGGCAAGGGAGTGCAGTTAAGAACGAGAAATATGCAGGAAATGTGTAGTCAACTCAGAAATGGTGAATCTTGTTCGCTCAAATTTTCTCATTCACCTGGTCAAGCAGATTGGCAGTGACTAACGACGGGCGGCCACTTCAATCTTCATTGTGCACATCCCTTCATTGAACAGCCTACACCAGCTTCTCACCATTCCCTCACTCATTGCATTTTCTCCATAAACTACACAAACTTGCCGAACAACTTCATCCGGGCGAACATTTTTGGCATTCAAAAATTTGATCACCAACCGCATCTCACAACTGGCGGGATTTTCGATTGTTTGACTCATTTTAAGACAAGATGGCAAACTTATAAACAAAGAACGAGAACTGACAGGATGTCCGACATTTCCTTCTTGACTCATGAGGCATCACTGCGCTGGCGTACCCCCACTCCCGCCACCTGTGCGGCTGGTATGCATGATCGGTACTTACTTTCTGGATGCGCCTTGTATTTAAGTACCAAGTTTTTAAGCAAATACTTTAACAAATGATACATATTAAGTTCTGTAATTTAAATATTTTAATAAATTTGTTCTCATAATATCCACTACAGCATGGTATTTTGAAGGACCATGTTTTGCTAAATGAGGGCAGTCATGACACTCCACAGACATGACTAAATCTTCTTCATCTACAACTACACTCACTTCATAACCTCTTTATCTTATTCTGTGTTCAGGGCAAATCTTGCCTTTAACAATACAAATTTTTCCTTCTCTCTACATTTTAACAAATCCAACAGCATTACTAACATAATCTTTCCTCAATGACCTCAAAGGGAGAAAAAAGCCATAAAAGCAAAGATGAAATTCGTGACATATACAAAAGAGACATGCAGTTATGACAAACACTTCTACAGTTTTTCTTTTCACAAGTATAGGTAATACCTAAGGCACTTAAAACAACAAACTTCACCACATTTCCTATAGACAAGACACACGGAAACTAAGTTGATTCACATTAATTTTGTATATTTGTCAATATTTGACATGATGATTCTGTAAAGGCAGATGATGGTGATTATTCACCGAAACCGGTCGTGTTTTACTTCATATATTTTGTGGAAATTAGCAAAAGGTTAATATAAATAAAAATACTATCTAGCATTGTTCATGTTATTTTATGGTGGAATTCCACGAAGTCTCAGCCTCATCCATTACCTTTTGTATACTTATCTAACTATATTTTACTTACTAGATACTAGGAAAGCATGGGAAACAATACATAAATAAATATTCTATAATATTAGTTAAAACTAGAGTTGTTTTATTCATTTAATATGGAAAAGCTGTTTTCAGATGTCAATCTATCTTTTACATATCTTCTGCGTTTCAGTCGAAATAATAGTACTATTAAAATAATTGAAAATAAAAGCGCTACATCGAACTTGTTTTATCAATTAAATATAATACAAACCTATCCGCCTTCACTCCACCCATTTCAACATCTGAATATTGCTCCCTACGACTTCCAATGTACCGCAAAAGCATGTACGAATCAACGTTGGGCAAATTATCAGATCTGACTACACAAAACCCTTCATATGCCATTTTGCAAAACACAAAGCGAAATAAATGCAGCAAGGTGCAGTACTTCTACCAACATTTCTACAAAGACGGAGTATAGGGGAAAACAACAGAATTATGTCTTTCAAGCTTCTACTTCTATATCGGCACAATGGCTTCTAGCACGGCTAGCATCGGCTAACATGCTTGTGGCATGCACTGACGTCACTAAACACTCGGCAAACTTCGGCTACCAATCGGATGTGATTGGGTTCGGCATTAACTCGTCTGTTTTGAATTGCTTTTTTTATAAATATCTGTCAAAAATTTAACGAAAAAACTTTATATTTGCCTATAACAATATCCATACAATACAACTTCATAAAATTTTCGATAAATCCTGATATTTGACAGTCCCCCATTACACATGTTCATTGTAAAGTTTTTCCGAAATTCAAACAGTTGAACATCAAAAGCTGTCATTGCATTTTGTGTAATTGTCTGCGTAGTCAATATACGTAATTTTAATAGATTCCATGAATGAGGTTTTAACATGCATACAAACACTACAACTGTTATAGCAATAACTACAATAGCCAAGTAAAACTAATAGGAACTTCTTTTAATGGATAATGAAAAATAATAGAAATTGCTAACTATTCTTAATGATACATATGCACAGCCCTGAGAAACGAATGAACATATCCAATGAAATGAAAGTATAGGTAACAACGGTAACAAAACACAGGTACTGCTAAATAAAATATTCTAGCTTTATTATTTATTCATTAATATTCATCGTAGGTAAAATATTTACCTTACGAAAAGTATAATACTATCATTTTAACATGATGGCAATGACAGACGTGCTGCCATCTATGGGTGACTACGAAACAACCCTAAGACCAAATTTTTCTTGGGCTCGCATTTAAGCCCAGGGGTGATTTTTTCATGATAGATTTTGACAAGAAACATTGGCTTATATTTGGGCAGATACGATAGTAAGCCTTCTGTCACATTACCATGAAGGTCAGTGACTGCAAGGTTTATTTCCAGTGATGGGGAGAGTACCTAAAACACGTAACTGGGCTCAGTCACAATTATTTCATCTGCAATGTACTCAATTACATGTACCAAGTACATTCTTAAAAAGTAATTAATTACAAGTACGATTAGATTACAATTACATACGAATTAAAAATGTCATCAATTTTAGGTTAATGCAACCATTGTCTTATCTTTACTATTTTTATGCATATCAGCCAGAATTATCATATTATAGTCAGAAAAAAATTAAAATATCATTAATGTAAAATCTTAGATCTATCCAGGTAAAGGTCATAAGTTCCTAGAGTAATATAAAAAAGTAGCTAGTTTAGAAGAAAAACAAATATTTATTCATGGGTTTAATTTTTACAACAAAATATTTGCCACAGTATATGAATCTTAAACTTCGCTATTCATCTTGCAGAAAAGCTGCATATTAAACCCATTGTCTCCTAATTTACCTCTCCTTGGTGTAAGGACATCTTTGCACATTTCCATTACCAATAAGTGAATGCTCAACGAAGGACGCTTGAAATAATATCTAATTGTTAATAATCGACGCCAGCATTTCTGGTTGAATTAGATATCGAGCGAATTAGATATACTACTATTGATAATGTAAAATAAAGAGACTTGTTGTACACCCTAGTATAATTTGATGTGTGTAATCTTTTCACCAGTGTTCCCACCAAAGAAGCTTTGGAGTAAGCTTGGTGTCCTTGGTGTAAGGACATCTTTGCACATTTCCATTACCAATAAGTGAATGCTCAACGAAGGATGCTTGAAATAATATATAATCATTAATAATCAAATTTCTGGTTGAATTAGATATCGAGCAATTTAGATATCATGCTACCATTGGCTGACATCACGCTGCATGCCTATTTTGAATCATGTCGATAGCTATATCAAACCTGTACCTTTTCACAAAAAATAATAAGAATAACAAGTAACTATTACTGAAATGTAATGATTACTTGTCTGCAATAATAGTAGATTACAAGTATTAATTACATTTTTTTTAAAGTAACAATTACAAGTAAAAAATACTCAAAAGTAATCATTGCCGGTAACTCAGTTACTTATACTCAATTACTCCTCATCACTGTTTATTTCCTTCTACTAATGTCCACTAGGAGCATCACGTTATTTCCTACAGCGTCTAATGTCCACTAGCAGCGCCACCATAACATCAACCACTACAGCTATGTCGAACGGAGCTTAGCCAGTCACAAAAAATCTCAATATCTCGCCAATGGTTTGACTGATTTCAATAATATCATTTTCTTGGAATTCTGCAGGTTTAATTTGATGCATCACACGTTAAGGTGGTTTTTACCTTCATTTTAAAAACTTCATTTTTACGGTTTTAATATATATATATATATATATATATATATATATATATATATATATATATATATATATATATTATAAATAATAATAAGACAACACTACACATCAAAAAATACTTTATACATAGATATGAAAAACATGTGGTACATGCAGAGGGATCCTATTGTTTGAATGCTTATAATGTATAATAATATATAAATTGCAGAAAAACCAACAAGCACTACTATGGATTTGACCTATAAGCAGAGCTGAAAGAGCATTGTTGCTCTTTTCCCATTGGCTATTGCCTCCCTTCCACTATTCTACCTCTAATGTGTCAGGATCCACTTATGGCGGCTTGGGTTTTAGCGATCAAAATGTTCAACTATTGTCAGTTGCAGTCTTAACACAGACCTATTTCTGTGCACTGAGTTATTTTTAACTTAAATTTATCCTTTAACCCTCTGTTTAATTTTATAATGTCAAAGAGGTCAAGTATAAGTGATAATGATGGAAGTAGCAAATAGAAAAGATGCAAAATACGAAATTAAAAATTATTGAAAAAGTAGAGGCAGGCAGTAGTGTTGGAGCAGTTGGTAGGGATTATGGGTTGGTGGAGTCTACAGTCAGGACAATTATGAAAAGCAAAGACAAATTACTGAAGGCTTGGGAGAGTGTTATACCATTAACAGCCACCAAAGTTTCTCGCACATTAATGATGGAAATGGAAAATTTACTAGGTAAATGGATAGAAGATTTAAATCAGCACTCTATGCCTGTGTCTACATAAATCATTATTAATAAAGCACTTAGTCTTTGGGATGACTTAAAATAACTTCACATGAGTGAGTGCAGTGAAGCAGGGCTGCAACGGTCTAATTGAATGCTACAAGAAGTTTTATGCAATAAGTGAAAAAAAAGCTATGCAGTCGAACCTGGACTCTTTTTTAATAAAACTTCGTAGGTGTTCTGAGATATATTTTGAAATTATGTATATCTACCGCTAAAAAACTTTCATCTTACTGTTTACTAGGTAATTTTATAGTATGTTTAATAAATTACATTCTAAAAGTCCAGTAGAAATATATTTTACATTGAATTTGAGGCCAGAAAAACCATTTGGGAAGTTATTTACCTCTGGACGCCTAAAGGTTATGGTGCCACGGTGAACGCGGACTTTCACTTAATGCAGATACCTTAAGAATGCATCCCCTGTGTCAAGCGGAGCTCGCCTGTATATATAATCATTGATGGGGATTAATTGAGTATAAGTAAATGAGTTACTGGTAATGATTACGTTTTGAGTATTTTTACTTGTAATCGTTACATTTAAAAAAATGTAATTATTACTTGTAATCTACTTTTATTACAGACAGAAGCATGATGTCAGCCAATAGTAGGGTTACCAGATGTCCTGCAAAAGCCGGACATGTCCAGGTTTTTCCTCTTCTGTCCTCCGTCCGGCCAGCATTTTAATATGTCCAACTTTTCTTTTGGGAAAGTCCACTTGTGGTTCCCTTCCTATGTTATACTGATTGCTATAGCGAGCCTTTTTAAATGTGATGGTAAAGCAGACATGAAAGTAGGATAGTTTTTTCAATGATTGCTTCCTTTTACTCAGAAATTTAGAGATAAGATTGAAACCATATTCCTAACGGGATGATGGTACTCAGAATTGCCTTCACCCTGGTTACCTGTCCTTGTATGTTTCCCAGTACTTGATTACAGATACATGTTTTGTTTGCTTATCTTCTGAGGTGGATTTTTAAAGGTATGTCCAGACCAGGACACAATGTTGCTGGACTGCTGTGCAACATTGTATCTATACTGTTAGGGCCTTGTTTCCCGACTGCTGAGATACTGTTGTGAAACTACCATGATACAATTGCTAAACATTGTTCTGCGTCCACATCAACCAATGTAGTATGAGATGAGATGTTTCCCATAGAAAATGGGAGACAGAAATCCCCGAAACTTTGTCTCAGAACTGTTTCGTAAGAGTATCTCAACAGTGGCAAGACAATTGAGAACATTTCAGAAACTCCTCTACAACAACCCAGCAACATTATATCCTGATCTGGACATACCTTAAGAATTGCAGTTGGGATTTTTAAATTACTGTGGAATTCCAGGATTAGTGGAGTAACGAGACTCTTGCCATTACGCTGAACGGAAGACCAAAACACCATCACCTGCTAACTTCTGAAAACTGTTTTCATTTGAGTGCGAACAATTCTTACGCATCAGTTAGTTTGAGAGAGGGAGAGAGAAAGAGACAGTACCGCAAGGCTAATTTCGCTATTGCTACAATTACTGGTGAGAAGCACATGAAGTTGGAGAATTAAACAGAATTATTAAGGTTTGTCCAATATATTTTATTTCTTTGCAAATAATAGACATTTTCAAAATATTCACCTGACATTAAGCGGATTGACGATAACATTTTTTCCTTTTTATTTTCAGCTTTGCTTTGTATAACTTCTTAACTTTAGTGACTATGGTAATTTCCAGAAAAATGCTTTAACATCAACCTCTATTAAAAATGTCTACACTTAAAAGAAAGTGCAAATTCTCAAGCAATCTTAAGAAGAAGTATCCTTGCATCGATGTGAAAGTGAAGTGAAAATGAGGCAAAGTGTACTATTTGTGAAAGTTCTTCTTCTGGGAAATTGGAATCATTTTTTTCCCAATGTAATTCAACCAATATAAAATCATGTGTTGCTGAGGGAACTTTGGTGTTTCATACAGTTAAGCATCATCAATTTGACAAATCAATGGACTGTACCGCAGGTTTGATACGTGAATTGTTTAAAGACTCAGAAACTGCCATAAACACTGCATGTACAAGAACTAAAATGGAAGCAATTATAAATAAAGTGATTGCGCCACACACTATTGAAGTATTAGTGAAATCACTGAGTAAGATTTCTTGTATTGGAGTTTCAATGGATGCCAACAACCATGGTCCATTGAAGCTTATCTCAATTCTCTTGCAGTTTTTCGATTGGAAAGCGAGTGGAATTAAAATGAAAGTGATTGAACTGGAAGCCACTCCCAATGAAACTGCTGAGACCAATTCACCTTACCGTAAAGACCAGCATATAGGACGCACCCGTGTACAGGACACAGGGAGGTTTTTGGCTCAAATTCTGAGAATTTTCGATGTTCCCGTGTATAGGACACAAGAAGGTTTTCTCTTAAAATTCTAGGAATAAACAATAAATCTCAATAAAAGATTCATATCCATTCTAATAGATGATTTCCGTCGAATATACTTTTTGCTAAGTATGATCTGAAAAGAGAATTTACTGAAGTATTTGTATTACGAGATTTACCTATGTCAAAACTACTTATTACAGAATATAGTAAAACACTTTGGAAAGCAATGTAGAAGATAAAGTGTAGCAGATTTTTGTGACTCCTACACAATTGAAATAAAATTTTCTGTAAAAATGTCTGCGATCATCGGCGAAACTTACAGTAAAAATAAAATATCTTGAATTTGAAAGTTATTTCAATTATTGATAAAGATTTCTTCAAAGTTCCATCCCTCAATATTGACTATAATTTTCATGGTGCTTCCAAATGAGGCTTCAGGCAAATAGAAGGTTGAGAGCCATCTAGAAACAAAATGTTGAACTGTAGGCAGGTATGGTTATTCCTCTGTTGGGTTTCTGCAGTTACGTTTTGAAGAGTTAAAATTACATTGATACTACTACTGCGATACCCAGCTAATTCGCAGGTAAATTTCTTCAAGTATTACTACGTGTGTAAAACAAACTTAGATTCCTACTTTACAAATGCCAGCACGGATTATTAATCACTTAATAATGGATTTTATTTTTACCCTTATCTATGATTGAAAAAATGAAAGTCAAGAGACAAATTCATGACGCTAATTATAAATTAAGAGTGTGTCAGCATGCTAAAGAACATGGTAATAGAGCGGCTGAACCTGAATTGAGAAAGGCTGAAGAAACAATGATAAATATGGGGAAGACCAAAAAGGCAAACCAGGGTAGTAAAGCAAACCATCCTGAAATGGAAGAATGCTTGCTGAAATGGATAATAGATACAAGAAGGGACTGCTTGGGTGTTAGCACATCAGCTGATCATGAGCAAGCTTTGAGATTATCCAAAGAACTAACCATTAAAGACTTCAAAGCATCTATGCATCGGTGTCGTTGTTTCCACAAAAGACAATTTATCAATCCGCCGACATACTACCATTAGTCAACATTTACCCGGAGATCACGAGGAGAAATTAAACGCATACCAGACCTATATAATACAATTATGAAAGAAATTTAATTTTCCTCTTAGTCAAATAGGCAACGCAGACCAAACGCCATTAACATTTGATATGCCGTCTAATACAACGGTAAATGAGAGAGGTGCAAGAACCATTACGATGAGAGGAATGGGAAATGAAAAAAATCGTTTCACTGTCATGCTTGCCTGTATGGCTGATGAGATGAAACTGCCTCCATATGTCCTTTTAAAAGAAAAACAATGCCGAAAAGTGAATTTGCACATCGCATCATAGTCCGAGTGCAAGAGCAAGGTTGGTTTGATGAAAGCATCACCAGTGACTGGATCGAGATTGTTTGGAAAAGAAGGTCTGGTGGAATGCGTCATATATCTCTCTCGGTCTTATATGCATTACAATGCCACACACGTCCCAAAGTAAAAAAGAATCTCCTTGAAATGAAGAATTTTGTGATTATCCCAGGGGGAATGAAATTGATCCTGCAGCCAGTGGCGTAAATATGGGTATGCAAGTTACGCGATCGTGTAAGGGCCCAAGACCAAGGGGGCCCTCACCCTTGCATCCATTGTTTAAAATAATTTATAAATTTAATTATTCATAATAAATATAAATACTTTGTTTATCAAAATTCTATATTTATGTTATTTCTATTAATATCCATTACACTCAGAACACACTAACAAATATTCAATTATTAAGTGGGGCCCTGAGAGATTTTTTGCTAGGGGCCCAAAAGCTATAGTTACGCCACTGCCTGCAGCCTATAGACGTTGCTGTTAACAAGCCGTTTAAATCGGCACTGAAGAAGAAGTGGGCCAATTGGATGGTGAATGGCACACACACACTCACCAAAGGTGGACTCATTCGTAAAATAGATATAAAAACAATCTGTCAGTGGATCGTGGAAGCATGGAATGACCTCCCCTCAGAAACGATAATTAAGGGATTAAAAAAATGTTACATAAGTAATGCTTTAGATGGAAGTGAAGACGACATATTATGGGAAGATGATGACAACAATGGCACGACAACTGCAAAATTAGAATAAAGTGTGTCCTATATGCAGGTCTTTACAGTATTTATTGGAAACACTAGAAAAGTGTAATCTCTCTTCTAAATGTGTTGTATTCACAGGCAACAATGCAATTGTTAATTTTGGGGGCATGGACAGACATGGGACCAAAAATGTTTTTTTTTATTGAAACAAACAAAAAAGGAACATTGTGGGTATCACATGCCCTGCGCATATTCTACATAACTGCATTCAGAATGGGGCAGATGTATTACAGTTTGACATAGAATCTCTTATTCTGAAGATATTCAATTATTTTTCTGTGTACACCATTTGGATGGAGACTTAAAAAGACATTTGTGAATGTATAGATAGCAATTATCAAAAGTTGCTGTCCTAAACCAAAACCAGGTGGCTTAGTTTATTTCCAGCACTACAAAGAATTTTGAATGTTTCCTGCTTTGAAAGACTATTTTCAATCTGTTAGTAGGCCTCCAACAATTACAAAAAGTTTTTTTGAAAACGAATTCTCAGAAATGTATCTCTGGTTTATGCTTTCTCTTTCTTCTGTCTTCCAGAAAAACAATGAGGTCGTGGAAAGAGAAAATAATTCTGTATTAGAAATTGTGGGCTTTCTCCAATCTACGCCTAGGTCCTTGGAATCACAACTAAAAGAAAAATTTGTTCCACTTAATGTAAGGGAACTCATGAAAAATTTACAAGCGATTGGTATGGAAAAAGAATGCCCGAGTTTTCTTGAAGAGACACAACTAGTGTACAAAGTATGTATTAATTATTTGGAGAAGAGTTTAAAACCGTTTGAGGAATTTGTGTTTTTATTGAATGGTTTTTAAGAAGGGTACAAATCAGAAATTTGACGAATTAGTACCTTGCCTGGCGTACCTCAAGGAAAAATATATAATCACTGATGATAATATATTGATACATCACTACTGTAACCTTAAGTTATTCATTGAAAAGCAAAAAGTAAGTTTCTTTGACCTATTCATCAACAATGGAGTTCTTTCTGTAAGAGCGCAGATTGTTTTTCAGAGCTCCTCAAAATTTGCGAATTTTACTTCAGTGTTCAAGGGCACAACGCAAACTTGGAAAGGGTATTCTTTATCTTAATCACTCAGTAGACAATGAAAAGAAATCGAATGTCTGGGCAATCAGTGAAGAGAATAATTCTGACCCAATGCAATATGAAAGAGATTTCTTGAAAAGAAAATAATGATTATCTTCTTAAAAACGGAGACCTGCTGAAAAATAGGTCCATCAGAAAAATATCTAAGTTAATATACCAGTACCTTTAACCATCTATTTGCCATATTTAGGAAAAATAGTGCCGAAGATTAAAAAAATGACTAAAATTAATAACAAGAAATTTAAAAAATTTTATTTTTTCAAACTGTGCAATAAAATTAATATAAACTGTATTTTCTATTTTATTCTTTTTATTATTATTATAGTTTTTTACCCTTCCCCAAACTTTTCCTGAAAATTGAAGGAATTAATTCATAATCACTCAGAAATTAAACTAATTAAAATTAATACGAGGTAGCTAAAAGCAAAATAAACTGATGTGGGCAACACATTTATATGGCAAATTACATGTTGTTAGCTCTGGGATCGTTGTCAATATTTACTTCCGGTTGACAATTAAGAAAAGAAAAAGGAGCATTACTAAGACGTAACTTAGCGTAAATTATTAACAATAGTCTTCGTTAGGTGGCATGGTGGTGGCAGCTAAAAATATAAGATATTTCTTAAACAATGCATTATATGGAAAAATGTATCAAACAAAGGTTGTAGAAAATGAAATTTTCTACAACTTTTAAACCAATACATTTTTACATTTATCAAATATTAAAGCAAATATTTCAAAATAACGGACGTGACAAGAGTAAACACCAACTTCCAGTCAAACGATTTTTACCAAAAACTAATCAGATCTTCTAACTTTTATAAAAATGTTAATTTTAAAATTTTGCGTTGACCTGATTAATAGTTTTTGAGTTAGAGCGCCCACAAATATCTTTCACATACAGACCGACAGACAGACATTATCACGAAACTAGTCAGAACGTGTTCAGGAAACCTTAAAACATGTATTTCTGTTGAAATCTCGAATTCGATTTTTTTCATGAAAACAATACTTTCTCTATAATCTTACAATAAACATGAAATGGTATGATATATGTTAAACGAAAGGGAAAACAAAGAATTTTTAATGTATGTGACCCTCAATACCTGTACGGCTTTGTATAGCATTTTCACCTTCGATGTCCTCCTTTTTAATCTTAGGTATCTACCCTAACCAATAGTAGTACATAGTAAATGGCTTTAGGTGCCACTTGGTGGAATTTCTTCATAATATAAAATAAAGAGACGTTGTAATTCCACATTAATTTATTTAAAATGACCTAGGTTTCGTTGCTACGCAACATCGTCAGGTGAAATAAATTTAAAGCCGGTGGCAATTTATAGTAATAGGTATAATGGGTGGGTGGGTGAGGGTGAGTTGGGGAGAATAAAGAAAGGAATTGTGGAGTGAACGATCATTGGAGGAAAGGAGTGAACGTATGTTCGTGAGAAGGGGAGGGGAAGAGAACGGTCGAGCTTAGTGAAGTCCAGTAAGTTGAATAACGAGAAGACAATGGGTATAATTGGTAGGAATAATTAGATTAGTGGGAGGTCGAGAAGTGCAGAATGAAAAGGATACAAAATATCATTTAAAACTGAACAGTTTTTTGAAGCCACACACTGTATAATTTCAAATTGTTCCAGACTATCAAGCCTGGGTCCCTTTCTTTCATAATGCAGGATTTTGGGAATAAAGTTGCTGTTGTGTCCATGTTCTAAAAGAAGTTTGGCGAAGAGAGAGTTTGTTTTACTGTTTATGAAGCAGGAATGATGTTCTTTGATTCTTTCTTTGAATTTTCGTCCCTTTTGTTCTATATAAACAGCAGTACAATCTTCACAATGTAATTTGTAAATTCCACTTTTCCCCAAATTTTTTATTTTGTCTGTAGTACGTCATAAAAGGTTTTTTTGAAGTTCAATGTATTTTAAAAAGCGGTGCTAATTTTAGTTTTGGGAATTAATCTATTAATTTTAAGGGATATATTACCAAGAAATGATAGTCTTTGCCATTGTGGTTTCAAATCGTCAACAGGGATGGTACCATATATTTGTTTCATGGCTAGTTAGGATCGTTTCCTTTCGTATAATCTGCCAATTAATTTTCTAGGGTAGCCGTTGTTGACTGCCATTTGTTTAATAATATGAAGTTCTTTCCTGAAGTTGAAATCTGACAAAGGAATGTTCAATAGCCTATGAAGCATGGAATGAAATATGGCAATTTTTTTTAGAAATGGTGTCTTGAATTGAAGTGAATGATTTGGTCGGTGTACGTGTCTTTCCTGAATATGGCGAATTCTAAATTTCTATTTACCTTCGATATGGTGATGTCTAGACCCGTTGATTTGTTTCACATGTGAATTTTATTGCTTTATTAAAGGAATTCAAGAAATTTTGGAAGATATCCAATAGTCTCAATGACCCAGACAAAAAATATTATCAGCATAACGAAACCAACAGAAAACTTTTTTGACAATAGGATTCACTGAGGAGAATAGATTTCTTTCAAAATTGTCCATGTAAATGTCTGCAAATAGTGGCAACAAAGGAGAGCCCATGGTTAGGCCATCCAATTGTTTATAAAAATTTCCATTAAACTTGAAATAGTTTTGAGAAACGCACACTTTAATTAGGGAACTCAATTCACTGATTATTGGAACAGGAACACCTTTCTTGACGAGGGTAATTTCAGCTTACTCCAAAGCTTCTTTGGTGGGAACACTGGTGAAAAGATTACACACATCAAATTATACTAGGGTGTACAACAAGTCTCTTTATTTTACATTATCAATAGTAGTATATCTAATTCGCTCGATATCTAATTCAACCAGAAATGCTGGCGTCGATTATTAACAATTAGATATTATTTCAAGCGTCCTTCGTTGAGCATTCACTTATTGGTAATGGAAATGTGCAAAGATGTCCTTACACCAAGGAGAGGTAAATTAGGAGACAATGGGTTTAATATGCAGCTTTTCTGCAAGATGAATAGCGAAGTTTAAGATTCATATACTGTGGCAAATATTTTGTTGTAAAAATTAAACCCATGAATAAATATTTGTTTTTCTTCTAAACTAGCTACTTTTTTATATTACTCTAGGAACTTATGACCTTTACCTGGATAGATCTAAGATTTTACATTAATGATATTTTAATTTTTTTCTGACTATAATATGATAATTCTGGCTGATATGCATAAAAATAGTAAAGATAAGACAATGGTTGCATTAACCTAAAATTGATGACATTTTTAATTCGTATGTAATTGTAATCTAATCGTACTTGTAATTAATTACTTTTTAAGAATGTACTTGGTACATGTAATTGAGTACAATGCAGATGAAATAATTGTGACTGAGCCCAGTTACTTTTATTTTGGTACTTCTCCCATTAATGTATATAATCAATTTCTTTGTGACAGTAAAACATGGACATCTATGGACAATCGAAATAGTTATCAGAGTAAGGTTGATAGAACTGTTTCTCAATGACGACGAGAAATAATGTAATGAACATTTACATACTTTTTACAGGAAAGGACTGAAGTATGTAACATCTAAAGAACGTTGAAAAAGTAGAGAAGAAAAAGCAGTGACATAGACTCAATTGAGAGAATAACCATCGATGGTACCACTTACAGCAACATTAAAAGTCCCTTGAAGTAGAAGCTGAGACAATGGGTCGAGTGAATAAAAAATAAGCAAATGCTTATGCTTAAGATTTCCCTCACTTTTTAAGCAAATGCTTAATTTGGGGTGAATAAAAAAATAGCATTTGCTTTTGCTAGAAAGAATAAGCATTTGCTTATTTTTAGGAATTTTCTTAAGCATTTGCTTAAAATTGTGTGAATAAAACCGAGCTTTTGCTTAATGCTTTAAGCATATGCTTCAACTTTTTTAAGTGAGGTAAAGGGTTTGCTAAAATATTTCCAGGTACTCTATTTTCATGATAATTGATCCTAAATATAAATATGGTATTTTATGGTGACACTAAAGGTTAAAAAATACGAGAAAAGTTTCAACAACCAACGGTTATAAAAATTTATCTCGTTTCTCTGAAGAAAATGTTAAGTACCTATATTTCAAATCTGTTACTCGGAGAATATCAAGAGAGACGTGGCGGGGTACTGTCTTCCAAACAGAAGATAGAAATATTTTTAAGGTACTTAAGTGATGTAAGATAGAAATATTTGTGGCGTCCAAAATCACTATAAAGGCAAATGACTGGATAAAATTACTATAACTAATTGAATAAAAATACACCCATGATTTGTGATATTATCGAATTCAGATATAAAAGAAATAGTTTTAAGAAATTAATAATTTACTTTTTAAAAAATATTACCCAATATATTTATGTTTTTACTTTGAAATTCAACTATGTAAAACTTTAAATGTAAACAAAAACAAGTGAAGGAAGAGTTGCAAAGAGCTTTCTTCCGTAAAATTTAAGCATTTGCTTAAAACTGAGTAGCAAATGCTTATAAGCAAAAGCAAACTTTTATTCACTCAATATGAAGCAAATGCTTTTAGCATTTGCTTATGCTTTTAGCAAATGCTTATGCTTTTGCTTAATGCTTTAAGCATTTGCTTAGTTTTTATTCTCTCGACCCAATATCTAGAATATCCACACATGTTTATTACAATTTTGTGAAATGAAACTAAAACGGAATTTCAATTTGTACCTAATGTGTAGCACCATGGCTTCATTATGACAATATCTACTAAATTCAATGAATTACAAAACCACTGTAACTGTTGTTATACATAGTTTCCAAAAACTATTCTTGTAAGGTACAGCAAAAGATTGGAAGAAATTGCAACCAATATGATAGCTGAGAAAAATATATGGGTGGGGAGTAAAATACACCCCTTGCAACCACTACCACGTTAATTATATGCAAAAGCAAATATTTCATAATCATACCTCCTGAAAAAGCCGAGAGACTTCGCACACGAGACATCGTCCAGGCTGGTCAGAAAATTGACATAAATGACGATCAGCAAGAAAAAAGTCTCTTAGAAGTGGGGTATGAGTTAGAGCTTGGACAATGCAGTTCATGAAACACGTATTTCCCAAATTGATGAGACCCCTGAGTCCTGTAAATTGATAGATAAGAGCATTAATTTTATAATAATTCAACGTAAAACTAGTTTTCTACAATATCATGAGAACATCTAGCTTTTTTCTCAGAGAATTTTCATCAATTATTACTCAAAATGTCATAATAATTTACAACTTTACGAATTTTAACATATTAGTAACATACCAATAGTGGAATTTTCCGTAATGCGCTTTCTGCGAGGATTTCGTTTAAGTAGTTCCATTTCGTGCGTAGAAGGTTCCCATGGTCTATACATTATTTTCATGCCAAGAGATTTTGTTGCCTTTAACTGATGTTCTTTGGCAATATTTTCTAGATCTTTCTCATATACATAATCTCCACATTGAAAACAGTGCACCATTCCGTAGTTTAGATCTACTGCTACAAAGGGATTTAAGAATATATTACTTGCAATTATACTACATTAATATAAAATTTCGATAAAAATAATTACCAAGGAAATGTTTTTTTTGTTCGGCATGTTCTTGAATATGACCGTGAGAATAACAGCCAAAGAATATACAATAAAGGCATGAATGAAGGCGAGAACCGGTGCTGTGACACATATGACAAAAGCATGACCGAGCCTGCAACAAGAATAAATATTTTTAAATTTTATCAATTCAAAGTCAACAAAATACTCGAGAAAATGGAAGTTTATTCCTAAAAAGTTCGCTTTTTATTTTACACTTTACAAGGTTCTACATGGCGATAACACGTCATAAAATAATAATTAATAATACAGTCATTCAATCAGTAATAAGATCTTATCGAAGATTCTTCTACTCGAGTTTTACTGTCGCTAAAAGGAAAGCACTAAGTTTACTATCTAAAACGACGCGTCAATTATCAGATTATTGTTGATATGCTTAAAATTTCTATCAAGGGAATAAGTTGACTTTTCCAGGGCTACTTACTTTACGTCGTCTCAACTCAGCTGTTGTGCATGCTACGAAATACGCATGAATTATTCGATAGGGCTGTATTCCTCTTGCGGCTTTAAAATTACTTAAATGTACGCATCCATGGCCACTCATTTCAAATACAAAAATATCGTGTTAGAATTTGGCACCTAATTCTATCTATACAAAAAATTACGTGGTGCCTCCAAATTCCCAGGTCAGACTGATACCTCCGGACCTAGGGGGTTGGCGAACTCCCGAGTTCCTTGGTGTAGTCGTGTAGTTTCAAGTCTACGACGATGGTGGAACTGCGGTCGCGATTTGACGTATGAAGTCATTTCAGTAGCCAATCGTAGCTCAGTACAGACAGTGAAGACGAATTTAAGCAGCCAATGGCATCAGGGTACAGACCTCGAGCGCACTTTTCAAAAAGCATAACACCGATTTAATTTTGTCATTTTTCGATAAATGAAATTTATTTATTTAGCAAATCAAATTTTTTATGAATAACATAACCCCAGGAGTATTGGGTGAGAATAGATGGGACAACAATTAAAATTAAAACAGTTTTATTGCAGAAGAAATATTGTACATATTGGCATATAACAGATAAAAAATGGAATTGAACCACATAGATAAAGTATTGTTTAATAAACATAGGAAACAGGCACACATTAAAAAACATTACACAAAATGTTTGTGACGTAGCCAAAAGAATAATTTTGAAGCAAGGCAGATCATGTTTCAAAAAGCGACATACGAAAGCTACAGAAGCTATCCACCAGACAGACACCATCATTATTACTATAGCCAAAAAGAAACAAGTCATAAGTAGGAACAGAAGTCATTTCTGTCAGTCTCAATGAATCAATAAGCATAGGAATCAAAACAAATGTTGATTGAAATGGTAATGAAACATTCACATTAATCACCATCCATTAAGTACATATATATTAAGTATTTTGTCACCAACACACACCTGATAAAGTAGGAATGGATCAATGTGAATTCAGCTGATCTCCTCAGGAGCAAGTGCAAATAACATGTAATAACTCCATGCAAAATAAAATACCCACTATTTGATATGCCCAAATCATTTAATTGTAGTTATGCTCAAACAATTGCCAAGGCAATACACCTAGCTGACAAACACCAATTTCAGTGTACCAAAACCTCCAATGGATTACCAATAATATTAAGCATCCTGCCACAGGCTCCAATATATCACTTCCAAGGTAATATATCATTATCACAACACAAACACACAAGGCTACTTCATTAACAATTTTCCAGGCTGCCTTGGTATGATTGGGTGCATTCATAATTTTAGAATCATTAAAAGTTCTTTTACTAATTTTTATTAGAACTCTGTACTGCTTTTTGAGAGCAGAATATAGCTTGTGGGTTTACTAATTACCATGATACTTATCATAGTAGAATAGTCTTTTGATGTTGAAAGATAGCATATGAATTTCAGGTGAGATCCAATCATTTGTAGAGTTAGGATTTGGTTTAGCTGAGACAAGTGGAAATGTGACATTGAAAAGATACAAAAATTTATCATAAAATAGGTTAAAGCTGTCATAATAATTCAACCACAAACAGCAGCCATAGTGCCTACCTACAAAAGGATTATGTCCGACTCCAAAATTGAAATATTGTGTAATTATCTACTCTCTCACGGTTGGTCCAAAATGTATAATACTACCAATTTCAACGAGACCTTTAATTTATTCCATACAATTTTTTTGTATTTCTTTGACTGTGTATTCCCTCGTGTAAAACCCAAAACATGACCTCTCAAAATGTGGATTACACCAGAGATCTATTAACTCAGTTTCAAATTAAAACAATTGGCAAACATGGACAAAAACAGTGGTTCACCTGATATACACAGACAGTATATCTTCTTGAGAAACCAATATAGGATAGCAATTAAGATGGCAAAATAAACCTCCAATGATAATCGGCTGATCACCTCCTCCAACTGCACAAAGATGGCATGGAAAATTATTAATGAATCACATGGCTTATGTGGACCTCGATCACCGATCACTCTTAGTCACAATTCACTCTCAATAACCAATCCCGTCACTATTGCAGACAATATGGTATTTCACCAGTATGCCATCCAAGTTTGGTAGCAATTTAAAATCAAAATTATTTACTCACCATTTAAACAATTACAATGCTCATTCCATATATCTTCAGCCCTGTACTCGACCCAAATTACTAGGCTATCTGAGGAAAGCTGGTCACAAACATTATGCAGGTAGTGATGAAATTACTGGCCATATACTGAAAGTATGTGCTCTGTCAATAGTGGACCCTCTTCTCCATCTTGTCAATGAATCACTTAGAGAAGGCATTTTCCCTAATGCTCTAAAAAATTCCAAAGTTATTCCAATTTATAAAGGTAAAGGCAGCAGTAACCACCCTGAAAACTATAGGCCTATACCTCTACTCCCAAAACTGTCAAAAATATTTGAATATGTCTTTAGTAACAGAATTATTGATTACTTGGAAAAACATAAGTTGCTCTCCAACTCTCAATTTGGCTTTAGAGCTGGGAAATCAACTGAGAAAGCTCTTTTTGAATTAATCAACTTCACTACAGATAAGCTCAACAAAAATACCAAAGTGCTATACAAATGCCAAATCATAGGAATCCGTGAAGTGGCCCTCAACTGGTTATCTAGCTACCTATTCAATAGACAACAATTTGTTTCTGTTAGCCACGGTGGCCACAACTACTCATCCTCTCCAATTCCAACAGCTAAAGGAATCCCACAAGGATCAATCCTTGGTCCCCTACTATTTATTATGTTCATAAATGAATTATCAGCAACTACACAACACCATGTAAAATAATAATGTATGCTGATGACATCAATATTCTCTTAAGTAACTCATCTATTTCACCTATGATTAATTCAGCAATAAGCACAATGTCTCAAATAGACAATTGGTATGAATCTAACAATCAAATTTTGAATGCTGCCAAAACCCATGTCATTTTATTCTCCCCATCACTTTGAAATACTGACTTATGTTTCACATATAAAAATCTTGACTTTAGTTCAGCTGCTGAAGTCAAATGTCTTGGTCTGCACATTGATCCTACTCTTACCTGGAGCAATCATACTGAATATTTACATAAAAAGCTTTCCTCAGCATTTTACCTCTTTTCTATATTAAGAAAGACTCTTAGCCAAGAAATTATGAGGATGATTTACTTTGGCCACTTCTACTCTAGGGTCTTATATGGTACCATCTTTTGGGGATCTACTTATTATTATTATTATTATTATTTATTTTTAATTCCATAAAAATTGCATACACAAAGCATTACAATTGTCAGGAGCCGTCATAGAGGACATTCACAACATATATATATACTATGGGAGTTACATATCAAAACAAACATACAAAAAGTACAGAGTGAGTACATAATACATATGCTACATTTTCTTATATGTTCTATGTTTCATATTTTATAATTGTGCAACTAGCCTTCATCAAAAATCATCATATATATTTGAAAGTAAGAAAACATATTAAAACTACAATCTCAAAATACAGCAATATTTAAATCATCATCATCATAGGTAGTCTGTCCGTAGACAGGTCCGTGATTATTCATGGTTAAACCTGGTTCTCCATATACTCCTATTTTCCGCTGTCCTCTTTATATCTTGATAACTCTCTTTCCCTTTCAAATCGTCTATCAGCTGAAACCTTTTCCTACCTCTTTCCCTTTTCCCATCTAGTTTCCCTTCTAACACGTCTTTAATCATACTCTCTCTCCTCAGGTAATGTCCAACCCAGTTAGCCTTCCTCTTTCTGATAGTCTGTATAATCATTCGCTTCTCTCCTATTCTTCGTAGCACTTCATCGTTTTTCATCCTATCTGTCCATTTTATCTTCAGCATTCTCCTCCAAGTCCACATTTCAAAGCTTTCCAAGTATTTGATGTCATTTTTCCTTAGCGTCCATGTTTCTGCCCCATACAATGCTATACTCCATACGTAGCATTTTATCAACTTCTTGCGGATATCTTCCCTTATATTCCCTGTAAGTAGTTGTTTCTTTCTCCTGAAAGCCGCTTTTGCTTTTCCTATTCTAGTTTTGATCTCATCCGTACATTTTGCCTCTCGTGTTATGATACTTCCAAGGTATTTATATTCTGAAACTTGTTCTAATGGCTTTCCCCCAATAGTTATGTTCAGATTCTCTTCTTTACCCGATATTCGAATGACCTTGGATTTTTCTGTATTTATTTCCATACCGTATTTTCTACCTGTTATCACTAGTCTATTTATCATTTTTTGTAGCACCTCTTCCTTTCTTGCTAGAAGTACTTGATCATCTGCATATTTTACTGTTCTTATAATCCTTCCTCCAATTTTGAAATCCCCTGTGCCTTCTAAAGCTTCTTGCATTAGACTTTCTCCATATATATTGAATAGGGTTGGCGATAGGCAGCAGCCTTGTCTTACTCCTCTACCGATATTTATTCTGCAGGTGTCCACATTCTCAAACCTGACCTTTACAACTTGATTCTCATATAGATTCCTAATCAGTCTCCTGTCTTTCCAGTCTACACCTATATCCTTTAATATCTTCATCAACTTTACCCAATTTACTCTATCAAAGGCCTTCTGCCAGTCTACGAAACATGCGCAGATATCTTGACTGTATTCTATTGCCCTTTCTGATATGATTCTAACTACTCCTATAGCATCTCTAGTTCCTCGTCCTTTTCTGAAACCGAATTGATCTTCCCCTATTATTTCTTCTGCCTTTTTCTCCAGCCTTTTATTAAGAATCCTCGTGATGATCTTGGATGTGTGTGACAGAAGGCTTATAGTTCTGTAATCTTTACACTGCATTGCCTTTGGCTTCCTCTTTAGAGGGATCATTGTTACTTCTAGGAAATCCTGAGGCCACTCTCCCGTGTCGTAAATCTTATTAATTAATTTCGTGATCGCTTTTAGTCCTTCTGATCCTATGACTTTAAGTATCTCAGCCGGTATTCCATCGCTGCCCGTGGCTTTCCCCTTCTTAAGTTCCACTATCGCTTTTTCTACTTCGCTCTCCATAATACTTGGTCCTAAGTTGTCTTCTTCAATGTTTTCCTCATTTTCCAGTTCTATTTTTGCCGCTCCTGTCTGTTTGCTGTATAATTCCTTAATGTATTCTTCCCATACCTGTGCTACATCCTTTGTTTCTGAGACTATCTTCCCATCCGTATTCATAATTCCTTTACCACAAATTCCATTAGACTTCTTATCTTCTAATTCCAGTGCCCTAGCGTACATCATATCGTACCGTCCTAATTTCTCCATTTGTTCTATTTCATCACATTTTCCTTTTAGCCAATTTTCTCTAGCTTTATCTGTTACCCTTCTCAACTCATTGTTTATACGCCTATAGTTGGCTCTACCTTCTTCACTGTTAACGTTTTTCCATTTTCGTCTCTCATCCATTTTCTCCAGCATTTCCTTCGTGATCCATGGTTTTCTGATTTTCTTCTCTTGTTTTCCAATCTCTTTATCCAAGGTATCCTTGATACTGGTTTTAATTTCATCCCATTCTATATCGACGGTCTTCGGTTTGTTTTCCAACTTTCTTAGGTTATCTTCCAACTTCATGCTGACTACATCCTGCCTTTCTTTCAGTTTTTCTAGGTCCCAGGTCTGTCTTTCTCTTCTCGTTTTTCTTATTTGTTTGAGCTTTGTACTCACGTCAAGTATTAGAAGGCTGTGATCTGAATCAATGTCTGCTCCTTGCAATGCCTTGGCGTTCTTTATGCTGTTCCTAAATCTTTGTTTTACTAGGATGTAATCTATTTGGCATCTCATTCTATCTCCTGGGCTTTTCCATGTGTATAACCTTCGTTTATGGTTTTTGAACCATGTATTAGTCACTACAAGGTCATTATTGATGCAGAATTCTACGAGTTTCTCCCCTCCTCGATTTCTCTTCCCAAGTCCGTATTGCCCGACAACATTTTCTTCCTGTCCTTCTCCGACTATGCTGTTCCAATCTCCCATTATTATGCAGTTTACCTTTCCTCTTCCGTCTTCTTCGTAAATTTCATTAATTTGCTCATAGATCTCATCTATTTCTTCATTGTCATAAGCTGACGTTGGCATATATACCTGGATTATCAGCATGTCCACTGGGACTGCTTTTAGCTTTATTGCCATCAGTCTATCGTTCGTTGCTATTATCTTTGTCACGCTTTTCATCATATCTTTCCTAAGTAGCAGAGCTACTCCCCTTTCCCCACTATTTCCTCCAGAATAAACTACCGTGAATTCTTCCGAGTCGAACTGTCCTTCTCCCTCCCATCTAGTTTCGCTTAGCCCTATAATGTCAACTCTATTTCTTCTCATTTCTTCTTTCAAGTTCTCTAGCTTTCCTGCCTTTCTCATAGTTCTTACGTTCCAAGTCCCTATTCGTAATTTACTTTCGACAAATGTTTTCCTCAAGGCAGTCCACGCCCGGAGATCCGATTGGGGGACTATTTTACCTCCGGATTGTTTTACCTCGAGAGAACTCATATTGTCCAACCATATAATCTTTACTAGGGATTGTAATGTGGTAGTTTCCCTCTTGCTTTCCACATCGCAGTACTGTAGCCGTTCAAATCGTCCTGATCACGCCTACAGCTGTATTGGATATAGACCCAACCAACATCATTTGTTTTCGGCTCTATACCATACTGACAGTACTGCTGCCTACTGCCATATTTAAATATAAAACAAATAAATTACATGTTAAAGTTTCTTCCTGTTACATGTTTTTGGAGTAGCATACATCAATAAATTCTTCCACTGAGTAAAAAGCATTCTCCAGTAGAAATTTGTACATTTTATTCTTAAAGTCTTTTTATGATCTGCTAGACTTAAGGTTGGGAGATAAAATATTAAACCATTGAATACCTTTATATTTGGGTAGGCTTTCATACAATTTTAGTCTATGTTGGATAAGACGGTAAGAGGAATTGCCTCTAGTGAAGTGTTCATGGACATCTTTATTAGATATTATATCATCCAAAGTAGTTAAATATAGCAATGTCCTATATATTACAATGGAGGGGAGTGTCAGTAGTTTAAGGTCAACAAAAGCCTGCCTACATATTTGTTTCAGGGGTAAGTTTGCTATATAGCGTATTGCTTTCTTTTGTAAAATGAAAAGATTCTGTAAATTTGTTTTACTAGTGTGCCCCCATAATTCAATTCCATAGACAAGGTATGGGTAAATCAGTCCAAAATAAGCAGTTTTCATAACTTCTTGTGTACAGCGATATTTTAGGTTCCTTAAGACGTAAAGATTTCTGCTAATTTTATGCGATATTTCATCTATATGGTAATTCCAGCAACAAAAATATTTAAGTTGCAAAAAAGTAATTCACTGCATGGCTAACTTGCCTTACAGAGCCACCTGCAAAGGCGTTTATTTGATTAAAAATTCTCATCATCCCTTCCATCTATACTTATTGCACTATCCAGTTAATTAGAACACATAAATCCTTCTTTGAATCTAACAACTACCATAACCACAACACATGAACTTGCAAAAATATCCATGTACAATACTCACAATTTAAAGTAAACAAGGCCCAAAAAACATGGCAACAAAACTATATAATCATCTCCCTAACTATAACTGGACCATAAACGATGCACAACAATTTAAAACAATTTTACATGACTATCTAATTAACAACTGCTTCTATAGCATAAAAGATTACCTTGAATCAAAAACTTAATATTTTTTATTGCATCTGTACTGAATGTCTTAATTGTAGGTATATATGTTTCAACTCTATGATTGTACTTGACGAAGCCTATGCCATACATACATGTATATTTGGTCTTATGGTAAACAAAGCTATTATAATTAAGATAATTAGCATTATAAATATCAGTCCAATCTTGGCTACTTAGAAGACAAGAGAAAAGTTGGAATTTGGAGTCATAAAAAATTCTAATACTAAGAGGAGGACTGGGATTTTGCAAAATTTCTTCTAAGATGAACTTAGAAAGAATAGCATGATGGTCAGATAATAAGGGATCAAAAACCAAAGTGAATGTTTTAGAGACATCATAGTTAGTGAATATGTTGTCAAGAAGTATAAGATATGGGAGTAATCCTAGTTGGCATGCTCACAAGAGCCTTCATGTTGTACAAATTAAAGATATTGATGTTTTTTATGATTTGTGCTGTTAAGCAATAAATTAACATTAAAATCATCAACAATTATTACAATGGCCTTTTAGCACAGTTTGTTATTGAGAAAAGAAGATTATCAAGCATTTCATAAAAATAGTCGAGGCAGCCAAGAGGCGAATGATATACAACAATAACATGGAAGATGAAGTTTGTGTATCTGAAGCTGATAGCAGCACACTCTAAGTTTAACTCTTGGTTCAGAATTGATATGTCAAAATAGAAATCACATAAATTGACACTTTTTTGCCAAAATGACAACACCACCGTGTATATGCACTTTTCGACAATAAGAACTAGCACAGGTATACCCTGGAATAGAGACAGAAACATGACACATCCAATATTTACAGATGCATAATACATCTGGATTTTTATCGTAAGATAACATTTCAAGTTCAGATAATTTATTGCTTAGACAATGAATATTAATTAATAATACAGTGAGTTTACTAGAGCCTGAGTCAACTAGTCACATGAACTTAGGCTTAAGGGAACCTGTAAGTGATTGTGTCACCTTATGTGAGTATATGACTTTGGGTTCAAGGGTACTCACTGAGCTGTTGATTGGATTGCTCACGACTGGGGAAGCACCTAAGAGTACAACTATGGCACATTATGTCACTTACACTAGCATTAACCACTTTAGGAAACTGGAATCAGGAAATAATCACCCCACTTGGCCAATTTTCACACAATCTCATTCAGGAGGGAAAAATTGGCTCCTATCTTGAAAGAGCTACTCTTCTCGCCAGAGAAGAGTTTTTCACAAACACCATCTTCGGTTTTAAATTTTGATTTCATATACCATAAATACCCGCGTATAGTGCGCACCCTCATATAATGCACAGGGGGGTTTTCAGCCTCGTAATCTATTATTTTTCTATATACCCACGTATAGTGCGCACAGATTTTTTTTTGGCGTTACCGTTCCAGAATGAAGTAGATGGTGTAATGTGTTCTAAGGCAATGATCGAATTATTGGTATTATGTATTGGTAACATAATGAAAGTGCAAAATGAAATTTTCGAATAACGTTCCAAAAGAACGTCAGCTAACTCAATTACATACTCTATGTTTACTTACAAGGTGATATTAGGATATACACAATAAATCGAATTATATTAATTTCATAGTATGGCGTATTACATTCTTTGAGATAATAAAATGAAGGAATGACGATAATCCTATGTTTTTTACATACGTTTTTGTCACGCCTGAGGTGGACGGGTTTGCCCAACCTTCAGTTTTACCCTTATTAGAACACTCGGGAGCACGTAAAAACAATAGCAAATAACCATAATTAACTACAGACTCAAAGAATCAAGAATAAGTCACTTATGAATGTTGAGAGAAAGGTAGGGAACGATAACTTTATTTAGTTCTACAAGAAGCATCAACTCCCAGCGTACTCAAAGGCATCAGCTGCCATTGTTTCTAATTGTAAGTAGTACCAGTACCTCACCACCAGGCCAGGCGCTGGTGTAGGGTGATGTCATGCGTAATATGCCGATTCCGATAACAACATCGAAGAAGAATGGTCTGGTGACGAAGTATTTCTTGTCTTTTAAAATGAATAAATATTGAATTCATTCTTTTCATATCTAATTAATGAATGTTTGTAGAATTAATTAATAAATTTTAACTATTATCTATCTTACTTTTCGTAAAAATCACCAATAAAATTATGAGGATACCCGGGCAGTAATTACTGTGCCAAAATTGTGGAAATATGGGGTCAAATGAAAATAGGAAGATTATGTACCCTCGTATAACACGCATCCTAATTTTTAACTCAAATATTTTGGAAAAAAAGTGCGCATTATACGCAGGTATTTACAGTAGTTAAGAATGTCGGCACATTAAGTTAAAGGTGTTACACGCTTTAAATGTAACCATGCACGTCACTGAACTCCACTGAAATTCCTGTTGTGCATGTCACAATTTTGACCAATAACTAGATTGGCATGTCTACGATGGCGTCGAACTATGGAAAACGCATCGGTCTCAGGTGAATTATTCTTTAAGGGATAGGCACTAGAAGCTGAAGATTGGGCAATAAAATCTGATGATTTCTTGTTCATATTCACATTCTTATGGAGTTTTGGACTCGGAGTTGGGTGTTTATTTTCCAAGGGAGATTCACGTACACTTGTTTGGGAAGTATTGGTAGTTGAATGATTGAACACTTCAGGGAACTTTTCTATGTTATTCACATTATTCTGACATTCCAGGGCCTCAGAGGAACTATCAATTTTACCTTCACACGGTTTTTTGTGGTGGATAGTAGAAGATACGGTTTCAAATTTTCCGCTCATTACTGTGTTGCTGAAGGGGGCAGGGAGCAAAGACGTACATGCAACTTTACTGGGATAACTTTCTGGGGTCGAAACAGCAGAAATATTTTTCAATTCAGCTCGCATGGCTGAAATCTCGGCCGCCATGTTTGTTATGATAGCTGATCTGTCTAGGATAGTTCAAACATTACTAAAAGATTGAATTCAATTCCTTTAAAGCGTTAATAACGATTTCACTTATTAGTGAATATCTATACTATATATGTAGCTGCTTCTTACTTATGATATGTCATATATATAAATCATATATATATATATATATACACACACACACACACACACAGTAAAGCCCCCTATTTACGTTATCAGAATGTATGTTTTCCCACTTTTTACAACATTTTTTTTAGGTCCAGTCAATTTTCCTATGATTCCAATGTAAGTAAAACCCTGTATTTACACTATTTCATTTTACGTTAGAATTTCCGATTTATTAAAATAATTTAAAATGCGATTCCCAACAGTTTTAAAAACATTTTTCGGCTTACCTTTGCTAAAAAATCAGAACACTTTTGGACGAAGATTTTAAAAATGGCGGCAGAGTAGGAACATCACCCCTAGAGGCAGAAATATGAACTCCTCCTTTTTAAAACAGCACTTGCTTTAACAGGTGCTATAATGTGATGATGCTAATCATGAGAAACGTACTTAATGGAAATACGAATGAACTCTTTTGGGTTAAAACTTCAAAATACGTAAATCACAATAACAGAGCATAAACAGTGTACCTAGATATGGAAATACTATTTAGATAGGCTATTTACCCTTTGAACAAAGTATGAATGCTATTGAAAAGATGTTCAAGTTGGGTGTTATCATGTTTTTACCCTTTCCACTCAAACTCTGCCCCTTGGCTCCTACAGTTTGTAATTAAATTTAAGTTAATTTATAGTAATTTCAATTACTGTATTGTCCCAAATATAATGATGTTTTTTCCAAAAAATGAAATTTTAAAAGTAGCCCCCATGTTATATTCGAGTAATAGTAATTTAAAAAGATTGTAAAATCATGTTTCTAAAAATCACCATACACACATCTGTTAAGTGATACAAGATACTTATTAGATTGTAAACCTATTAGGTGCACATATTACAATGTACTTCAAAAGCATATGAGGCGAAAATAGATCGAGTTCGGTCGGCGGCTAAATTCCTCATTATACAAAAAAATAATCATTGAATTGATGCTATCAGTGCATCGGCGTATTCTTTGTAGTACCTACCTTAGCGAGTTTTTACCCATCCATTATTTTAACAATGGGTGACAAAAACGATGTTGATCATGTTGAGAAAAAAGGTTCTTCCAAATCCCAGGTTAACAGAAAAATCCGATGAAGTTATAATATGCATTTTAAAACAGTCGCAGCTCAAGAGGTGGAAAAAATGAACACTATTCAAGATTTGAAAAAGTATGATGTTCCTGAAGTAAATATACCTGTCTATTTAGAATTTTCCAGACAAATATAATATGGAGAATGTAATGGGAACCCAAGCATACTATACTAGCATTTTAATTCGGCATATATTTTAATATTACATACTATTATTAAAAAGTGTACTGGTTAAGTAAACGAATAGATAGATAAACTCCTTATAAACTTAGCTCTTTAAACCTGGATTTTATTGTTAGTCTTACTGTAACAAATGAGTGAGTTTAAAAGTAAAATCAGTTTAGCTATTTTTCTTTTTCCCTCAATGTGCACTTTCCTGCAATTTACACTTTCCCAGGTCACTAGAAAAGTGTAAATAAGGGGTTTTAATATATATATATATATATCCAAAGACATGCTCCATTTTTTCTTCCAGTATTTGATGCAGTAATGTCAAAACACATTTCTTTTGCTTTCTCTGTTAGATTCCAAAGTTTCAACAACAGCCTTGCCCATTTCCAATCCAGCTCCAGCCGCAATTTTTGGAACATCAAGCAGTTGTTCTACTCCATCACCTGTGACTAAAATAGAAAGACGATCAACTACTTCCTTTCCAGTAAGATCTGGCAGCAGCTTGCCATCCCAATGCACAACTAGCAGAACTGTTGGATTAAATTGAGAGATTATTTCTTTAGCTGTTGCTTCCCTTTGCTGAATGCGACTTACACGAATTGAGGAATGATTTACGATTGTTTATGAAGGTTCTATAACCTTCTGGAAGTTCTAGATTGTTCCAAAAGACCTGATATGGACTATTACATAACACAAAGAGTGCTCCTGCAAGTGGACTTACGCAGGATTTCTGAGGGGTACATCTGAAAGGTTATATCTATTGCAGTATTGAGTAACATTGACCAATGGGTGCTGCATCACAATTTTCAATACTAAGTATCTACAATTCACAATTCAAGTCAAATAAGTTTAAAATTTAAACTAATTTAAAAATGAGTGCCCCTATGTTTAGCATTATGATATATTGTGATTTTTCAGATCTTGGTAGCGACCCCTAAACTAACTAACCTAATTTTACCAAAATTATTTTTTCTCATAATGGAACAGATTCAAAACATGGCCCCTCCAGTTTTCCAAAACTTAAAAATAAGGACCACCCTAAAATATATATATATTATATATATATATATATATATATATATATATATATATATATATATATATATATATATATATATATATAACAAGAAGGAGTAGTTCCGAAAGCTTCTACGTTTGTGATGTTTCTGTGTTTTTGTGTTATTTTACGTGTGTCGCTTCGACATCCCCGGGGCCTCGCCAACCTGAAGTCGTCTGATTGGTGATTGCTCACTGGGTTTCCTCATCCCAACACCTTGTTGACATCCATATATATATATATATATATATATATATATATATATATATATATATATATATATATATATATATATATATATATTATTTGGAATAGGGGCACCAGCCTATCTTGTTCCAATATTTAAAAAAAATAATATTTCCAAAATTTGGTAAATTTTAGATGAAATTTAGAGGTTGCTACCAAAGTTTGAAACATTAAGTTTTCTTTATTTTAAACAAAATGCAATACAGTACAAAGCCTATAAAATTTAGAGTTGGTAATTTCCATGCTACATTGTCTCATGAAGAACATAACAATACTGACACAGTGGTATATTAATTGTTTGTGGCAAGTGTTCCCTTCACAAAGTCTGGATATCTTCTCCAATGATTGCTGACAACCTGCAGAAGAAATTGCTTTTGCTGTTCACTCTGGGTGTGTAATCGATTGTATTCCTCGATCAGGGCAACTCCGCATTCTGCCGTATCGTTAATGCAATTGATGGACCTGATGCACTTTTCTGTGGCAGTGTAGTTTCCATCAGAAGCCCAGAGTTCGGGATCCAATTCTGTGAATTTCGAGTCAAGACCAAATATGTCGAAAAACCTCATAGTGTTGGCTGACATAAAATAGTCCAAATTTTTCTCCAAGATGCTATCCAGATCGACAGTAACTCTCTTTGAGTGGTCCTCATTACCATCATTTTGGAGAGCTTGAATCAATTTGGCTTTTGTATCTATTGATACTTTTTTATCAAAGAAAACAAGGGCAACCACCTCTTCGCTGAGGTACCACAGATGATGAGCAAGCTTTTTCAGAGCAGCATCGGCAACTATTGAGTTTGTAGTCTTGTACTGTTGGAGGTTCTTCAACAGCATCAGGTCATTGAAAGGCGCAGCAGTTGGAAGTGCAGCTTGAAACCGCGCCTTCAAATAGAATCTCACAACAAAAATTGCTATGTCCCTTATCCCAGCTTCCTCTTTTGTCTTCAATGGAAACTGTTCTCGTTATATATATATATATATAATTATATATAGCTGCTTCTTACTTATGATACAGGAAAATGAGAGGACACTTATTTTAGGCACTTCCAGATGAGCTGGAGACTCAAAATGTTTTATGTAGTTAGGACTATGTGCATAACCGAATAGAACAAGATTGGACTCCATGTCGGAATACTTATGTCCAAAGTACACCAAACACCTAATATTACATAGTTGACCTGACCACCCACCATCAACTCTGTAAACCATACGTCTTAGCTCTTAAGGGGATACAAAAATATAATAATAATGATAAAAGGATGGAGTAATGGTACAAGATAGGTTCCAAATACTAGGTATTGCATTTCTGTTTGATTTGAGGCACTCACTTTTCTAGAACTGGGAGGGATCGAGATGCCTATTGCATATCGATGCTTTTGTGCTTAGTAAATGAGCAGGGATTCCACTTAGTTGAATGAATCCGCTGCGAGTGTTGCACCTTGTGGGCTTCCCTTGTTAGTGAAGGATTTTGACAAAAATTCTCCACTGCTCAGCCCTGAAAAGGAAATGAAACAAATTATTAGGCAATGAATAAATAAGTATGTATATATATATATATATATATATATATATATATATATAACAACTTACGGAAAAGGAAAGGTAAAATGAATATATGGATGTCAACAAGGTGTTGGGATGAGGAAACCCAGTGAGCACTCACCAATCAGACGACTTCAGGTTGGCGAAGGTGTTTTTCCATATGATTTCATCGATTGTTTTGAAAAATTAGAATTGCCATTTCTTCCTCCGATGGATTCTTTTGTAAATAAATTAAATGAAACTGAGCTTTCTATTTCTGACTATGAGCATGCTAAAAAAGTGTGGGAGACTTTCAATGTTAAAAACTTAGGGGAGTACAGCGATATATATCTGACGGGTGACGTTGTGGGACTCGTCGATGTATTTGAGAATTTCCGCAGTGAATGTTTGCAATCATATGGTTTGGATCCTAGTTACTATTTCACATCCCCCGGACTTGCTTGGGAAGCCGCCCTCAAACATAGTAAAGCAAAATTAGATCTACTGACTGATTACGATATGATTATTATGATAGAACGTGGAATCAGGGGAGGTTTGGCTCAATGTGTTAAACGATATTCGAAAGCAAACAATAAGTACATGAATGAATATAATCCTAGAGAAGAAAGTTCATATATAGCATATATAGACGCAAATAACTTGTATGGGTATAGTATGTGTAAAAAAATGCCTTATTCGGGATTTAGATGGGTTGATCCAAAAGATATAGGAGGCATTGAAGAGATTGATGATGAAGGCACCGTAGGGTATTTGTTAGATGTAGATTTGGAATACCCAAGTTACCTTCACGATCAGCATAACGAATTTCCCCTTCTACCTGAAAATGATAACCCGCCAGGTTCAGATCAGAAAAAACTTCTAACAACATTATTCAATAAGAAACGCTATGTAATTCACATTTCTCTGTTGAAACAAGCATTACAGCTAGGGTTAAAATTAAAAAATATTAATAGAATAATAGAATTTCAACAATCTAATTGGCTTGAGTCATATATAATAAATAATACTGAGAAGCGGAAATTGGCTACTAACGATTTCGAAAAGGAATTCTTTAAATTAATGAACAATTCAGTTTTTGGGAAATCTATGGAGAACGTACGTAAAAGAATAAATATTGAATTGATCTGTGACATGAAAAGATTGCAAAAAGTAATAGCAAAAAGTAATTTTCTAGATCGAACCATATATTCGGAAAATCTGGTCGCAGTACATATGGCGAAAGAAAAAATTGTTTTTGATAAACCCATTTATGTAGGAATGGCAATTTTAGATTTATCTAAAATTTTAATGTATGATTTTCATTACAACGTAATGAAGTCCATGTATGATAAAGAAAATCTAAAATTGTTGTATATGGATACAGATTCATTTATTTACGAGGTAAAAACGGATGATTTTTATGAAGACTTGATAAAAAATATTTCTTTCTTTGATACTTCAGACTATCCAACTGATCACAAATGTTATTCTTTGGCAAATAAGAAAGTGTTGGGTAAATTTAAAGATGAAGCCTGTGCAAAATCAATCTCTGAATTTGTAGGATTGAGAGCAAAGATATATTCCATTATCATCGACGGTGAGGAAAAAAAGCGTGCCAAAGGCGTTAAAAAATGCGCCGTTAACAATAAAATAAAATTCAAAGATTATTTGTACTGTTTGAATGAAAGTAAAGAAAAAATGACATCATTTAGACAGATAAGATCTAAAAAACATGAGTTATATTCTCTAGAAGTGAACAAACTATCGTTATCACCTTTTGATGACAAGAGGTACATTTTATGTGATGGAATCAATACATTAGCTCATGGTCATTACTTAACTCCGAATGACGAATGAAAATCATTTTTTTTTCTATTTAGTTTTTAGTATTGATATTTCTGTACTTTTTAAGTGAAATGTGCGTGCAATTGAAATATTTTTTCTATTTAGTTTTTAGTATTGATATTTCTGTACTTTTTATGTGATATGTGTGCGCAATTGAAATAATTTTTTTCTATTTAGTTTTAAGTATTGATATTTCTGTACTTTTTATGTGAAATGTGTGCGCAATTGAATTGCGCTTTATTCTATTGGTGATGGAAAATTATTTCCTAAATTTGAATAAAAACAATTGAATATGAAACATAAATCTTTTATTTATTTCAACATTTGATTTACATCTTCCCATGTGTTATAACAATTGTCGAATCCCAACCATTTAACGTACGCCTTATCACCACGTCTCTTCAAAATCTTTTCCACTAAGTAAACATCCTGGAACTTTGTTTTCTGCAATTCCTCTTGATAAAAGCCGCCTTTAATAGGTTGATTATTTTGGTCTCTGAGAATATAAGTTGGTGGAACCGTATTTTTTACTTCATCTATGACAAATACCTCTATAGACCAAGAAGGCGTAAAACCTTTTTCAAATATTGCCTTGCTTTTTACATTGTCCCCTTCACTAAATTTGACCTTTTTAGCGCCTTTTCTTATTTTCCTTTGATAAATTGTTGATAATATATCCTTTTCATTCTCCTTAGTGACATCAGCAGGTTTCATCTTGATCGTTCTATGTACCCTATTATTATACTCTTGAACTAAAATAGGTAATATTGTTAACCATTTGTGGTTACCTTGTAAACTAAATCGTTTCCACATTTCAGTTTTAAGAGTACGGTTCCATCGTTCTACTATTGAAGCTTTCATTGTGCTAAATGTGCTGTAATGGTTAATTCCATGTTTTTTCATCAAACCAATGAATTTATTGTTGTAAAACTCTTTCCCTTGATCAGTTTGAATATTTCTCGGTTTCCTTTGTTTGAGAATCATCTTCACAGCCCGCGAGACATCTTCTGAGGTTTTTCGTTTCACAGGAACAGCCCAAGCGTATTTTGATAAGGCATCTATCATGGTTAATAGGTATTTGTATCCACGATTTTAACTTGAATAAGGAAGCATTTCTACCAAATCAGCTTGCCATAAGTCGTCCAAACCTTTTATCAGAACTTTTCTTCGTTCATAATTCTTCCTCGCTGGTTTGTGAAGTTCATTGACAATTCCACGTCTGATATCCATCTTCACGTCTAGGTTAACTGCATATTATTCCGTGACCGTTGAAATGTTCCTCTATTAATACTGACGTTTTAAAAGCAATCTCCTCAAATAACCCAAATTGACAACGTCTGTTTCTTCCACAGGATCTCTCACATTAGTCAGAGCATGTCCGCGTGCATCAAATTTATTCTTATTTAGCGTGATAGTGTTATTTGCAACATGATTTAGATGAACTGTTGAGCTTTCAAGCAAAGTCTTAAAATTAACAGCGTCACTTTCATCTTGAGGGTTTGATACGTTTGTTATCCGATGACTTTTCACATCTATCACACCGCTATCCATAATAACAGCATTCTGTAATTTTGTAAGCAAGGTCTTATAATTAACTGCATCATATTCATCCTGAGGATCATTCAAATCCGTTATTCGGGTTTTCTTTGCACTCGTAGTGTCTTTTGCTATTGTTATAGCATTTTGAAGCAAAAAACGTTTATTTACTACATCACCCTCATCTATTGGTTCTTTCGCACTTACGATTCTTCGTCCACCTGCTGAAATATAATGTCTCGTCGCTCCTGGTATTCGAAAGTCCACGTACTCTTTTGAGACAGCATCTCTAGGTTGAAGAGATTTGCCTATATTAGATATGCGACGATTGTCAGCATTTATTTGATGTTCAGTCAATGAAAGTGTGTTATCTCTCAAATATCCTTTTGTGACAGCATCATTGGTGTCTATAGGAGAAGCTAAATTTGTTAGACGATTTCCTAGCATATCATACGAATCCATCCTCCTTCTTCTCCTCAAAGAACGTCCAAACTTATCCACAGGCATTATTTTACTGCGAAAGTAAAATCGCTATCATATCTTATATAATGATATCGCTATCTCTAAGCTCTTCTATGATGGCGACAATTTCATTGTCGTGACCTGAATGCCCCGAAGCCTTAGATGAAAGAATTAATTTAAGTCTGTCCACAAGTTCATTCGGGTCATCCCAATACTCAATGATAGGTTGTGAAACATCCATCCCTCGGCCTGCTGTAGAATTGGGAAACAATTTAGATATAATTTTTACGTACTTAGATCCTCGATTACTGTTTATCTTCTCCCGACTATTATATCCTCGTTTATGAGCATTGGTATCTATTAATATTTGACGATAGTTTTCCATATCCTTAGGCTTAACTTCATCCATTTTTGGTTTCGTCATAAATAAAAGCTCAAGCAGTCCCGGTGTCTCAACATAAGTCTTATCTCTCACGATGAGGTTTTCATCATCCATTTCAACAGGTGAATCTCCAATAAACCAATCAGTTCCGCTATATCTGACTCCAAAAGTACGATCTAATCTCTTATCATTGCTCATAACCAATTTAATGTAATTACTAAAAAGAGTTTTATCTGGAGATTTTTCATCGGACTGTTTATTTACAGTAGGTTTGGAGATATTTTGAGATTTGGTTTGTCGCACGAGGTCATTTAAAGGATCAACAATTGGTTTAAATGACTGTGATAAAAAATCTTGTTCTGATCTCTGCGCTCTTTTTAAATTATTGTATTTCTCTCGGATATTATCACTTCTTTTAATGATTTCACGAGTCAGATCCTCTTCAGCTTTTCTCTTTCTTTTATCTTGAAACATATCGGTTTAATTACCCTGTAAACACTGAATGAACCTATGAAATGTTGTGTGGTTTTATAAAAGAATCAAACATTTTTCTATAGCGTCCCTTATTAATATCACATTCTTTATCTATTACCATAAAGCCATATTTATCCCTCCAACACTCCATGCATATGTTCTTAAATTGCGCAAAGGTCATATCCGTATTTACATGATCATCATAAATATGCTTGAGATTTAATTCATCCTGCTTAAAAAGTATAATCAAATTTACATTATCCCGTATCAATTGCTTCGGAACTTTTGAATAAGTCTGAGCAAGATAAAAACAATCAACCATCTTGTGCCGACCACTGCTAAAATATATTCTCATATTATCTTGCTTTTCACAAGAAATGTCATCAAATATAAATACAGAGTGCGGTCTTACATCATCTATATTTACAACTCCTTTGTTGTCTTTGAAAAAGAAGTGTCCAATTTCAGGAACTAAGGAAAGAATATTTTGCAGAAATAAATATTTTGGTTGATTCAACGACTTACTGTATAAATACACGTTTTCATACTTTAGCCCATTTGTCTCTGTGAGAAGATTAATTACTACATTTGTTTTACCAGAATTAGATGGACCGCAAACAATGCAGCGGATACTTTCAGGAAGCAAGGGACCATGCCTCTCGCGCGGTTTACATTCATCAAACGAGAATGTACCTATCGGGAGCTTTTCGCACTGTTCCTCTACCTCCATTATAATGATATTCTTTCCACCGTGAGTTTAAATAAATAGCAAAACAAACTTTCTACCACATTAGTATGAGTCGGTACGCATCTGGAAAAGGACTGGTGAATAGTGTCATTAATAAGTTACCATTTGAGCTTCATTTACCAGGGTACCAATTCTGTGGTCCAGGGACGAAATTAAAACAACGTCTTGCAAGAGGAGATCAAGGTATAAATCCACTAGATGCTTATTGTAAACAACACGACATAGCATACTCTAAATCTAAAGATTTATCTGATAGACATAAAGCCGACCTCGATCTAGCCGAAAAGGCTTGGCAACGTGTAAAATCAAAAGACGCGAGTTTAGGTGAAAAGATATCTGCAGGTATAGTTACGAATATAATGAAAGCAAAAGTGAAGGTGGGTAGTGGAACTAGAAAGTCTAACTGTTTTAGAAATATCATGCGGAGAGCTCGAGTAGCAATGAAAAACTTGAAAAATAAAAACCTCAATCAGGCTGCTAAATTAACACTTAATGTTATTCGAAGGGATGTGAAAAAGAAAAGGAGTAAATATACTACGCCTAGAGTTATACCAATTCCAAAGACTGGAGGAATTATCCCACTAATACCTTTATTTGCAGGGTTGTCAGCATTAGGTGGTTTGACAGGTGGTGCATCAGGTATAATAAAAGCTGCTTCTGAGGCAAATGCCGCAAAAAAGAGATTGGAAGAATCGAAAAGACATAATGCTAGAATGGAAGCAATAGCGTTGCGTGGGAAAGGGCTCTATATGAAACCATATAAGAAGGGATTAGGCTTATACATTTCACCACCAAATAAAAAAAAACTTTTAAGTAGGTTACCTAAGAGAGCGCTCTCCAATTTTGATCTACTTCACTATGTTAAGAAGTTAAATATTCCAAATTTTCGAGGCGTATTTATGAGAGACGGATTGCCTTTACGATCGCCGTGGTCTAATGAGAGTGGTATTGTAAATTTGGATGACTCTGATGGGGCGGGAACACATTGGGTGTGTTACAGAAAAACGGGCAAACATGTTGATTACTTTGACAGTTTTGGAAATCTTCCACCACCTACAGAACTAGGAGTAAATTATTTTAAAAATAGCACGATTCATTATAACAGAGATAGATATCAGAAAACAAAAGCTGTAAATTGCGGTCATTTATGTTTAAAATTTTTGAATAAAGATGCAAACATCTGGAATTGTAATTAGTCATGTCTTGGACGTTAACGTTTACGGGTAAAACATCCACTCTTAATGCTGATTATTTTCCCGAGATCACCTTGGATGCTGATAAAAATTATAGCATAGGATGTGTGAGTTTAGAAACTTATTATACAATACCTAACGTGTTCGATGGGAACAATATCTTCCACTATGGAAGCGGAAATTCTGTGGTAATACCAACAGGAACATATGAAATTGATGATTTAAACGAATATTTACAAAGTGTTTTAGGAAAAGATGCAATAAAGATCGAAGCAAATAATAATACTTTACGTTCAGCATTGACTTGTAACTTTGAGGTGGATTTTACTAAACATGGTTCGATAGCATCACTTCTCGGATTTGCGAAGAAAAAATTGGAAGCAAAAGTAAGACACATATCAGACAATATTGTAGACGTTTTTCACGTAAATGACATTCTTATCGAATGTAACATTGTAGAAGGTTCGTATAAAAACGGTGAGAATGTGCATATATTACATCAGTTTTTTCCTGAAGTTCCACCGGGGTATAAAATAATAGAAAGACCTAGTGAGATAATTTATTTGCCTGTGAATACCAGAACGATAAACAACATCACTCTCAGATTGTTAGATCAAAACGGAAATCCAGTAGACTTCCGCAACGAAACTATTACAATTAGATTACATTTAAAGGAAAATGGGTCTTGATTTTACTCGAAATCCTTATAATCGCGGTGCGGCGATGAGATGGATTAGTACACCACGTACTGCTAAACCGTTATCATCTAATAACATACAGTTTCTAGAATCTCTCGGGTTCCGTCTGCATCCGAAATGGATATATTAAATATAGACTCCAGTGCGCGTTATGATGAATCAATAACTTCCATCGAGTACCATACTCATCATTCTTACACACAATGAAAGTTCGATTACAATGATGAAATTCGCATGGTAGTTCAAAATCAATCTGATTTTATTCTTCCAAGTCAAAGTCACATCTATATAGAAGGTCATATTACTAATGAAGATGGATCCGGTATAGCATCAACCACCACGCTTGTAAATAATGCTTTCTATCATCTTTTTTCTGAGGCTCGTTATTGTTTAAATGGTGCTGAAATAGACAGCGTGAGAAATCCAGGAGTTACCTGCACTCTCAAGGGTTATGTTTCACTAACAGATAGTACATCGAAAGGATTACTAAATGCAGGATGGGTAATCCCCGGAAAGTCGAGCGAGGTATTGGAAGATGGGAATTTTAACGTTTGTATCCCGCTGAATACAATGTTTGGGTTAATGGAAGATAATGATAAGATTTTTATCAACGGAAATCATGAACTCATTTTAATCAGAGCACGCACTGATGATAACTGCTACGTATCTACCAATAATGTGAAAGCTAAAATTACAATTGATAAGATTTGTTGGAGAATTCCATATGTTACAGTATCCGATAAGCAGAAATTACTTTTACTCAAACGTATTGATCAAAATAAACCTATTCAGATAACGTATCGACGCTGGAAACTTTCATCCTACCCAGAATTACCGAGAAGTGAAAAACAGACTTGGGTCGTAAAGACAACCTCTCAGTTTGGTAAACCTCGTTATGTTATATTCGCATTTCAAACATCACGGAATAATATTGTACAGCGGGATAGCAGTGTTTTCGACCACTGTAATTTAAGAGGCATTCAAGTTTTTCTCAATAATAAAAGTTTCCCCTACGATGTATTAGATTTAAATTTTAGCAAGGGGCAGATAGCTGAGCTTTACAATATGTACGCAAAATTTCAGAAATCATATTATGGAAATGAACCAAAACCTTTGTTGTCACGTGATCAATTCGTTAATATCGCACCTATCGCAGTCATTGATTGTTCGAAGCAAGATGAATCAATCACTTCAGGTGCTGTAGACGTTAGAGTAGACTTCGAATCAGAAACAAATTTCCTATCTAGAACTAGCGCTCATTGCTTAGTGATCAGTGATGAGTCATTTTGGTATGATCCGCTGACTGGCTCAGTGAAATTTGCAGGATGATAAATATAGTGCGATGATACTTTCCACCATCAGTAGCAAACATGAATTCAGCTATTGTTGACTTCAATCTTGACAAAGATGCATCGGGACGTTTTTTGTTGCGAGAATTATCCATAATCTCATTAAACACCTTTGCAAGTCAACATTGGATTTTTAAAACGCCTAAGTTGGAAAATCATTCAAATAGCGTCAATGTATGGACCACGCAAGAGTATCATGCTATAGATGAGCATATTGGCGATGTGGAATATGATATGGCAGAATACATATTGAAGGAATATACAAGGCCATTCGATTACATCTTTACTAAAGGAGTGGAAAAGTGTAAATTTCTAAGAAAGGCCATCCATTCGCAAATTAAAAATGTCTATAACTTAGATGACTTCGACTGCCCTGCACTAGAGAAGCTGAATAAGAGAATTGGTACTGAGTGTATTTACCATTTTCGAATAGATATGCCAGATATTTGCTCCCACAGTCGGGCATTTTCTCTCGCTGAATGGTGTCGTCTCAATTTAAGTGACATTAATTTATTGGAAAGAAGTGCACGCATAAAGACATTCAAGGAATGGAAGAATACATCGGTGTCTCCTGAGAATCTCGCCGAAGCCGGAATGGTGTACTGCTGCGGAACATACGATACAGTTCAATGTGTTTACTGCGGATTGCGGATGACACAGTGGCGTGAAGGTGATGTACCACTAGATGATCACAGAAGAGAAAAACGCAATTGTATCATGTTTGGTTTTTCATGTTGTGATGAAACTGATTAAGAATGCATTTTTTGTCAAGATGATATTGATTGAATAAAAAAATAAATCGATTTTTAAAATTTTATCATGTTTTATTTACTTGATAAAACCCATCCCGACCGTAGAGGTCAATAACCTATCCTTATCCATTTTTTTCACCTCCCAATCAACCTTCGACAAGTTAAGACCTGCTGATTCCTCGAGAGAGTTTCTCATACGTTGAATCATTTAGATCTGAGATTCGATAGAGGACAGAGGTGCACATAAATCTTCTACGCATCAAAACGCTCTCCAAAGGTAATGGATATAATTAATATTTGATATTATTAGTATATTATAAATCTAAGAAATTATTGATTTGAAAACAATTACATTTCAGTTATGGACTTAAAACAACTTGCAATTATACATAAAGTTGGGTCAGTTATTCGGACCTATCATGAACATAATTGGAAGTGGGTCAAGAGACCAGATCTGAAATTTATACCTATTGATTACATTGAATTGTATCATCCGCATGATATGGAAGATATGACGACTACATGTCACGAATTACAAAAAATGGAAGAATGGTATGAGAGGGAACGACAATAAACATGATCTGCCTACTCGATGTTATTTCATTTTGAATCATTTCAACCGTCCCCACCCCACTCAGAACCGGTTTTTCTTTACCTAAAAGTTGGTGACCTACTTAGCTCGTCGAAAACCTGCTTAGAAGGGTAAACGACCGACCGAAGACACGCGCTGAGGAGAAACCAAAACACACGCAGATGTAAATATTGGAAGGCCCTATCCCCTCCACGGGTCAACGACTGGCGCAGAAGCGAAAGGGTCATTCAACTTTCACTTGGCTACACCATATCGCACTAACTCATACCAAACAGGTAAACATTGCGAATATCAACAATAACGCAAAACCAATACCATTACCTTACACAATATCACCCCCATTCGAATATAAAAACACGCAATGACCGAAACAGACCTACCACTAGGTCAATGACTCTGCAAAATCACATCTTTACACTTCATCACACACCTCTATCATACCCACAACAAGGCCAATGACCGAAACAAACCTACCACTTGGTCAATGACTCTGCAAAATCACATCTTTACACATACACACCTCAAACATGTAAACATTGCGAAAATTAGGGTCAACGAATGACGCAGAAGCGAAAGGGTCATTCAACTTCCATGCGAATATCAACAATAACGCAAAACCAGTACCATTACCTTACACAATATCACATCATTCCACAACATCATCGCTAAACACACGCAGAATCACACCTGAATCATACACACAACCAGGCCAATGACCACACTAACGCAAAACCAATACCATTACCTTACACAATATCACATCATTCCACTACATCATCGCTAAACACACACAGAATCACACCTTAATCATACACACAACCAGACCAATGACCTACGACAAGGACTTACGCAGAACTCAACACGGTCAGTTCACACACGTATTCGCCAATTCACAGACTAGGTTGTCCCAATCCCCGCTTTTTAACAAAATCCCACCTACATCATACACACTACCAGGCCAATGACCCAACCAGACCTACGACAAGGTCAATGACTTACGCAGAACTCAACACAGTCCACGTATAGGTCAGTTCACACACGTATTCGCCAATTCATGGTCAAGGTTGTCCCAAAAGCCGCTTTTTATTCCTACTCCCCACGCATACCGCAAACCCCTCCCAGCCAGATGACGTCCTGAACCTTTCCTCTCATGTTCTTAACCCCGCCGAGAATGCCCTCCTTTCCCGGGGCTTCTCCTTCTGCCCCACCATAAAATTTGACCATTTTTGTCTCCTTGCCGACATACAAGCCTTCGTACGCTTACTCCGCCTCAAAGCCGCCCCACCCACATCTGACTCCTCATCTTCCCCCGACTCACTTCCACAATCCCTTTCTGCCTTCAAACCCCCTTCCCAATACATCCCACCCTCTCTTCCTCCCCACCATCACATCGAGCAATATGCTAATTACATAATTCACGCAGTCGCCCAGCCTAACTTTCCCGACCTTCTTGACCACAACGACAATTTGACGAAACCAGAAAGACACGCAATTTCTACGTTGAAACGCAACGACAAAATTATTATCCTCCCTGCAGACAAAGGTACCACCACCGTGGTAATGGACCGCTCGCATCACAACGACGAAGCCCTCCGCCAACTATCTGACCAAACTTCTTACCTTCCTCTCCCCTCCAACCCCACTGACCGCCACTCCTCCGAAATTTCTGCATATCTGCGTTCCGTGGGAAAACAAGAAGGCCTCTCTGATTCCACCATTTCCCTGATGATCCCCAACACACCCCGGACCCCAACCTTCTACCTACTCCCAAAAATCCACAAACCCAACATCCCCGGCCGCCCCATTGTTGCCAGCTTTAATTCTCCCACGGAACGCATCTCTTCCTATGTTGACTCCCACCTACAACCACTCGTCCGTCAAATCCCATCCTTCATCAGAAACACAAACCACTTTCTACTACGCCTAAAATCACTCCCTTCCCCTCTCCCACCTAACACAATTATGTCCACTATAGACGTCTGCTCCCTCTACACCAACATCCCTCACAACCAAGGACTATCCGCTCTGAGAAAATTATTGGACTCCAGACCACCTGACACAAGACCATCCTCCCATTTCCTAACGAAGCTGGCTGAAATGGTGCTCCAAAAAAACAACTTCTCTTTCGGAGGGCGCCACTACCTACAAATAAAAGGTACCGCGATAGGCACTTGCATGGCGCCCTCCTATGCCAATGCCTTCTTAGGTGAATGGGAGAAACGCTTTCTTGACGTTTCCCCCAGACCACTCCTATGGCTGAGGTATATTGACGATATTTTTCTTCTCTGGACACATGGACCCGACTCGCTACAATCCTTTTTACAACGCCTCTCATCCCACCCCACGCTTTCCTTCACCCACCACTTCTCTGCCTCCAACATCACCTTCCTGGATGTCGATCTCTCCATCCGGGAAAACAAAATCCACACCAGCGTGCACCTCAAGCCTTCCAACCGCCTTCAATATCTCCAGTTCAACAGCTGCCATCCCCTCCACACCAAAACCTCTATTCCCTATGCCCTAGCCCGACGAGGGCGGAGAATTTGCTCGGACAGAGATTCCCTGTCCGAGTACTGCTCCACCCTCGAACATGCCTTCTTACAGCGCGGATACCCGCCGGATCTGATCCGAGACCAAATCCGGCGGGCAGTCGCACCCACCACCCATAACTCCCACCTCAATACCCACACCACCACCGATTCCACCCTCCAACTCACCCTAACCACCCTGTATTTCCCCGGCATCCACGACATTCTGAAAAACATCCTGAAAGCCGCCCACCTTATCCTCTCATCCTCCCCTCACCAGATCCCATTTCCCAGACCACCGATGCTCTCCTTCCGCCGTCCCCCTAATCTGGCAAATATTCTATGGAAGAAAGAACCCCCAGCACCCACGCCTTTACACCCTGCCGGATCTTACCCCTGCGGTAGACCCCACTGTCTAACATGCCCAATAAACCCCCCCTGCAACTCCTTCTCCAGTCCCACAACCAACATCACCTACCCCATAACTTCCACCACCAACTGCACCACCCGCAATATCATTTACCTCCTGAGATGCACCCAATGTCCCGCCTTTTATGTTGGCCTCACCAGCAATCCCCTCAACATCCGCATGAATGGCCACCGCAACAGCGTCATTCTCAAACGACCGCTGCCGGTGGCCGTTCATGCGAACAAACATAATTTAAAGTTCAACAACTGCTTCACAGTGAGAGTCATTCGCGCTCTCCCCGACAATGCTTCGGCTCCCCAACTCCGTCAGTGGGAGCTTTCGCATATCCATCTCCTAAACTCCTTCACTCCCCCAGGCCTCAACCTTCGATAGCTTTTCACACCCTTTCTGTCTTCTTCCAACACCCTACCCATCCCCAACCCCCTCCGTTTCCTCCAATCCTCGACCTTTCCGCACTACCCTTCCACCCCCATGCCTCCACCCAGTGTCACCGCCATCAGTTCTCTCTGTAGCTGAAGAAGGAGTAGTTCCGAAAGCTTTACGTTTGTGATGTTTCTGTGTTTTTGTGTTATTTTACGTGTGTCGCTTCGACATCCCCGGAGCCTCGCCAACCTGAAGTCGTCTGATTGGTGAGTGCTCACTGGGTTTCCTCATCCCAACACCTTGTTGACATCCATATATATATATATATATATATATATATATATATATATATACACTTTCTTATTTGCCAAAGAATAACATTTGTGATCAGTTGGATAGTCTGAAGTATCAAAGAAAGAAATATTTTTTATCAAGTCTTCATAAAAATCATCCGTTTTTACCTCGTAAATAAATGAATCTGTATCCATATACAACAATTTTAGATTTTCTTTATCATACATGGACTTCATTACGTTGTAATGAAAATCATACATTAAAATTTTAGATAAATCTAAAATTGCCATTCCTACATAAATGGGTTTATCAAAAACAATTTTTTCTTTCGCCATATGTACTGCGACCAGATTTTCCGAATATATGGTTCGATCTAGAAAATTACTTTTTGCTATTACTTTTTGCAATCTTTTCATGTCACAGATCAATTCAATATTTATTCTTTTACGTACGTTCTCCATAGATTTCCCAAAAACTGAATTGTTCATTAATTTAAAGAATTCCTTTTCGAAATCGTTAGTAGCCAATTTCCGCTTCTCAGTATTATTTATTATATATGACTCAAGCCAATTAGATTGTTGAAATTCTATTATTCTATTAATATTTTTTAATTTTAACCCTAGCTGTAATGCTTGTTTCAACAGAGAAATGTGAATTACATAGCGTTTCTTATTGAATAATGTTGTTAGAAGTTTTTTCTGATCTGAACCTGGCGGGTTATCATTTTCAGGTAGAAGGGGAAATTCGTTATGCTGATCGTGAAGGTAACTTGGGTATTCCAAATCTACATCTAACAAATACCCTACGGTGCCTTCATCATCAATCTCTTCAATGCCTCCTATATCTTTTGGATCAACCCATCTAAATCCCGAATAAGGCATTTTTTTACACATACTATACCCATACAAGTTATTTGCGTCTATATATGCTATATATGAACTTTCTTCTCTAGGATTATATTCATTCATGTACTTATTGTTTGCTTTCGAATATCGTTTAACACATTGAGCCAAACCTCCCCTGATTCCACGTTCTATCATAATAATCATATCGTAATCAGTCAGTAGATCTAATTTTGCTTTACTATGTTTGAGGGCGGCTTCCCAAGCAAGTCCGGGGGATGTGAAATAGTAACTAGGATCCAAACCATATGATTGCAAACATTCACTGCGGAAATTCTCAAATACATCGACGAGTCCCACAACGTCACCCGTCAGATATATATCGCTGTACTCCCCTAAGTTTTTAACATTGAAAGTCTCCCACACTTTTTTAGCATGCTCATAGTCAGAAATAGAAAGCTCAGTTTCATTTAATTTATTTACAAAAGAATCCATCGGAGGAAGAAATGGCAATTCTAATTTTTCAAAACAATCGATGAAATCATATGGAAAAACACCTTCGCCAACCTGAAGTCGTCTGATTGGTGAGTGCTCACTGGGTTTCCTCATCCCAACACCTTGTTGACATCCATATATTCATTTTACCTTTCCTTTTCCGTAAGTTGTTATATATATATATATATATATATATATATATATATATATATATATATATATATACATACTTATTTATTCATTGCCTAATAATTTGTTTCATTTCCTTTTCAGGGCTGAGCAGTGGAGAATTTTTGTCAAAATCCTTCACTAACAAGGGAAGCCCACAAGGTGCAACACTCGCAGCGGATTCATTCAACTAAGTGGAATCCCTGCTCATTTACTAAGCACAAAAGCATCGATATGCAATAGGCATCTCGATCCCTCCCAGTTCTAGAAAAGTGAGTGCCTCAAATCAAACAGAAATGCAATACCTAGTATTTGGAACCTATCTTGTACCATTACTCCATCCTTTTATCATTATTATTATATTTTTGTATCCCCTTAAGAGCTAAGACGTATGGTTTACAGAGTTGATGGTGGGTGGTCAGGTCAACTATGTAATATTAGGTGTTTGGTGTACTTTGGACATAAGTATTCCGACATGGAGTCCAATCTTGTTCTATTCGGTTATGCACATAGTCCTAACTACATAAAACATTTTGAGTCTCCAGCTCATCTGGAAGTGCCTAAAATAAGTGTCCTCTCATTTTCCTGTATCATAAGTAAGAAGCAGCTATATATAATTATATATATATATATATATATAACGAGAACAGTTTCCATTGAAGACAAAAGAGGAAGCTGGGATAAGGGACATAGCAATTTTTGTTGTGAGATTCTATTTGAAGGCGCGGTTTCAAGCTGCACTTCCAACTGCTGCGCCTTTCAATGACCTGATGCTGTTGAAGAACCTCCAACAGTACAAGACTACAAACTCAATAGTTGCCGATGCTGCTCTGAAAAAGCTTGCTCATCATCTGTGGTACCTCAGCGAAGAGGTGGTTGCCCTTGTTTTCTTTGATAAAAAAGTATCAATAGATACAAAAGCCAAATTGATTCAAGCTCTCCAAAATGATGGTAATGAGGACCACTCAAAGAGAGTTACTGTCGATCTGGATAGCATCTTGGAGAAAAATTTGGACTATTTTATGTCAGCCAACACTATGAGGTTTTTCGACATATTTGGTCTTGACTCGAAATTCACAGAATTGGATCCCGAACTCTGGGCTTCTGATGGAAACTACACTGCCACAGAAAAGTGCATCAGGTCCATCAATTGCATTAACGATACGGCAGAATGCGGAGTTGCCCTGATCGAGGAATACAATCGATTACACACCCAGAGTGAACAGCAAAAGCAATTTCTTCTGCAGGTTGTCAGCAATCATTGGAGAAGATATCCAGACTTTGTGAAGGGAACACTTGCCACAAACAATTAATATACCACTGTGTCAGTATTGTTATGTTCTTCATGAGACAATGTAGCATGGAAATTACCAACTCTAAATTTTATAGGCTTTGTACTGTATTGCATTTTGTTTAAAATAAAGAAAACTTAATGTTTCAAACTTTGGTAGCAACCTCTAAATTTCATCTAAAATTTACCAAATTTTGGAAATATTATTTTTTTTAAATATTGGAACAAGATAGGCTGGTGCCCCTATTCCAAATAATATATATATATATATATATATATATATATATATATATATATATATATGGATGTCAACAAGGTGTTGGGATGAGGAAACCCAGTGAGCAATCACCAATCAGACGACTTCAGGTTGGCGAGGCCCCGGGGATGTCGAAGCGACACACGTAAAATAACACAAAAACACAGAAACATCACAAACGTAGAAGCTTTCGGAACTACTCCTTCTTGTTATATATATATATATATATATATATATATATGAGAAAAAATAATTTTGGTAAAATTAGGTTAGTTAGTTTAGGGGTCGCTACCAAGATCTGAAAAATCACAATATATCATAATGCTAAACATAGGGGCACTCATTTTTAAATTAGTTTAAATTTTAAACTTATTTGACTTGAATTGTGAATTGTAGATACTTAGTATTGAAAATTGTGATGCAGCACCCATTGGTCAATGTTACTCAATACTGCAATAGATATAACCTTTCAGATGTACCCCTCAGAAATCCTGCGTAAGTCCACTTGCAGGAGCACTCTTTGTGTTATGTAATAGTCCATATCAGGTCTTTTGGAACAATCTAGAACTTCCAGAAGGTTATAGAACCTTCATAAACAATCGTAAATCATTCCTCAATTCGTGTAAGTCGCATTCAGCAAAGGGAAGCAACAGCTAAAGAAATAATCTCTCAATTTAATCCAACAGTTCTGCTAGTTGTGCATTGGGATGGCAAGCTGCTGCCAGATCTTACTGGAAAGGAAGTAGTTGATCGTCTTTCTATTTTAGTCACAGGTGATGGAGTAGAACAACTGCTTGATGTTCCAAAAATTGCGGCTGGAGCTGGATTGGAAATGGGCAAGGCTGTTGTTGAAACTTTGGAATCTAACAGAGAAAGCAAAAGAAATGTGTTTTGACATTACTGCGTCAAATACTGGAAGAAAAAATGGAGCATGTCTTTGGATATATATATATATATATTAAAACCCCTTATTTACACTTTTCTAGTGACCTGGGAAAGTGTAAATTGCAGGAAAGTGCACATTGAGGGAAAAAGAAAAATAGCTAAACTGATTTTACTTTTAAACTCACTCATTTGTTACAGTAAGACTAACAATAAAATCCAGGTTTAAAGAGCTAAGTTTATAAGGAGTTTATCTATCTATTCGTTTACTTAACCAGTACACTTTTTAATAATAGTATGTAATATTAAAATATATGCCGAATTAAAATGCTAGTATAGTATGCTTGGGTTCCCATTACATTCTCCATATTATATTTGTCTGGAAAATTCTAAATAGACAGGTATATTTACTTCAGGAACATCATACTTTTTCAAATCTTGAATAGTGTTCATTTTTTCCACCTCTTGAGCTGCGACTGTTTTAAAATGCATATTATAACTTCATCGGATTTTTCTGTTAACCTGGGATTTGGAAGAACCTTTTTTCTCAACATGATCAACATCGTTTTTGTCACCCATTGTTAAAATAATGGATGGGTAAAAACTCGCTAAGGTAGGTACTACAAAGAATACGCCGATGCACTGATAGCATCAATTCAATGATTATTTTTTTGTATAATGAGGAATTTAGCCGCCGACCGAACTCGATCTATTTTCGCCTCATATGCTTTTGAAGTACATTGTAATATGTGCACCTAATAGGTTTACAATCTAATAAGTATCTTGTATCACTTAACAGATGTGTGTATGGTGATTTTTAGAAACATGATTTTACAATCTTTTTAAATTACTATTACTCGAATATAACATGGGGGCTACTTTTAAAATTTCATTTTTTGGAAAAAACATCATTATATTTGGGACAATACAGTAATTGAAATTACTATAAATTAACTTAAATTTAATTACAAACTGTAGGAGCCAAGGGGCAGAGTTTGAGTGGAAAGGGTAAAAACATGATAACACCCAACTTGAACATCTTTTCAATAGCATTCATACTTTGTTCAAAGGGTAAATAGCCTATCTAAATAGTATTTCCATATCTAGGTACACTGTTTATGCTCTGTTATTGTGATTTACGTATTTTGAAGTTTTAACCCAAAAGAGTTCATTCGTATTTCCATTAAGTACGTTTCTCATGATTAGCATCATCACATTATAGCACCTGTTAAAGCAAGTGCTGTTTTAAAAAGGAGGAGTTCATATTTCTGCCTCTAGGGGTGATGTTCCTACTCTGCCGCCATTTTTAAAATCTTCGTCCAAAAGTGTTCTGATTTTTTAGCAAAGGTAAGCCGAAAAATGTTTTTAAAACTGTTGGGAATCGCATTTTAAATTATTTTAATAAATCGGAAATTCTAACGTAAAATGAAATAGTGTAAATACAGGGTTTTACTTACATTGGAATCATAGGAAAATTGACTAGACCTAAAAAAAATGTTGTAAAAAGTGGGAAAACATACATTCTGATAACGTAAATAGGGGGCTTTACTGTGTGTGTGTGTGTGTGTGTGTGTGTGTATATATATATATATATATATGATTTATATATATGACATATCATAAGTAAGAAGCAGCTACATATATAGTATAGATATTCACTAATAAGTGAAATCGTTATTAACGCTTTAAAGGAATCGAATTCAATCTTTTAGTAATGTTTGAACTATCCTAGACAGATCAGCTATCATAACAAACATGGCGGCCGAGATTTCAGCCATGCGAGCTGAATTGAAAAATATTTCTGCTGTTTCGACCCCAGAAAGTTATCCCAGTAAAGTTGCATGTACGTCTTTGCTCCCTGCCCCCTTCAGCAACACAGTAATGAGCGGAAAATTTGAAACCGTATCTTCTACTATCCACCACAAAAAACCGTGTGAAGGTAAAATTGATAGTTCCTCTGAGGCCCTGGAATGTCAGAATAATGTGAATAACATAGAAAAGTTCCCTGAAGTGTTCAATCATTCAACTACCAATACTTCCCAAACAAGTGTACGTGAATCTCCCTTGGAAAATAAACACCCAACTCCGAGTCCAAAACTCCATAAGAATGTGAATATGAACAAGAAATCATCAGATTTTATTGCCCAATCTTCAGCTTCTAGTGCCTATCCCTTAAAGAATAATTCACCTGAGACCGATGCGTTTTCCATAGTTCGACGCCATCGTAGACATGCCAATCTAGTTATTGGTCAAAATTGTGACATGCACAACAGGAATTTCAGTGGAGTTCAGTGACGTGCATGGTTACATTTAAAGCGTGTAACACCTTTAACTTAATGTGCCGACATTCTTAACTACTGTAAATACCTGCGTATAATGCGCACTTTTTTTCCAAAATATTTGAGTTAAAAATTAGGATGCGTGTTATACGAGGGTACATAATCTTCCTATTTTCATTTGACCCCATATTTCCACAATTTTGGCACAGTAATTACTGCCCGGGTATCCTCATAATTTTATTGGTGATTTTTACGAAAAGTAAGATAGATAATAGTTAAAATTTATTAATTAATTCTACAAACATTCATTAATTAGATATGAAAAGAATGAATTCAATATTTATTCATTTTAAAAGACAAGAAATACTTCGTCACCAGACCATTCTTCTTCGATGTTGTTATCGGAATCGGCATATTACGCATGACATCACCCTACACCAGCGCCTGGCCTGGTGGTGAGGTACTGGTACTACTTGCAATTAGAAACAATGGCAGCTGATGCCTTTGAGTACGCTGGGAGTTGATGCTTCTTGTAGAACTAAATAAAGTTATCGTTCCCTACCTTTCTCTCAACATTCATAAGTGACTTATTCTTGATTCTTTGAGTCTGTAGTTAATTATGGTTATTTGCTATTGTTTTTACGTGCTCCCGAGTGTTCTAATAAGGGTAAAACTGAAGGTTGGGCAAACCCGTCCACCTCAGGCGTGACAAAAACGTATGTAAAAAACATAGGATTATCGTCATTCCTTCATTTTATTATCTCAAAGAATGTAATACGCCATACTATGAAATTAATATAATTCGATTTATTGTGTATATCCTAATATCACCTTGTAAGTAAACATAGAGTATGTAATTGAGTTAGCTGACGTTCTTTTGGAACGTTATTCGAAAATTTCATTTTGCACTTTCATTATGTTACCAATACATAATACCAATAATTCGATCATTGCCTTAGAACACATTACACCATCTACTTCATTCTGGAACGGTAACGCCAAAAAAAAATCTGTGCGCACTATACGTGGGTATATAGAAAAATAATAGATTACGAGGCTGAAAACCCCCCTGTGCATTATATGAGGGTGCGCACTATACGCGGGTATTTATGGTATATGAAATCAAAATTTAAAACCGAAGATGGTGTTTGTGAAAAACTCTTCTCTGGCGAGAAGAGTAGCTCTTTCAAGATAGGAGCCAATTTTTCCCTCCTGAATGAGATTGTGTGAAAATTGGCCAAGTGGGGTGATTATTTCCTGATTCCAGTTTCCTAAAGTGGTTAATGCTAGTGTAAGTGACATAATGTGCCATAGTTGTACTCTTAGGTGCTTCCCCAGTCGTGAGCAATCCAATCAACAGCTCAGTGAGTACCCTTGAACCCAAAGTCATATACTCACATAAGGTGACACAATCACTTACAGGTTCCCTTAAGCCTAAGTTCATGTGACTAGTTGACTCAGGCTCTAGTAAACTCACTGTATTATTAATTAATATTCATTGTCTAAGCAATAAATTATCTGAACTTGAAATGTTATCTTACGATAAAAATCCAGATGTATTATGCATCTGTAAATATTGGATGTGTCATGTTTCTGTCTCTATTCCAGGGTATACCTGTGCTAGTTCTTATTGTCGAAAAGTGCATATACACGGTGGTGTTGTCATTTTGGCAAAAAAGTGTCAATTTATGTGATTTCTATTTTGACATATCAATTCTGAACCAAGAGTTAAACTTAGAGTGTGCTGCTATCAGCTTCAGATACACAAACTTCATCTTCCATGTTATTGTTGTATATCATTCGCCTCTTGGCTGCCTCGACTATTTTTATGAAATGCTTGATAATCTTCTTTTCTCAATAACAAACTGTGCTAAAAGGCCATTGTAATAATTGTTGATGATTTTAATGTTAATTTATTGCTTAACAGCACAAATCATAAAAAACATCAATATCTTTAATTTGTACAACATGAAGGCTCTTGTGAGCATGCCAACTAGGATTACTCCCATATCTTATACTTCTTGACAACATATTCACTAACTATGATGTCTCTAAAACATTCACTTTGGTTTTTGATCCCTTATTATCTGACCATCATGCTATTCTTTCTAAGTTCATCTTAGAAGAAATTTTGCAAAATCCCAGTCCTCCTCTTAGTATTAGAATTTTTTATGACTCCAAATTCCAACTTTTCTCTTGTCTTCTAAGTAGCCAAGATTGGACTGATATTTATAATGCTAATTATCTTAATTATAATAGCTTTGTTTACCATAAGACCAAATATACATGTATGTATGGCATAGGCTTCGTCAAGTACAATCATAGAGTTGAAACATATATACCTACAATTAAGACATTCAGTACAGATGCAATAAAAAATATTAAGTTTTTGATTCAAGGTAATCTTTTATGCTATAGAAGCAGTTGTTAATTAGATAGTCATGTAAAATTGTTTTAAATTGTTGTGCATCGTTTATGGTCCAGTTATAGTTAGGGAGATGATTATATAGTTTTGTTGCCATGTTTTTTGGGCCTTGTTTACTTTAAATTGTGAGTATTGTACATGGATATTTTTGCAAGTTCATGTGTTGTGGTTATGGTAGTTGTTAGATTCAAAGAAGGATTTATGTGTTCTAATTAACTGGATAGTGCAATAAGTATAGATGGAAGGGATGATGAGAATTTTTAATCAAATAAACGCCTTTGCAGGTGGCTCTGTAAGGCAAGTTAGCCATGCAGTGAATTACTTTTTTGCAACTTAAATATTTTTGTTGCTGGAATTACCATATAGATGAAATATCGCATAAAATTAGCAGAAATCTTTACGTCTTAAGGAACCTAAAATATCGCTGTACACAAGAAGTTATGAAAACTGCTTATTTTGGACTGATTTACCCATACCTTGTCTATGGAATTGAATTATGGGGGCACACTAGTAAAACAAATTTACAGAATCTTTTCATTTTACAAAAGAAAGCAATACGCTATATAGCAAACTTACCCCTGAAACAAATATGTAGGCAGGCTTTTGTTGACCTTAAACTACTGACACTCCCCTCCATTGTAATATATAGGACATTGCTATATTTAACTACTTTGGATGATATAATATCTAATAAAGATGTCCATGAACACTTCACTAGAGGCAATTCCTCTTACCGTCTTATCCAACATAGACTAAAATTGTATGAAAGCCTACCCAAATATAAAGGTATTCAATGGTTTAATATTTTATCTCCCAACCTTAAGTCTAGCAGATCATAAAAAGACTTTAAGAATAAAATGTACAAATTTCTACTGGAGAATGCTTTTTACTCAGTGGAAGAATTTATTGATGTATGCTACTCCAAAAACATGTAACAGGAAGAAACTTTAACATGTAATTTATTTGTTTTATATTTAAATATGGCAGTAGGCAGCAGTACTGTCAGTATGGTATAGAGCCGAAAACAAATGATGTTGGTTGGGTCTATATCCAATACAGCTGTAGGCGTGATCAGGACGATTTGAACGGCTACAGTACTGCGATGTGGAAAGCAAGAGGGAAACTACCACATTACAATCCCTAGTAAAGATTATATGGTTGGACAATATGAGTTCTCTCGAGGTAAAACAATCCGGAGGTAAAATAGTCCCCCAATCGGATCTCCGGGCGTGGACTGCCTTGAGGAAAACATTTGTCGAAAGTAAATTACGAATAGGGACTTGGAACGTAAGAACTATGAGAAAGGCAGGAAAGCTAGAGAACTTGAAAGAAGAAATGAGAAGAAATAGAGTTGACATTATAGGGCTAAGCGAAACTAGATGGGAGGGAGAAGGACAGTTCGACTCGGAAGAATTCACGGTAGTTTATTCTGGAGGAAATAGTGGGGAAAGGGGAGTAGCTCTGCTACTTAGGAAAGATATGATGAAAAGCGTGACAAAGATAATAGCAACGAACGATAGACTGATGGCAATAAAGCTAAAAGCAGTCCCAGTGGACATGCTGATAATCCAGGTATATATGCCAACGTCAGCTTATGACAATGAAGAAATAGATGAGATCTATGAGCAAATTAATGAAATTTACGAAGAAGACGGAAGAGGAAAGGTAAACTGCATAATAATGGGAGATTGGAACAGCATAGTCGGAGAAGGACAGGAAGAAAATGTTGTCGGGCAATACGGACTTGGGAAGAGAAATCGAGGAGGGGAGAAACTCGTAGAATTCTGCATCAATAATGACCTTGTAGTGACTAATACATGGTTCAAAAACCATAAACGAAGGTTATACACATGGAAAAGCCCAGGAGATAGAATGAGATGCCAAATAGATTACATCCTTGTAAAACAAAGATTTAGGAACAGCATAAAGAACGCCAAGGCATTGCAAGGAGCAGACATTGATTCAGATCACAGCCTTCTAATACTTGACGTGAGTACAAAGCTCAAACAAATAAGAAAAACGAGAAGAGAAAGACAGACCTGGGACCTAGAAAAACTGAAAGAAAGGCAGGATGTAGTCAGCATGAAGTTGGAAGATAACCTAAGAAAGTTGGAAAACAAACCGAAGACCGTCGATATAGAATGGGATGAAATTAAAACCAGTATCAAGGATACCTTGGATAAAGAGATTGGAAAACAAGAGAAGAAAATCAGAAAACCATGGATCACGAAGGAAATGCTGGAGAAAATGGATGAGAGACGAAAATGGAAAAACGTTAACAGTGAAGAAGGTAGAGCCAACTATAGGCGTATAAACAATGAGTTGAGAAGGGTAACAGATAAAGCTAGAGAAAATTGGCTAAAAGGAAAATGTGATGAAATAGAACAAATGGAGAAATTAGGACGGTACGATATGATGTACGCTAGGGCACTGGAATTAGAAGATAAGAAGTCTAATGGAATTTGTGGTAAAGGAATTATGAATACGGATGGGAAGATAGTCTCAGAAACAAAGGATGTAGCACAGGTATGGGAAGAATACATTAAGGAATTATACAGCAAACAGACAGGAGCGGCAAAAATAGAACTGGAAAATGAGGAAAACATTGAAGAAGACAACTTAGGACCAAGTATTATGGAGAGCGAAGTAGAAAAAGCGATAGTGGAACTTAAGAAGGGGAAAGCCACGGGCAGCGATGGAATACCGGCTGAGATACTTAAAGTCATAGGATCAGAAGGACTAAAAGCGATCACGAAATTAATTAATAAGATTTACGACACGGGAGAGTGGCCTCAGGATTTCCTAGAAGTAACAATGATCCCTCTAAAGAGGAAGCCAAAGGCAATGCAGTGTAAAGATTACAGAACTATAAGCCTTCTGTCACACACATCCAAGATCATCACGAGGATTCTTAATAAAAGGCTGGAGAAAAAGGCAGAAGAAATAATAGGGGAAGATCAATTCGGTTTCAGAAAAGGACGAGGAACTAGAGATGCTATAGGAGTAGTTAGAATCATATCAGAAAGGGCAATAGAATACAGTCAAGATATCTGCGCATGTTTCGTAGACTGGCAGAAGGCCTTTGATAGAGTAAATTGGGTAAAGTTGATGAAGATATTAAAGGATATAGGTGTAGACTGGAAAGACAGGAGACTGATTAGGAATCTATATGAGAATCAAGTTGTAAAGGTCAGGTTTGAGAATGTGGACACCTGCAGAATAAATATCGGTAGAGGAGTAAGACAAGGCTGCTGCCTATCGCCAACCCTATTCAATATATATGGAGAAAGTCTAATGCAAGAAGCTTTAGAAGGCACAGGGGATTTCAAAATTGGAGGAAGGATTATAAGAACAGTAAAATATGCAGATGATCAAGTACTTCTAGCAAGAAAGGAAGAGGTGCTACAAAAAATGATAAATAGACTAGTGATAACAGGTAGAAAATACGGTATGGAAATAAATACAGAAAAATCCAAGGTCATTCGAATATCGGGTAAAGAAGAGAATCTGAACATAACTATTGGGGGAAAGCCATTAGAACAAGTTTCAGAATATAAATACCTTGGAAGTATCATAACACGAGAGGCAAAATGTACGGATGAGATCAAAACTAGAATAGGAAAAGCAAAAGCGGCTTTCAGGAGAAAGAAACAACTACTTACAGGGAATATAAGGGAAGATATCCGCAAGAAGTTGATAAAATGCTACGTATGGAGTATAGCATTGTATGGGGCAGAAACATGGACGCTAAGGAAAAATGACATCAAATACTTGGAAAGCTTTGAAATGTGGACTTGGAGGAGAATGCTGAAGATAAAATGGACAGATAGGATGAAAAACGATGAAGTGCTACGAAGAATAGGAGAGAAGCGAATGATTATACAGACTATCAGAAAGAGGAAGGCTAACTGGGTTGGACATTACCTGAGGAGAGAGAGTATGATTAAAGACGTGTTAGAAGGGAAACTAGATGGGAAAAGGGAAAGAGGTAGGAAAAGGTTTCAGCTGATAGACGATTTGAAAGGGAAAGAGAGTTATCAAGATATAAAGAGGACAGCGGAAAATAGGAGTATATGGAGAACCAGGTTTAACCATGAATAATCACGGACCTGTCTACGGACAGACTACCTATGATGATGATGATTTAAATATTGCTGTATTTTGAGATTGTAGTTTTAATATGTTTTCTTACTTTCAAATATATATGATGATTTTTGATGAAGGCTAGTTGCACAATTATAAAATATGAAACATAGAACATATAAGAAAATGTAGCATATGTATTATGTACTCACTCTGTACTTTTTGTATGTTTGTTTTGATATGTAACTCCCATAGTATATATATATGTTGTGAATGTCCTCTATGACGGCTCCTGACAATTGTAATGCTTTGTGTATGCAATTTTTATGGAATTAAAAATAAATAATAATAATAATAATAATAAGTAGATCCCCAAAAGATGGTACCATATAAGACCCTAGAGTAGAAGTGGCCAAAGTAAATCATCCTCATAATTTCTTGGCTAAGAGTCTTTCTTAATATAGAAAAGAGGTAAAATGCTGAGGAAAGCTTTTTATGTAAATATTCAGTATGATTGCTCCAGGTAAGAGTAGGATCAATGTGCAGACCAAGACATTTGACTTCAGCAGCTGAACTAAAGTCAAGATTTTTATATGTGAAACATAAGTCAGTATTTCAAAGTGATGGGGAGAATAAAATGACATGGGTTTTGGCAGCATTCAAAATTTGATTGTTAGATTCATACCAATTGTCTATTTGAGACATTGTGCTTATTGCTGAATTAATCATAGGTGAAATAGATGAGTTACTTAAGAGAATATTGATGTCATCAGCATACATTATTATTTTACATGGTGTTGTGTAGTTGCTGATAATTCATTTATGAACATAATAAATAGTAGGGGACCAAGGATTGATCCTTGTGGGATTCCTTTAGCTGTTGGAATTGGAGAGGATGAGTAGTTGTGGCCACCGTGGCTAACAGAAACAAATTGTTGTCTATTGAATAGGTAGCTAGATAACCAGTTGAGGGCCACTTCACGGATTCCTATGATTTGGCATTTGTATAGCACTTTGGTATTTTTGTTGAGCTTATCTGTAGTGAAGTTGATTAATTCAAAAAGAGCTTTCTCAGTTGATTTCCCAGCTCTAAAGCCAAATTGAGAGTTGGAGAGCAACTTATGTTTTTCCAAGTAATCAATAATTCTGTTACTAAAGACATATTCAAATATTTTTGACAGTTTTGGGAGTAGAGGTATAGGCCTATAGTTTTCAGGGTGGTTACTGCTGCCTTTACCTTTATAAATTGGAATAACTTTGGAATTTTTTAGAGCATTAGGGAAAATGCCTTCTCTAAGTGATTCATTGACAAGATGGAGAAGAGGGTCCACTATTGACAGAGCACATACTTTCAGTATATGGCCAGTAATTTCATCACTACCTGCATAATGTTTGTGACCAGCTTTCCTCAGATAGCCTAGTAATTTGGGTCGAGTACAGGGCTGAAGATATATGGAATGAGCATTGTAATTGTTTAAATGGTGAGTAAATAATTTTGATTTTAAATTGCTACCAAACTTGGATGGCATACTGGTGAAATACCATATTGTCTGCAATAGTGACGGGATTGGTTATTGAGAGTGAATTGTGACTAAGAGTGATCGGTGATCGAGGTCCACATAAGCCATGTGATTCATTAATAATTTTCCATGCCATCTTTGTGCAGTTGGAGGAGGTGATCAGCCGATTATCATTGGAGGTTTATTTTGCCATCTTAATTGCTATCCTATATTGGTTTCTCAAGAAGATATACTGTCTGTGTATATCAGGTGAACCACTGTTTTTGTCCATGTTTGCCAATTGTTTTAATTTGAAACTGAGTTAATAGATCTCTGGTGTAATCCACATTTTGAGAGGTCATGTTTTGGGTTTTACACGAGGGAATACACAGTCAAAGAAATACAAAAAAATTGTATGGAATAAATTAAAGGTCTCGTTGAAATTGGTAGTATTATACATTTTGGACCAACCGTGAGAGAGTAGATAATTACACAATATTTCAATTTTGGAGTCGGACATAATCCTTTTGTAGGTAGGCACTATGGCTGCTGTTTGTGGTTGAATTATTATGACAGCTTTAACCTATTTTATGATAAATTTTTGTATCTTTTCAATGTCACATTTCCACTTGTCTCAGCTAAACCAAATCCTAACTCTACAAATGATTGGATCTCACCTGAAATTCATATGCTATCTTTCAACATCAAAAGACTATTCTACTATGATAAGTATCATGGTAATTAGTAAACCCACAAGCTATATTCTGCTCTCAAAAAGCAGTACAGAGTTCTAATAAAAATTAGTAAAAGAACTTTTAATGATTCTAAAATTATGAATGCACCCAATCATACCAAGGCAGCCTGGAAAATTGTTAATGAAGTAACTGGCTCCACAAAAACATTGTCCTTACCAGCGTAAAAAACACTGATTCAGATGAAATTACAAGATCCTCCTCTCTTAGCAAATATTCTCAATAGATTCTTCCTTGATTTACCTCACACCTACTACTGGTCTCACATCATCTCAACAGAATCCAGTTATAAGAACTCACTTTTCAAATTCTGAGTCTATGTACCTCCGACCCAGTAGTGAGCAGGAATTATCCAATTATCTTTACAAAGTTGGTATCAAGAACTCTGCTGGGCTAGATGATATCCCAGGCAAATTACTTAAAGTCTGTGGAAATACAATTATGTCTCCACTTTTGTTTCTAATCAACCTGTTCTTAAATCAAGGAATTTTCTCATAAACTATAAAAATCTCTAAGGTAATCCCCATCTATAAAAACAAGGGTGATAAAAACCTAATAAATAACTATAGACCTATATCCCTTGTCTCCCAATTCTTTAAAATATTTGAATATGTTTTCTGCACTAGACTGCTAGAATTCCTAGAAAAATACAACATTCTGTCAAGCTGCCAATATGGGTTTAGGAAAGGGAAATCTGCAGAGCAGGCTCTATTCACTGCTATCAACTTAATCATAGAACAATTGAATATGAGAAATAGTACACTGGGGGTTTTCTTTGATCTCAGTAAAGCCTTTGATTCTGTTGATCACGATCTCTTATTGGCTAAATGTGCGAGACTAGGTATAAGAGGTGTGGCCCAGTGGTGGCTTTTCAAGTGAAGTTAATGAAGTGCCACTTCACCTATAATGTATGAATGTTTTTCAGCTGATAGATACAAGTCGTTTACTTGGAAATATAAAATTTCAAGTAAAAAAATTTCAATTTTGCCTTGTATTTTGTCAGAAGTAAATCCACAGTTCCATGCTTTCCCTCAAAATGTTATTTCACAAAATCTGACTATGAGCTATGTGAGTAGCCACTATCCATGCCAATTGCCACTATTTGAGCTGCATGCTCAGCAACCTCCCAGTTGCGCATGCAGTAGTGATGCTGAGACATTCGGCTCCTAAGCTGCACCATTGACGTTGGTTACCATGGTAACAATGGATGCACCAACTGTCTAACGTTGACCTTGGTTGGCTAGAGTGCAGCTCTTCTCACCCACATGCTTTCCAGCTTCACTCATCCAGTTGGGGACAAGCCGGTGTAACTTTGCTGGCTGTGGACGTTGAGCGCCCGTTATTTCGGTGAACCCTGCAAGTGGACGTGCTATTGTGAAGTGCATTAAAAATGATGACGACACGAGATGGGCTTTTACTTGCTTGTTTTTCACTGTTCGAGGTAATTTTTTGCTCTTACAAGGATAAAAAAGGATAAATGAGCAAAATTTTCACTCTTAAGAAATTTCGCCTATCTCGAGCTGCATTTCTAAGTTCCACTTTAGAAATGGAGATCGAGGTTTATCTTCAAACAAAAACACAGATGATCCATCACCTATAAGGCCGACAACAAAAACTAAGACCTACCACCACCATACCATACCTGATGTCAACTTGTTTGGGTGAGTGCTCATTTCTCATTTTATTTTATCTATTTAAAATGTAATTTAAGCATTACAAAGTGCTGTTTCAATGTAATATATTTTTGCTTTGCTATCATTTTCTATTTGGTAATTTTGGAGATGAACTTTTTTGCCGAATTTTTTTATATGCATAGCCGCCAGATTTTCAGTGTTTTTATGTATTATGAGTTTCATTTGTAAGTGTAATTTCAGTGTAAAACTTGGATGTATTAAGTGATTTTCTAAACTCGGGAATGTATCGTAATGTTTTTCATGTATGGTTATGTGAATTTACTTCTCGTTATATGAGATTTCGCTTACGAGCAACTTTTTCGGAAGGGATTGAGCTCGTATAGCAAGGGATGGATGTATTTGGCCCTGTGATGAATACCTATTTTTTTATCCCTGACCTATATATGAAGTTCACCTACTTTTCTGGGCACGAGCCGCCACTGGTGTGGCCAGTAACTGGTTAAAACCTTACCTAACAAGCCGTCAGCAAATTTTCTCCATATTAAAGAAGGCAAAAAATATTTCTCTGACCCTAGTCTGGTACTCTCTGGTGTGCCACAGCGATCTATTTTAGGCCCTGTCCTCTTCCTCATTTTCATTACCTGAGAACATTATGAGTAAAGTTTGCAATAATGTTATTATGCATGCAGATGATGTGAATGGTTTAGTTACTAATCCCATTGACAAAACACTAGTTGACAGTAGCAGCGAGGTTTTGCAGGTGATGTCTGAGTGGTGTAATGACAATAGACTCACTTTAAATGAGAGTAAAACCCTGGCTATGTTCTTCTCCACCTCACAGAAGCGGTGCTATAACTTATATTCCTGTCTCGACCAAGATGTGATGAGTTCCACTAAGGCAGCGTTTCCCAATTTAATTTGGCTACGGAACCCTTGCAACTCAATAGAGAAGTTGCAGAACCCCAAATACAGTAAAACCTCTACCTTACGAACCCCTTTATAGCAAAGACCTCCGGATAGCGAACAATTGACGGCGGTCCCGCCAAACTTGTATACAAAATCCCTAATTATAACCTCTTTACTACGAACTTCCGTACTACGAAAACTTCCGAACAACGAAAGAAAAAGACGTCACTTCCGTTTATATTTACCTCTTTAGAATGAAATTTTGCTCGCTAAACATTTTTTTACGTACGGAAAACGATTGAAAACAGTCGCCAATTAGCGTTAAGCTTACATCAAGCCAATCATAGCATGTTTTCTAGCATGATGACGTATTTCCTGTGTTTCTGGCATTCTCGCGCCAGTGACAATCTCGTCCGAGAGTTGTAGTGATGCTGCTATGCATGCTTTTAGGGAAGTGGAGACTGCCGTTTCCCGAGAATTCACAAAGAATTTGAAACAAAAAAATAGATTCATTTATTAAAAAATGTTGATGTATTTTAAATAGATCTTTTAAAAAAGTGTTGTATTTGAAATCATTCCCGATTAAATTAATCCCCTAATCCATTTAAAGGGAATTTCAACGAAAGGTACGTATCGTGGTGAGGTGGTTCCTATACACTTTTTTGTGATAGTTAATTTATTCGTCAGAGACGGAGTTGGAGTGTTGTTAAGAAGGTTAGTGAAAAATATTGATTGGAGTCTTGATTTGGAGTACCAACGACAGTTAGTGCTTTCTTATGAGGAAAATGCTGCTTTCATTCATTTCGTTTTGAAATATTTGCAACCCGCGCCGTGGTGGTCAAATAGTAGTTCATTAATGGGTGTTCAAAAGTGAAGTTGCTGTCAATATTTTTATAAACTTAGCGACTCAACAGATGCTTTAGGATAGGCACAGCGAGTTTCATGCATTGCAACCTTGAAAAAAGTCGCATAATAAAAAATTGCAGAGGATGTTTTCGTGCAAAACCTGCCAATCAATGCTAGAAAAAATAACACTGCATTTCAGTTATTTGGTGCTTGCCACTGTCAAACATTGCAAAAGGAGATGAATGAAAGTGGCCCATTGTGTCGTCGGAGCTTCAAATCAATATGGCTGGTTATTAAACATTGCGGGCGCATTTTGAATATCGTCAACTTATGTGATACCGTTTCCTGAAAATGGGCGTATTTTAGTAGAGTTACGCCGTATCTGTGCATATGCCTTCATTTGGATAACCCCGTTGCTCCCGTATAATCTAACAGACAATGCGCCCCTGAAGTTATTCAACACCCAATAACCTCCGATCAACGAATTTCCGAATAACGAATAGACGAAAAATTGGGTCCCTTGATGTTCGTTAATGAGAGGTTTTACTGTAGTATTCTTTTTTATAAGATGAAAATTAAAGCACAAATAAATAAAGATAATAATAAAAAATTGTCATGAGATCAATCTTTTGTTTATTTTTATAAATTTAAATACAAAAATCGTTTATATGAACAAAACATTTAATATGAACCAAAAGATATAATATGAGCAAAGGATAAAACTGAAAGGTTGTATACATTAGATTAGCTATTTTTAATGCGAATAGTGAGTTTTCTTATTATTTTGGCAAATTATTTTTTTTAGTTTAATGCTGGAAAGTTGGATTCGAATATCGGGCACGGCATCAAGTCCATTTCTGTTTTTTGTTTTTGTTGCTATGTATTTCGAGAACCCAGTTATGCATAAGTATGTGCTGGCGAATGGTAGCAACTATCGAATTTCCCGTCTTGATAAGCCTGAATATTCATTACATAAGCTACCCCAAAATGTAATCAGAGAAACTTCTTTAAATGTTTGTATTAATTGGATATCTGAAGTGATTTCGATTATATTTTCATAATCTAGTGCAGATAATCCTACTGGTTTCTCTGTTATACTGAATGGATTTTGAATCCAGTTATTGTTGTCATTGATGTGTAGAAAATATTTACTGATGTTAGTGTGTAAATTGCAAAGATGATCTATAATGTTTCTCTGAACTTCTTCTTCAAGTTTGCATTTGTTTTCTTCAAGGATATCATTGAGAGTTTACTTCATTTAGTTTTTTTAAAGATGTCTGCAAGATATGCAACTATCGATAACCACGAAAAATTTGTTAGACAATGAGATAGTCGGAATTTGTCATTCAGCAAATATGTGAAGAGCTCTTGACACAACTCAAATAGTATAACTAGAACTTTGCCTCGCGACAGCCACCTGATTTCCGTATGTAGAAGCAGGACTGTGTGCTGACTACCCATATCTTCACACATAATTTTGAATAGCCTTGATTGCAATGATCGTGTTTTTACATATTTGATTATCTGTACTGTTTCGTCCAACACATCTTTAAGAGAGGAAGAAATATTTTTAACTACCAGTGCGTGCCTGTGGAGAGCGCAGTGACTACTAGTGCAGTTTGGTGCTACAGTTTTTATTCGTATTGCAGCGCCATATACTGTTCTTACCATTGCATTGGCACAATCACTACAGACTTCAACACATTTTTCCCAGCTTATTCCACCATAAGTTGCACGGTGACATGGTGTGGATGTATTTAAATCTGATCTCTCAAAAAGGCTACTTTACTTCTAATACATCATACCTAAAGAAAAGTACTATCGGGTATAAATGCCTTGGAAACCGTAATATACCAGTCATTTTAAACTCCATGCCCGGGCCTTTATTAATTCCAAAGAAAGGGCTCGTGTCCGGCTCGGAAGACGGCCGGTTGTCGCCTTTGCATCTTGCTCTTCTCGCGGAACCCCTATTTACGCTTCGTGGAACCCTAGAGCTCCGCGGAACACCATTTGGGAAACACTGCACTAAGGAATTCAAATTTCTGGGTGTCTATATTGACCCTCTTTTGGATGGTCTTATCATACTGACAATTTATGTAAAAAGCTAAACTTGGCGTATTATATCCTATCTGTCCTGAAGCACTCACTCAGTATTGAGGTATTAAAAAAAGTGTACTTTGCTTATTTTTATTCACATATTGCCTATGGCATTGTCCTCTGGGGTTCCTCTTCCCAATTAAATGAGGTTTTCAAGATTCAGAAAAAGGTTGTCAGGTCAATGTGCAATGCACCATTCAGAGCACACTGCCTGCCCCTTGCCAAAGAATTAGGACTCTTGACTTCCTTCTATTTATATTTTTAATATGGTGCTGTATATGAGGCAAAACATGTCTGACTATGAGAAAAATAGCAATTTCCATTATTACAACATAAGAAGAATTAATGATCTCCATGTTATACAACAAAATTTGAAAATTTGCTCCCAAGGACCTAAAGCAAGATGTATTAAATTCTATAATGCTCTGCCAGCTACAATTAAAGAAGCAAGCACATTTCAGTCATTTAAGAAGCATGTTCATGAGCTCCTAGTGACTAAATGTCTTTATAATATTAGTGATTTAATGTCTGTTATTTGAGATACTTATGTAATTATTGTTTTCTTTTTAAGATATCTTGACATCCTATGCATTATTTTGTAATGTCTTTCTGGATAAATCAACTTATTATTATTATTATTAATGTATTGCCAAACTGATATATGAAATCAATACACTTCCTTAATCAGTGTTTATGGCATTAACACTGTTGGTGCCTGTGTATTAAATAATTGAGTCACATCATCCTTTGCATATAATGTCTAACAATTACTTTGACGTAATTGCTGAGATTTGTATAATATTTTTAATATAGCCATTGCTATGGCAGGGGTTTCTTCTGCTATTTTATATCATGTATATTGTGTGACAAGAAATCCATTATATTCTTTGAGCAATGTGTGCTTTATTTGATTTCTTTAAATCCTAAAAATTATTGTAAAATAATTAATGGCATTCATAGAATGCTTTGAGGTATTTGCAGTTGAAGTTGATTGTTATTTCCATTCTGCCTGTTTTATGTCATTGTTCTTTTCCTGTAATTTCCTTTTTAAAATTATAAACAAAATGATTGTTTGACTTGTCATTGTTAATCTGAAATTGTTTCTCCTGATTAAATGAATACACATCTAACATTCTTTGTTTTCTTATTTATTTTATGCATATATCCCAGTAATAAATATAAGGAAGCCAATAAATAATGCGAAAAAGGTTAAAAAAAATAGCAATGGAAAGGGGGGAGGGGGGTACGATACCTCTACTAGCAACAGCGCCATCTATCAGTTTCCTGTATAAATATTTTGATTCAAATGACTGGCAGCGCCGCCTATGAGCAGCCCCCCGAACTTAAAGGAAGAAGCAAACAAGGGTCCACGTAATTTTCCTTATGTTTCTCACCCCTGCACTAAACCCTCTATAGTCAAGTACGGTCTTCCTTTTCCCTGAATATCATGCTTTCGCCAATGACGGGGTCAATTTATTGGTCTAACGCTGGTCACGTGATAGGAGACGCCATGATGGGCCTACGCTTTCCACGCTAGCCTATCTCAGTGTGAAAACGAGTTTGTTAATAGCAGTTCTATTGTGAAATTAATATCATGCCTCAGTGTTGTGCATTTGGGTGTTACACTTGACCAATAAAAGGCAATAGACTTTTTAGATTGTCTACAGGACCACAAAATGAAGTAAGAAGGAAAATATGGTTAACCAAAATTGTTCGTCGTGATTTGGTCCCAAACAATGAGTAACATCTTTGCGAGTTGAGTTTCTATTTATACATGTAATATGAATTTCACTTTATTAATATTTATATATTTTTATTATGAAGATTTGTATATATAAAGTTTTAAAACACCTAAATATAAAATGTTTTTCAGGCTCACTTTGAGATGGACCAATTCGAGCAAAACAGGACTGATGGTTTTATTAAATTAAAACCAAATGCCATACCTACTATATTTCTCCATAAACCTGTCAGACTCCAAGAAAGCCACCATCTAAAAGGGTGAAAATCGATTCACAGGATCAAACTTGTGCAATATGTTCAGCCTTTATTATTTGACATTACTAAGAGATTCTTGGCTTTGACAAGGTCTCTATTGATTATGTTTCTCTCTATTAAGCCGTTTCTTCCTTTATTCTTGTGTTTCAATAACCAAAGTGGTTTCCAATGTTTGTTTATTTACATTGCTACAACAAATAGCCTAAATAAATCCTACATCCTTTCGATAGGAAAGGAAATTTATTTTATAACTGCTGTATTCTGGTGAATAAATACATTTATCTTCATGCACATGCATTTCATAAGAGAAAATAAGTAGAAAATTGATGCAAATAAAAGCTACTTCAACTTAGCGATGGATGAAATTAAATACTAAAATGCAAATAGTAATCACATTTATTTTAACGAATGACAAAACCCATCAATTAATATACAAAAATATGCTGCAAATAAGCTAGGTTTCTAGGGTTTTTTTGTTTTCATTGCAACAACAGACGGTTAGGCTAGAAAAAAATATTGAATTAGGCTATTATAGGTAAATACTATGATATAAATGTATATTAACAATTTGATATATTTGTATAAATAAATGCTGAAATTTGAAACTACAAATGTTTGAGAGCATCCATTTTATGGATTAGATATTTTTTTCATTGGTTGACATTGATGGGGATTATAAATTATCCTCCTCGTTTTTGGTGGGTAATTATAAGAAACTCCCTAATTTATAGGGTGATTGTTTTAATGAAAGTTAATATAAGAGTTAGTGATTAATTTAAAATAAATATTAAAGGATTTGCTAATAAAATATTGAAATAATAATAATTGAGAGTATATAATTGTATAAGTGAAAATGAAACAAATGAACTAGATACTTCAAATTATTTATAACATTATTTTCCATTAATAGATTCATTTTTGATTATATAATAATAATTGGCTTCATTACAGAAGTGGTGCTGTCTGAGTGCCCTTCTGGAGATGAATAATCCTACAAAAATATGGATTTGAAAGATAAAATACAGGAATTGATCCAAAAATTAAATTTAATCCAAAAAAAATTAGAAGAAATGGCGGCTAAGTATGAAAATGCAAAGAGCATCAAAATACTTTTTAATGAGGACCAATTAAATTCATTGGGAAAAACATCAAGGCAAGGAAAAACTTGGTCTGTCAAAACCAGAAAGCTTTAAAAATTAGATTAACTTGTGGATCTACAGGATATAAATATCTTTATTATTGTGGTTTCCCTTTTCCCAGTAAGAGAACATCAAGGAGAATAATAATAATAATAATTTATTAAATACAGGTTACCCCATTAACATGTATTATAATAAAAATAATAAAGAAATACTATAGTAGTGTCTGTGACAGTAAAACATGAAAACAAAACATAGATTGAGACGGTCTTAAAAACCTTTGTCCTAAAACTTAGTTTAGAGTCAACCAGGATATCTATATCACCACACTTGTTCAAAATTTCATTATAGGTCCTCATAATTCTTGCAATTGGTGCATTTTTGCACAAGTTGACTTGACTGTAATGCTCATGAAAGAGCTGCTTTTGTTTGGAGAGACTATTGGGAACTCAAAATTTATTTATTTATTTATTATAAATAGAGTCCAAATACAGCACGAAGCCAATTACAGTGGACGACACAACACTATTAATTAAATATTAACAATAATGAATTAATATAACAACAACAACAAAATGGTGACTAAAAACATGAATGAATGGGGATGAAAGGGTATTATGCAGTGGTATTAGCGAAGGGGTCAGTGTTGGGGAAGCGCTTAAGCAGGCTATTGTAGGAACTGGGAAGGCAGAATAGAAAGGAGTGCTGAGTGAGTGAGAGGTGGGGGGTGGGGCAGTGGAACAGGTCGTTTAACCGAGTGGTATGGGGGGGACCCTTAGAGGAAAAAGTGAGACAAGATCGGGAGACCTGTATTTTCCGTTTATTATCTTGGTAAAAAAGTTGCGATTGTTTTTAGAAAGACGATCCTTTAACGTTGGAATATCAAGAAAATTTTGTGTGTGGCGGAGAGTGCAGTTACGAAGGGGGAGATGGTGATAGCGAACTATGGATAGGAAGAAGTTAAAGGGATGGTCGAGATGTTTGAGGGCGGAAGAAGAAGCTGTGCACCAAATTGGGGAGCAATAATAAAAAATGGGGAGAATGCAGGAAAAAAAGGTGCGGAGTGCAGATGTATTATTGATGTCGGTGTAACGTTACATTAAACCAACTAAGGACAGCATGGGAGGAAATCATTTTTATGTGATCGTGGAAGAGATGAACACCAACGGCCGTATTCATAGATTCGTTAGTAAGCTACTAAGGCCTACTAAACACTCTTTGTAGCGCGCTGGTCCATATGCCGTATTCATAGCGCACTACTAAGGGTGATTAAGCTTACCGGTGTTTAAGCGTGTCACTAGTGAGTTCTCCTCTCCTGCTTTCGAAGTGTTGTCGTGCTTTTTAGGTGATCATTTGCTTTGAATATTTCTGTACGTATTTTATAGGTAATTAAGGTAGTTTAGGTTAATTCTTTAGTAGTGTCTCATTTTTGGTTAGTGGATTCAGAGTAGGTCAGTTTAGTTTCGTTTTTATCAATTTATTTATCGTATTGTTAGTTTACTTATACCGCCTTCTTCATCCTGTTTATTTTTGTATTTTGTTGTAATTGTAAAAGTTGTCGTCTCCAGCTTTTGAAGTGTTGTGGTGTTGTTGTGCTTTTTAGGTGATCGTTTGTTTTGAATATTTCTGTACGTATTTCATAGGTAATTAAGGTAGTTTAGGTTAATTCTTTAGTAGTGTCTTATTTTTTGGTTAGTGGATTCAGAGTAGTTCAGTTTAGTTTTGTTTTTATCAATTTATTTATCCTATTGTTAGTTTACCGCATTCTTCATCGTATTGTTTATTTTTGTATTTTGTTGTAATTGTAGAAGCTAAGGTATATTTTTTGTGGTTGTTTACACCATTTTCTTCATAGTTTAATTTGTTTTGAAATAACTATAGTGAACGATAGATTTAATTAATTTAGTTTATTATTATGATACATCTTTAGTTATTTCATTTTGGTTTAATTCATTTTTGTTAAGTTAGTGTAATTTAGCTTCAAAGTAGAGTAGGGTAGTGCAATTTCGTTTTTATCAAATTAGTTAGCGCATTGTTAGTTTATTTATCCCACATAGGTAATTGTTGTTGTTTGTTATATTTTATTTCACTTTAAAAATTCAATAATATTTGAAATGGCAGTGTTCGATTTTGAAGACTTGGAAGAAGCATTGGAGTTAAGGGAAATGGAGGAAATTGGAGTAAATCGCGCTATAAAAGTGTATTTGCAGTGTCAGGATCCCTTCAGGAAATACTCCGATAGACTTTTTAGGCATCGGTATATGTTCTCAAAAGCCAAAGCTCAAGCATTCATCAACAGGAAGAATTTCTTCAGCATAAATGTGCAAGTAAGTATCATTGTAAGATGTAGGTATATGTATATTTACTTGATTTTTCATTCATTGAAACAGACCATTAAAATGTAACTTAAATTATTATGAAATAGGTGGTTGCAGCAGCCAATTTGAAGATAAAAAATATTGTGGCACGATGGAGAGGCAGCACACATGACTCAAGAATATTTAACGAATCGAATTTGAAAAGGAAATTTGAAAGTGGCAACTACAAAGGACTCCTGTTGGGTAACAGTGGTTATGCTTGTCGTCCATATTTACTGACACCCATGTGGAATCCTAAGGTAAACCTAAAATAGTCATTATATGGGCATATATATTGAGCATTGTATATGTTAATGAGTAATTTATACCAATGATCAATACAGTCAGCAGCAGAGGAAGCATACAATGCAGCCCACATTCAAACCAGAAACACAGTTGAGAGGCTATTTGGTGTCTGGAAAATGACATTTCGATCATTGTACAGAGGCCTCACAGGGAACCTCTAAAGCCATGATAGTGGCAGTGGCTATACTCCATAACTTGCGGATAGAGTACAGAATGGAAGGTTAGCAATCTTACATTATTTCCTATAGTTTTATCCTTGGACACATTTTACCACCCAACCTCATCCATTACATAGTTCAAAGTTTGACAAATCTGTGCAACAATTATATTTTTTATTGCTCACTACATCATTCTCTGATAAAAAGCCATGATTTAGCTATATATGTATTTCTCTATAATTTTACTTATGGCCTGAGAGGGAGTTATATTACTAACAGACTGTAACATAAATATAAATTACAATTAACCTGTCCCTGTTACCTGCAATAAAAACATTGTTAATTTTCTTTGACAGAATCAGAAAGCAGTGATGATGACAGTGAAGATGAAAACTTCGAAGAAAATGACAAATATGAGGATAATGAAGTACCTACAGGAAGAGGAAATATATTTAGGAGGAATTTCATTGCTAACTATTTTGAGTAGAAAATAAAGTAATCATGAAAATATTTGTTTTTTTACTCTTTTATTTCATTTTTATATTTTTCAGCCCAATACAGTGTTTTAAATTTTTTAATCTCCATTTCCTCCCTGTGCAGCTCCTCTTCCCTTTCTTCCCGCCTTCTAAATGCATCCTTCTGCAACTCCATTTTTTCTTGGTGAAGTTGAATTATTGGGGCTTGTTTCTACCTGAAAGGTCAAGAAAATAAATTGGCAATTTACATCAATTACTGCTGTAATCATCAGCACTCATGTTTATTAGGGATGGAAGGAGTATTTATACTGATGTTGCCGGTTGTTAAGGGAAGTGGAATGTGTGCAGTAAGTGGTTAACTGAAACAAGGGGGACAAGACCACGTTCATTATTCATGATGATTTTGTTTACATAAATGCTTTCATAAGCATCTAGTTTATTTCTCTTGCATGCTAGCTATTCTTTATATATTACCTTTTATTGGAACACTTTGAGGGATGAGGAGGGGTGTCAACTGTTTCTCTCTCCTGCTCCACATTACTTAAATCGGGGATAATTTCTTCCTCCTGCTCCAAGTCAAACAAAACGTGTGCTGCTCTCTGTTTCTTTATCCTGCAGTTAATTCAATAAAAGTCTTATTTAATACAATCTGCTCAAATTGGTTCAATTATACAAGCAAATTTAATAACTTGAAAATAAAAACCTCCAGCATTGTGAGCTTAACAGTAATAAGAAATCAAGTTTTCTCCCTTAGCACTTCCAATTGCATTTAAATTCATTTTTCACCATATATATTCTAAAGTTCATTCTTAAATTTTAAGCTAACCAATATTTCAAGTTCACCATCGTCACCAAGCATGCTTCTATCCTTCACAAATTGATCTGGGATCAAATTTTGGATTATGTAATCCACCTCAGTTGGGGGAGTATTTCCACTTCCAGAAGGAACTGGTCCACCTCCACCAGTCCCTCTCTGATATTTGTTTAACTGCAAAAATGGCAGATCTAATTGAATAACCATAAATCTTTATACATTCATCATTACTCAATAACTTTAACTTGAAAGGCTCTTACCATGGTGATCGAATCTTAGGAGGATAACTTCATCCTCCTCCATTGCTCCTTGATCCTCTGCAAATTTCTTTCTCCACCATGCTCCGCTTCAAAAAGAGTCTTCTTCACCTCCATCCACATCTTCTGCTTTTTTAGCACCATGCGGTCATCGCAACTTTTGTCTTCGAGTATCGAAATTCTGTCCCCTACTAATGCCAACAACGAATCTCTCTCCCCCTGTGACCAATTAAGAGATCTTATCCTTTTCGCTTCCATGACAAAAATAACTCCAAACCCACTAAATAACGAACCAGTAAAATGATAAATCAATTAACAATGAACAATAACAACCCTATTAACATTAACAACACAATTAAATCCAATAAGCATTGATGCAATGCAAGGAATACTTACAGCAATAAATCCTCTATTAAAATAACCACAAATACGTAACCTATATGAAAATTAATATAAAGCTAGAAATATCAGGATAGTACTAAATAACACGTCCTAACTTAAACAACCAATCCACAAGAATCTACACCAACAAACCTACTAAAATAACTAGAACGATGATACCTATATGAAAATAAAACACACAATAAATCCAGAAATATAAGCAAGATGTTAAATAATACGAGCTAACTAAACCACCCAACCCACAGTAAACTAAATTGATAATACACAAAACTAAACTAGCACTAATCTAAATGATTTGAGGAAAACAATTATCAACACCGAAAAACAAAACAGCAATGAATTAAGCGTGCCCTGTGTGAGCATACGAAATAAGAGCAATCCCAACGTTGCCAAGCATTGCATGACACCCTCACTCTCGTAGTAACACACTAAGTTAGTGACCCTTAGTCAACCTTAGTAAGTCACTTCTTTTGGACTATGAATACCACTTTTTAGTAACCCTTACTTACTCGCTTAGTATGTTACTAGTAAGTAAGCCTTAGTAGCGTGTAAATATTAAAATCTATGAATACGGCCACAAGATCTTTGTGGGTGGAGACTGAAGGGATTAATTGACCAGAGAATGTATATTGATGAGGATAAGATGGTTTGCGGAGAGTGTTAGGCATGATATTAGATTTCAAAGGATTAACTCTAAGTAGCCATAATTTTGACCATGTTACTAGAGCATCAAGAGCTTTTTGCAGGTATATGGAATCTTGAGGGGAGTCAATTTGCTTAAAAATTTTACAATCATCTGTGTAGAGGAGTATATTGCAGTGGGTTGGTGTGATGGATTCGACCAGATCATCGACATACAAGTTGAAAATTAACGGCCAAAGTACACTCCCTTGGGCGATGCCGGATAAAATGGCTGTTGTAGGGGAAGAAATTCCATCAAGTACTACTCGCAGGTGCCTATTGGTAAGGAAAGATTTCAAGATGGCCAAGAATTTCCCATGGATGTTGTACTGGTTCTCCAGCTTCAATAGCAAAAGTTGGTGGTTAATCGAATTAAACGCTTTAGCAAAGTCGATGTAGCACACATCTAATTGCGAAGAACATTCAAAGGCATTGCTGATGTGGGAATGCATGACAGCGAGGTTGGTTTGAGTTGAACATCCGGGGAGAAAACCATGTTGTTTGGGGGAAATGAAAGGTAAAGTAAAAGAGAGAAGGTGTTGGTGGATAATGCGTTCGAAAACTATCAACAGCACCGGGAGAAGAGAAATAGGGCGGTAGGAATCAACGGAAGACTTCTTGCCTGATTTAAAGAGAGGAAACACGTTTGCCACCTTCCATAAGGTAGGGAAGTAACCAACAGAGAAACATCTATTGAAAATCATGGAAATAGGAATAGAGAGCGAAGGTCCAGTGTGTTTCAAAAATTTTGTGCTGAGGTAGTCGGAACCAGTTCCACGATTATTTGAAAGAAAATTCAGAAAGCTGAGGCATTCCTCAGGTGTGGTAGAAATGGAGGATAGAGAGTGAGTACAGATACTATTGCAAACTAAATTTGTGGTATCTACATGGGAGTTGGATAAAAAAGTTGACTGAAAATAACTGCTAAATAGTTTGGCTCGAGAGTTTCCTTCTGCAATTTTATCACCAAGCGAAACCTCAGAGGGAATGCTAGCGGTGTTGCGTTGGCAATTAATCATGGACCAGAAGCGTTTTGAGTTTGAGATACAATCACAGGACATGGAAAATATATACTCCTTGTAGTCAGAACCTAAAAAAAAATTTGCATGCCGACCGGTATCCTTGAAAGTTTTTAGAGTATGATCGTTTGGAAATGTTTATATAGACACCAAGCACTGTGTTTGTTTTTTATTGCAAATATTGTTTCCTTTTTCATCCATATGGGATACTTTCTCAATCAGATTTTTCGATGAGGTACATAATCCTTCATAACCGCCGAGATCCATTCGTAAAATAAGTCGAGTGCCTCTTCAAGGGTTCCACTGTCTAGGAGACACCACATGAGGCAGCTAATGGTGTCATTTACATGTGCCCAGTCGGTTGACCGCTAGATTGGGAATGTTGTACGGGTTGGGTTGAAGTGGGTTCTCAACGATGGGAAAGAACACCCGCTGAGTTCCAAGGAAATTTCGAGTGAGGAGTGGTCCGAGGGAAAAATGTCATTCCCGAGAGAAACTTTTTCCAAAGATAGGGAGGAAAGGATGAGATCCAGGGTTGCCAAATTACGGGTTTTGTCCATGTTAAACTGGCCTAATCCTTGAATAAAGTGCTCCATGAAAAAGTTTTCATTTAATTAAATTTAAAAGTTCACCATAGTCAATGGGCCTGTCACAATATTTCTTAAAAACCCAACATCATTGGCCTTATGCCGATCATAGAGGGGCAACAGTTTAAAGGTTTTACACAAAAACTCAGTCACATTTACTCAATTTCAAATTTTCTTTCCAGCATAATCACCTCACTAAACACATCTGAACTCTCTCTATCAAATCAATCTTTATTGATTGGTATGGATTCCATACGACACTGGCATACTCTAGCACCGGTCTAACGAGTGCACAATATGACTTAACAAGAGTTTCTCTTTATGAAACCCAGAAGCCTTAAGGCTTTTAAACAAATAGTCCTTACATGCAGTTGAAAATTTAAGTTACTTTCTAGAGTAACACCCAAGTCAGTGACAGAATTACAATGGTGGACAAGTTTACCATCCAGACTGGAATCATGCACTATTACATTTTTGTTTAATGTGAAAGATACAACTTTGCACTTGGATGTATTAGGAAAAAGTTTCCATTTATGACACCAGACTGCTAAGTTGTTAATGTCACTTTGTAAGAGTTCACAGTCACTAATTGATTTGATATGCATTGAAAATTTCAAATCGTCAGCATAAAATGAATTGATACTTTTAATGCACAGGGATAGGTCATTAATAAAAACATTAAATAAAAAGGGTCCCAATATGGAGCCCTGTGGAACACCTGATGTGACATTCAGTGGAAAGGACATACAACCATCAATTACCACACATTGAGTTCTATTATCTAAGTAAGAACTAATGAGCTTTAACAAATTACCACAAATTCCGAGCTCTTCAGCTTGAAAAGTACATTATGGTGGCCTACTTTGTCAAACGCTTTCGTAAAATTACATAAATAGTGTCCATTTGTCCTCGATGTTGTATAGAAGAGGCGATGGAGTTGTTGTGCCGTGATAGATTTATATTGATAGAGCGATGAGGAAGGAAACCATGTTGTTGCTCAAAAAGCTACTTTTACAGTGTAACATGAACTTTGCATGGAAAACTTTCTTGAACACTTTTTAGAATGAGGGGAGCAAGGAAATTGGCCTGTAATTCATTATGTCAAATTTATTTCTGTTTTTATAAATAGCCATAATCAAAGCCCTTTTCCACTTTAATGGGTAGGCATGAGAGAGCAATATCTTACCAAAAAGATGATAAAGAGGGACACTAAGTTCTTCTGCACATGCTTTAACAATAAAATTTGGGATTACATCACTTCCCAAATATGAGGTACATTTCAAACCTTTAATGACTTCAATGATCTCGACTTTTGTGAAGTGCACTTCAGACAACACATCAGGTGTACATACACTCTCGTCATCAAAAGAAATGCAATTAGAAAGGGGA